>KE372083.1:111279-124328 GCA_000418225.1 Zizania latifolia | reverse complement strand
ATGCCAACCGACGCATCGCCACTTCGTCCCTCAACGGACGTATCCAGGCGCGCGACGACACTGCATGCGTCCATTGCATGCGCCTCCTTTCTTCTTCACGTCTTTTCGTCCTTCTATAAATTCATGCATGTATTGTACAAATCAATCAATGAAGACTTCACTGTTTAAACCACTCTTGTACTGCGTTCTTCACTTTTTCATCTCTAACACGTTATCAGCACGATTGCGCGTCCTCGGCGTCTCCCTTGCCCTTGGCGGCGGCGGTGCAGGGCAACTGCAGGAGCTGGTCGAGCGTGACACGGAGTTCGGCAGCGGCGGCCTCGTGGCTCTTCGCGATGCCCAGCCATGCCTGCCCCTCCGCGCCCATCTGGCGGAGCTTCTTATCTATCTCGGCGTTTCGGCACAGCGCACGCTCTTTGCATCATGCAAATACTATACCCATGTTATAAATGTGTACATGATCTCTTATTTGAGCATCAGCTTAAATTAAAAATGCTATTGAAGTGATGATTATCTTTTATATATTGTTGGCATAACACAAGGTATCAGAGACTATAACATTGGTTGCGATTGTAGTGTCGTCCACCTTAATTGGACGGAGTCTATGTCAATAGCAGCACGATATCTTGTCTAATACTGTGAGGTCCACAAATTTGGTGACTACCTTCAAAGTGATTATACCACAAGTTTAGAACAGAGTCTATATGTTGATCACATACAAAATTCCATCAGAAATATAACATAACATATTAGCAGCGATTTATCGCCTATCTATTAAAGATCTACATTATTGGTTAATCATAACAAATTATATTTAGTATTTTTTTAAATACAACATTTATAATTAATTTACTCTCTCAGTAAATTAATATGTCCTATCACATAGGACATGGCTGAAATTTCCATGATGGAATTCCCATAACTTGCACTAGATGGCAGCAATTACGTCAATCAATTTGACCGCTCGAAAATTTATTGCTACCACTGTAGAATAACCACCAAATGAACCATCAATTCTTGTAAATAACAAATTTACCATATTACTAGCTCTTCGAACATCCCTCAAGGATGATATGAGCAATCAAAATGTGTCATCCTATCCGAAGCTCAACACGAATGATCCCTTATTTGCTTCTAAAATTTTAAGTTCATAACAGATTATAACTATCAAGTTTATAACATCTGCTCAAAAATGAAATTTTGCGATCAACCAGTTTCAGACGAAACTATGATCAAAAAAACTTTATGCACTTTCCATCTCTCCTTTCGGGTATTGCAACAGCAATACCGTTAGTAGAAATATACAAAGTATTCTGAGTTGATATATATATATATTACTTTAGGCAGAAAAACATGATGAAATTCTAATGAAAAAGCATCAGAACCACCCAACAGGTGCTGCACCCCTCCAAGAAGTACATACCAATACTCAGCGTGCTAGTAATTGTCATGGCAGAATGCGGAATAACAGAATTTCAAAGGAAAGTGGAAGTTTACAAATAAGCAGCAAAGGTACAAGAATGACAAAAGGCAAAAGTCCATTTAAGGGTCATGCCAAGGACAAATCTCAAATTTGTCAAATGATATGGCCGTACGAATCATCGTACAAATAAATGCAGGATTCCAAAACATTTGGTGGAACTATATCTCAAATCTATTGGAAAAAACGAGCAAATTCACGAAAACAAGTTTGAGGCTTACTTCAATGAACAACAAGTCGACGACTTGATTGCGGGATCTTGTCAAAGTGTCCCTACCAATTTAGTTCATCAGAAGGAGAAAGAGCCCCCAAACATATATGATATGATCGTAGAATATCATTTTTGAAGATATGTTTGGGATATCAAATACGTTTTCAACATATTTCGTATGTTTTCAGCCTTTTTACTATAATAAATGTTGTATATTCTATTGCCATGTACATTTGACATGTATTAATGAAAAATATATGTATATATTCTATATATACTCCTTTATATATAGAAATATTTACAAGACCTTATCAGATGAAATACGAGGAAATTTATTTAGTGGATATTGGCTCCACTAACACCATATTAATATTGCCTCGTTAAAAACATTTATAAGAAAACTTGAGAGTAAAACTTATAAAGGGAAAAATAGTGCAATTTAAGTGATCTGATGATTACAAATAGAATATATCTTTAGAAGATCGCTCCTCCTAAATTTTGCAAATCACAAAGTCTCCGCATACCAATCCCTCGAACACATTTCTGGAATATTGATGTTGGTAGCGATTTTGTGAATAAATCTGCTAGATTTTCACATGATTTCGTTTGCAAAATAGTTATTTTCCCATTCTTTTGTAATTCATGCAGGAAAAATAATTTAGGAGCTGTATGTTTAGTTATATTATTCTTAATATAACATATCTGCATTTGAGTAATGCATGCAGCATTATCTTCATAGATAATTATGGATGATTGTAATGAATTAATACCACACGATCTTTGAATATGATTAATCATTCTGCGAAACCATACACATTTGTGTGAAGCTTCATATAGAGCTATAATTTCAGAATGATTAGAGGAGATAGCAACTAGAGTTTGCTTTGAAGATTTCCATGAAATGGAAGTACCTCCGTATAGGAAAACAAATCCAGTTTATGATCTGGCATTATGTGGATCAGACGTATAACCAGCATCAGTATATCCTATCGTGGTCAAGTCTTGATTTTTCTAATATAATAAACCAAGGTCTCATGTACTATTCAGATATCTGAGAAATTGTTTTGCCCCAACAAAGTGTCTTTTAGTCGGAGCAGCACTATGCCTAGCAAGCAAATTGACTGCAAATGCAATATCGGGCCTTGTACAATTTGCAAGATATATTAATATTCCTATGATACTTATATATAGGACATCAGCTCCCAATATCTCTTCATCTTCTTCCATATGTCGGAATGGATCTGTATCCATTTCTAGGGACCGAACGACCATATGAGTTTTTGATGGATATGATTTATCCATATTAAATTTCTGTAATATTTTCTCAATATATGCAGATTGGTGAATTAATATTCCTGATGGAAGATGCTCGAGTTATAAACCCAAGCAGAATTTAGTTTTACCTAAATCCTTTATTTCGAATTCCATCTTGAGATGATTGCTAGCTTCCATAATATCTTGTGTAGTACCAATAATGCTGAGGTCATCAACATATATTAAAATGATACAAAATCTAGAATTTGAGCTTTTAATAAATACACTAGAATAATCATCGTTGTTAGAGTAACCCTTATGAAGAAGGAACTCACTTAGTCAGTTGTACCACATTATTCCTGACTGTTTTAAGTCATATAGTGACTTTTATAATTTTACATAAAATTTGTTATAATTTATATTTAGATTTGGAATACTAAGTCCTTCAAGAGCTTTTATGTAAATATCTAAATCTAATGATCCATATAAGTATGCGGTCACTACATCCATCTACTGCATAGATATGTTCATCAACAAGGGAACCGCCGGCATGCAGGGGCGCGCCTGTTGGCCGAACCGCCTGCATGCCGACCGCCGCATCGCTTTGTCCCCCAACCGATGCATCCAGGCACGCGACGATACTGTATGCGTCCATTGCATGCGCCTCCTCCCTTCTTCATGTCTTTTCTTCCTTCTATAAATTCATACATGTATTGTACAAATCAATCAATAAAGATTTCACTGTTTAAACCACTCTTCTACTGCGTTCTTCACTTTTTCATCTCTAACAATCATGGCGCTGGGCGCTGGCAGACGCGCGCGCAGTCCGTCCGGTGTCGTCGATGAAGGCGGTCAAAACTAGGGACTCAAATGCAAAATTCGGCGTGCATTTCGCCTTAACGACAGGCTTAGGAGTTAGGACACTCGGCAGGCCTAGCACCATTCTCATTAAAATAATTTAAAAATCATAAAAATATGTAAAGTTATTAGTTAAGAGCAGGGTTTAAGAAACTGTTCTAGGTCTGGATATCGGTCACGACCAGACAGCTGGTAACAGTGTTATTGTTTGTAAACAGTGGCAGCCAAAATTGAAATTTTGAATTTTGAATTAAAATTTTTTCGTTCAAACAAACCAAATAGTTATCGAACAATTTAGCTTGGTTACCACTTAGTTTAAAACGATAATCCCCTATTACCATTAACATCGATTTAAGTTTAATTTGACGTCGGTAACTAGTCAATTAGTAAGATTAGCCAGGCCCCAAAGCAACAGACCCCAACCAGTCCATCATATATTCGTATCAGCATGACAAGCAGAGAGAAAGCACCCGCACACCAGATAGTAAGAGCATCTCTAGCTATTTTTAGCTCTCTATTTATCCATTTAGTCAACTTATCAAAAAATTTCTCTCTATATCTACTGTACACTCTAACAGACACTCTATTTTTGACTCTCCAATTCAACAAAATTAGCACCAAAAGGATAAAAGTGTCAAGAAATTCTAAATTATTGTACTAACCAGTGCTATTAATAATTACAAACTGCAAAAGGATGCATCTTGTTCCATATGTAGTGTTACCTCTAATGGACACAGCACCGATGTTTGCTAATAGTGTTAATCTTCTTCATCTTCATTCATTAGTTGATCAGGATCAACATCTGAATCCACACTCTCAATATTCTGGTTAGTAGCACACCTTGGGTGCTCTCTAGATTGAACAAATATGATAAGAAATAAGGAAGTGGATACATCTGAAAACACAGACTAAAGAAATTTGCAGTAGCAGGACAACGAGTTGAGAGGCTGTCAATCTCAGCAAACATCCGGAGCTAACACATGAACAAAACAATACTGCATCTCCTCGCTTCGTGTGGACTGCCTGCGCACTGGAGTCTGAAGCAGCCGAATGGGTGGGAACCGATAGGAGAGAGAGAGGATCCTAGCATTTGGCAAGTCAGTTTGGGTGGCCAAATTTGGCCAGCCAGAGCACAAGTTTGGCCAGGCTAGTCTATTGGAGCAAGTTTTTTGGCTAGAATTGCTAAAATTTGGCTTGGAGAGTGAGTTAGAGAGTTTGTTGGAGATGCTCTAAGGAGGGGCTTTGCATGCCTTTGCCTTCTACGCGTTTCTGCCTGCACCCGGCTGGATCGGCCGGCAGGCTGGCAAAATAGGCATACATATATTATCTAGTATGCACAGTGCTTTGAGGAAAGAAAATGGTAATTTTGAAATTTCTGATTTCTTTTACCTATACAAGTTCTCCTTGGAGAACAAGGAACTGGGGAAAAACAGTGAATTTGTGAGATTCCAACCCGATCCCTCTATTTATTAAACTGTACTTACATCACCAAACTACATATACGCGTCAGATTCTATGCCAAAGAAGACCAAAGAATTTGCTACCCTTGGTTGCACCATTGGTTTCTATGCCAAAGAAGGCCAAAGAATTTGCTACTCTTGGCACCATCATTGGTGTCTGCCAAAGAAGACCAAAGAAAAAGGCAGAGTATAGGCTAGCGTCATTGATTTCTATGCCAAAGAAGACCAAAGAATTTGCTACTCTCGGCTGCATCATTGGTGCCTGCCAAAGAAGACCAAAGAAAAAGGCAGAGTATAGGCTAGCGTCATTGGTTTCTATGCCAAAGAAGATAAAAGAATTTGCTACTCTTGGCTGCATCATTGGTGTCTGCCAAAGAAGACCAAAGAAAAAGGCAGAGTATAGAGCTAGCGCCAGTTTTTTCCAGCCATTTTGACCATGTTGATGGCCCACATCGTGCCTTAGCTTCGTAGCAGTAAGGATGGAGGGGTCAACGTCTACCTCATGGTTTTGCTGCCACCATCAAGCTTCGTAGCAGTAAGGATGTATGTGCCACTCAGCACACGGCAACCAGCTGCCAACCTCAAGCTATGACCAATGAATTGGAGAACCTTCAATTTTCCACATGAGTTTCCGCTGGTATACACTATCGTTGATATAGGGTCACTAAGGACTTCAACCATGGCCACGGCCTCCACTTGAGGATGAATTGCCTTGCCATGAGCCCATGACTCTGAGAGGGGTGTACTGTTATAGATGTCGGTACTATAGCAATGCTACACCATACTATAGTAATCAAGAAAGAGTTTATCTTCCACTATAATAATATCTATCACCTATAATAATCAGTTGCATGCTTTCCTACTATGATAATTAATCACTTACTTTCCTAGTACAGATATTAGTTATTTAGGACATGTTTGGTATAGTTTCAACTCCAAGATTATACTGGATCTAGGATTTGTATGATATAATAAAATAGTTTAAACTTTTATTTTTAATCTAAAATAAAAACTAAATAACATCAATCTATCCACAACTCTAGATCCAGGTTTTTTAGAGCTAGTTTGGTCGACTCTAAAAAATTATAGATCTGTAGCTGTACCAAATGGAACCTTAGTGCCACATCTATTAATTGTGAAGGTGTTGGTTTATTTAGCAATTAGAGATATAGTTTGTTAGCGAGGTAGGGAATGAAAAAAGGCTGGGCCCAGCACAAAATTAATAAAACAGACAAAAGGGGCAAATGATCAACGTGTCTACTCAAGGAGTGCTAAAAGATCAACCACTCGAGGCAAACGATTAAGAGCCACTACGAAGAGTGGAAAGGGTCGATTTTCTGAAGGAGATGACTTCGATGACATTCGATACTTGGGCTCGGTTACAGAAATCTTATCATCATTCATCAACATGCAAATTCTGATTACATGGTCACATCAATCTTTATTTATCAATTTGACTGTACAGTGAGCTAGCTATTCACATTATGTACATGGAGATAGACAGAGAAATGATTAATTAATCCTGATTTAGAGTTAAGGCCCCATGTAGTAAACCTGGCGAAATATGAACTAATTAGCTTTTAGTGATTTGAAGTGCAGTGCAATGTTCATTTCATTCTTGTATAACAAGTGGCTAATTTGTGAATGGTGATTCTAACAAAAAAGTTATGCAACCAAAGGTAGAACATAATCTCAACATCAGCACATATGCACACCTCAGAAGTAGTCAACAAGCTATAGAAGTTCTGAAGTCTGAACGGATATATATTCTTGCAGGTGCTAACGCTGGATAAATTGAAAACAAAATAAACATGGTACATACCTTAATCTCCCTGTTAGAAAGTCCAACTATCAGCCTTTCATCCCAGTACAATATTGAAGTTATAATTGAATCACAAATAATGGAAGCAACATCTCTGATTTCCAACTCTGCCTCATCTTCCAATAACTCCTATGAAGAATTAGACCAAGGCAATGAAAGGTAGTGAATACATGTTAGCTATAGAGCAGACTTAAGCATATCTTTTAAAAGTGTATACCCTTTTTGTATGGTTCATATGAACAAAGCTAGTAAACAGACCTGAATATTTATGACTTTATCCCAACTGCCAGCAAATAGACACTTGCCATTCAATTTAGTGGCATAAATAGCACCATTTTGAAGTTTCAGAGACTTTACAAAGACATCATCCTTCCAAATCTGTTTTAGAAAGCAAAAACGCCATGATTTACCCCATGCAGAAATCACATAGGCTGCAATTAAAATTATAACACAGCATGTGGCTAGAACAAATAAAATTTTATATTGTAAGTCATGATCGAGCTATAGGGAAACCTTCAAACAGCCATTTTCATATGATGAAATAACAAGGTTGACTTCTGTTGAAATTGACAACACCGGAGCTATGCTTCCTGGTGTACCATCTTCCAGTACAGACAATGGGTTGTGATCACTGAGCCACCATGATCTAATGGAACCATCCCAACTTCCACTGTAAAGAATACCACAGGAAATTCAAGGCAAGACACAGTAGATTTATGACCTGTCATTGTGTAGCGAAGTGAAAAATCCTGCCATAGGGGACAGAATTAACTTCACATAGCACGCTTAAATTAACCTAAATTCGTTGACGAATCCATTAGCTATAAGGATGTCCAAACATATGGACTTGTTATCAAAATAAAGGCTCAATGCTCCACGAAAAGGAGAGGAAAACATTCTGGTATCAACTTTTGGGACAAGCCTTATTCTAATGTCTAAAGTCTTAGTCCACACCAACATTGTTTCAAACCCCATGTAGTACCTAGTAAAGCAAGTCGGATTAGCATCTTTACCTCCAGAGACCAAACCTTAATAGATTTGTCTCTACTGCCAGTGTAAAGATGACCAGTTCCAGAAACAGCCAAACAGTGAATACCTCGATAGAGCCAATCATTATTTTCATACCATTTATTCAATGGTTCATTATTGTGAGAAGTGCCAACACACCAGACAAAAATTCTGCCACCACTGTCTCCACTAATGCAAAGTGACTGATTATCATTGTCAACAACAATAATCGACTCCACTAATGCAAAGTGACTGATTATCATTGTCAACAACAATAATCGATGTGATTTTGTGTTCATGACCCTTTAAACTCTGTATATGAGAGAAGTCCTACAAAAAAACTCAAGAACCGATGTAAGTCAGAAAAATGAGTCATAGAAAACTAAAGAGATAGAAATGATATTGTATAATAACCAAAGTGTGTATACTTCTGTGATTTTCTTGTTACAAGAAAAAAATGATGCTGCTTACTTCAAGAATGATGCTCACATAGCTAACTGATTATAAAGGGAAGGGAAAATATGAACAGTTTCATACCAGCAATGACCATGCATTGATTGTTTTGTCATAAGAAGAGCTAAATAAAAAGCCCCCTGCAGACCAAGAAGATTTATCATCAGGACATTTTTGTGATATTTTTTGTTAAGGCCATAAGAAAGATCCAATAGCATGGTAAGACGTGCCATAACCTAACACCCCAGATGAAAACATTGTGATACTCTAGGATGTAAAAAAAAAGAGGGGAGATATCTAGCCCAAACTAATAGAAATGCAATCCTGCAAATCATTTACTTGGCATCAAATTAACATAGAAAACTTCAGATTATAATTTACTTTACCTTCTTATGAAACTAAAAGTGCACACAAATCTGTATTGAGAAATGATAGAAATGAGAAACTTATGACAAATGATAAATTAAAAGGAAATGAGACAGCCAAAACAGAAGTTACCATTCAATTTAAAGGGGGCTAAAACGCTAGATAAACAACATTATTATTTCTTTTTGGAATTGTCCAGATTGCTATGGTGTCCAAATCAATAGTTTCAATATTAGGTTGCACTACATATGCCTCCAATAACAAAGTAGTGAATGATCAAAGTTCATTACCTATACCTCCAATGGCTAATCCTGTGACACAGTCACGATGAGCAAGCAGAGTTGAAGACTTGTACAGTCCACCACATTGTGATTCATCCATTCCTGCCACGCAAACTTCTTCATTGTTTATGAAACCACCACTACTGGCATCATCCAGAGTTGAATTTTTATCATCAGAATCCTGATAGGGCTGCATGTTATCATCTGAATCAACAGCACCAAAGTCAGAGCGCATTGAGGACAACTCCCCAAGGAGCAAACACACAAAACTCTTCTGAGACGCAAGAACATCATTAGAAGCCAAAGCTTCAATGTCAGAATTCTTTCCAGATCATAGTTCAAACATGATGCAGTGATTGCAGACAAAGGTTCCAAATGTGTGCCAACCAATGAAGCATCAAGCCTCATAAGCACATCATTCTTCCAATCATCATATGATCCATCCGTATTCCATCCTGCTGCAAGGTGCTCATCCCCAGTAACAATTGCCACCAATACACAACTCAGCAACCAAGCATCCGAACTAGACCCTATCAAGCCATTGAAACCATGATCCTTTATCTTCAACCTATCATGCAACACCGTCACCACCTCAGGAGCCATGAAAACCCTGGGTTTGGACGAGCATACCCCTGCCCGGACTCCCCGGCACAAGGCCAAAGCCTGATTCAAGTCGAGCAGGCAGTGCCCAAAGCGATCGAGGCAGAAGCAGCCCAGGCCAAGGGCCAAGGCACCCCAGCACCAGGCCTTCGCCGTGCAATCCCATGAACGCTTCACACACCTCCATTCCAACTGATATGATCTGAGCAACCATTTCCTCTCCGCTGCTCCTCTCTTCCAGAGAGCTGGAGATTCCGCGGGAATGCCGTTCGGAGACCATCCACTGCGACGATGCCTCGGGGCCCATCCAGACCCCGTAGACCCTGCAAACTCGCCGTGCCAATCGGGCCGAGGCGGCCACCAAATCGATCACCTCATCCTTCGCCGCGCCGCTCGGCGCATCGATCGCAGCGACCACCCGTGCCGCGTGGCTGGGCCGGTAGAACGAGGACTCCTGCTTCGGCGCCTTGTCAGTTGGGGCTTCGGCGCCTTGTCAGTTGGGGCTTCGACTGGGAGGAGGCTTACGGGGTCGCCGTGAGCGCAGAACCACGGGGCGCCGAGGTCGGAGGCGAGGGACCCGATCGCGAGGCCAGCGGGAGTGGGTCCCGGAGGCGCGGAGTGGAGCGGGGAAGCGGACTCTGGGAGAACGGCGTGGCGAAAGCGGGAGAGGATACTCGAGTGATCGGCATGGAGCGGGAGATACAGGGGACGCGTCACGGCGGCGGCGGCGGCGGCGGTGGCGGGGCGAGAACGGGAGGGGTTTGGAAGCGAGGGGAGGAGGGAGAGGAGCGAGAGATTTTTAGGGAGGGAGGAAGGTCCGAGAGCGCGGGAAAAAGGGACGCACTGTGAGCAGAGCGGGCAGCGGAGCGAGGCGGCGGAGATGGAGGCGGAGGCCGGCGGGAGGGAGGCGATGCAGGGGCCGCAGAGGGAGTGGCCGCACGGGAGGACGCGCGGCACGGCGGAGGCGGCGTCGAATGGGGAGAGGCACACCGGGCACTCGGGCTGCTCCGCATCCAGTGGTGGCGGCGCGGCGCTGGCCATGGCCGCCGCTTCTACTCGGCTGGGGCCGGCAGTGCAGGGGAGCAGGGAGCTCGCCGCGATCGGTCGCGGACTCGTTTGTTATTCGTTTGGGAAAATTGATATAAAATTGAGCCTCGACTTTTTCCGATGTAAAATTTGGCTCTACTCTATTTTTTTCTAATTTGATTATTTACTATTTTAACTGATTTATTTTTTTACTCATTTAATCTAATATGAAAAGACAAATTCTTATCTCCAAGGACTTGTTTGAGCTTATAATCCTAGCACATTCTCCATAAATAAGTCAGGATTTTAGTTTAAGATCCCGACGCATCCACGAGAAATAGGTCAGGATTGTGGGTTCTCAAACAAGCCATAAATAATATTAGTGAACTCCTTATTGTTTGAGGTTGCCCATCACTGTACTTGATGCCTTCCTCTACTTTGCCCAGCCAATGTATCCTTGCTTGGCTCTCCCTACTAGTCAAGCCACTACACATCTATTTGGATGCTGGGATATCTAGAGTTGAGATGACTATATTTTAGTTTTCTTGCTGTTTGGTTAGAAGGCAGGTCGAGTTGAGATGAGATAGCAATGGAATATTCTTCAAAGATTTTGGATGAGGGGAGCAAAAAAAAATCTCGGATGGTGCTACCCGTGACTCTCTCCACGCGCCTGCGCCCACGTGAAGCGCTCTGCTCACCTCCCCTTTTTTCTTTCTCCGTTTTTCCCCTCCTCTCTCCAGATCTAAGAGCATCTCCAACCAGCTCTTCATTTTTGCCTCCCTATAACTGAAAATAGGGACCTCTCTATCAAGATTGCCTCTCTATTTTTTAAAACACTACATCCAACTTCCTATATTTGGCTCTCTATATTTCATCTACCTATATTTTATCGATATTTCATAACTACCAAAATAAGGAAAAAATACACATATAACAACACATGCTAACAAACATACCGAATTATAATAAAATGCTTTGGAAAAATATAAAATTGTACTGAAAAATAATAATATATTGCATAGAAAATTATACTGAAAATATAGAAGTGCATATAAGTGTTGCAAAATATGATAACTTAATTTCTTATATATATTATAAAACATTCCGATAGATTATTAATTTTGTCCAATATTTTGATCATGAGATGGAGTCCAATATTTTGATCATGAGATGGAGTCTAGTATAACAACAACAAACTATCCAATGGAGCAAGTGCAACAACAACAGTAGATAAGCATGCTGATACAAGATTTACATGAAATTGGTTGCATCCACAACCCATATACCAATTGAAGCACACAACATATTGGTAAAAATAAAAGTCATACAAAGTCATTGCAAATACATGGTCCAAACCACATTCCCACTAGAAGTGACATATACCTACGAATTTGATAAAATATACTAAAATCCTTAATGCTACTCGAGGGACATCAGATCAAGAGAGCAGTTTATCAGCAACTCAAGGCAATCGTTCACAAGCCCCCATGAAATTTAACCCTAATCCGCTCAAAATTCTAATTCCTCACGAGATCTAGCCATAATCAACAAAACACATTCTGCACCTAGCGCCGATTAATCACAAATCCTAGATAGGCAAAAACTTAGCAGCAAACCTAGCATGGGGCCAGGGCGGTGGGCCTGTAGTGGCTACTGGCCGAGCGCGTGGCCGGGGTGGCAGGCTAAGCGCGGGGCCGGGGCGGCAGGTCGGCGGTGGCGGCCAGGCGCTGGCTGGGGGTGGCACATGGGCGCTGGCCGGGGCACGCGGACCTCGTGCTGGGCGGGAGGTGGAGCGGAGGAGCGAGGAGTTGGATTCGAGTACGCGCGGGAAGCAGTCGGAGCCATCGATGGTTGGGGATAACGAGTGTATTTTGGCTTGCTAGATGTGGGGAGCTGGCCAGAAAGAATAAAGAAGCAAATAGGGTGGGGAAGGAGATAGAGAGCTGATTGGAGAGTAATTTTGGAGTGTGCTCTTTAAAAAATAGAGTAGGGAGGAGGATAAAGAGATGACCCTAAGGGCATCTCCATCCAATCCCCTATCCCCCTCTTCATCCTATTTTTTAACAAAATACCCATAAAAACTCTCTCCAACCAACTCCCTATTTCTCTCCCTATCTCATCTTCCTCTCTATTATAGCCACCCTCCTCCTCAAAGCCAAGGAGCCAAAAGCCTCTCTATCCCATCGCTGTAGCAACCAGAAATCTTCCCGCGCCGGCAAGAAATCAGCCA
>KE372083.1:94643-108314 GCA_000418225.1 Zizania latifolia | reverse complement strand
GATCAGTACATTTATATGCCTAGCTTTATTTATATGTACTTCTGGAGTTGAGTGCTTTGGTGCTGAGACTATTTGCCTATGCACTAAAGTTCATACAGATTACTGAATTAGAAATTACAAGAATCTATTGTCTTGCAATGTGGTTTCTAATTAAAAGTACCACAGTACTAAAAGCAAACATTCTTATGTCCTCTCATATTTGTTGTCTCGTGAAGTTACAGTACTATACTTAAGTCACTTTCACGATGCTGTTTCTTTTACAGTAAACTATTTCTTTTGTTGTACGGTTGTACCCCATCAGCTACAAACTAGTGTTCACTAGTGTTATGTTCCCAAAACTTATACTAAATCTGGAGTTTGAATTATGCTATCTGCAGGATGGAAAATCTGCTGTAGGTAATCATTCAAAAAAACATGTGCCACCCCTTCATGTTACTTCAGGTGCCTGTACCTCTAGGGACAGGGGACCAAGAACAGACAGCAAAGTTACAGCAGCAAAGTTGTAAATGAAATGACATCTTTATTTTATTAAAGACAATAACAGATACATAATTAGTAGTAAAGAGGAGTACATATTTAATACTATGATTTCTAATTTTCAACCTCGCCATGGCGTTGCCAAATATGCTCAATGAGGTCTTCTTGAAGTTGAGAATGAGTTTCTCTAGCTCTAATTGTACGATGAGTTTGAATAAACTCATGCAGTTCAGGAGTATGATCATGAGAAACTGTGACAGTTTCTCCCACCCCATCAAAATGGAAGTCCTGGTTTTCTTCTTGCTCATCTTCAATAATCATGTTATGCATAATGACACAAGCTGTCATTATACGTTCGAGTGTTTCTTCATCCCAAAAACGAGCTGGTCCACGGACAATTGCAAATCGAGCTTGTAGAACTCCAAAGGCTCGTTCCACATCTTTTCTAGCTGCTTCTTGTGCTTTGGCGAAATATTTTCTCTTATTGCCTTGTAGTGATGGTATGGTCTTCACAAATGTGGCCCATTGAGGGTATATTCCATCTGCAAGATAATATCCCATTGTGTAATTATGACCATTGATGGTATAATTTACTTCTAGTGCTTGTCCTTCAGCTAGCCTTGCAAACAGGTGCGAACGATGAAGAACATTTATATCATTATGAGACCCGGGTAAACAAAGAAGGCATGCCAAATCCAAAGATCTTGTAAAGCAATGGCTTCTAGAATAATTGTAGGCTCATGCACATGACCGGTATACATACCTTGCCATGCTGAAGGACAATTTTTCCACTTCCAATGCATAGAATCAATGCTTCCAAGCATTTCAGGAAAACCTCTTTGCTCTCCAATTGCGAGTAATCTAGCTGTATCATTATTATTTGGAGATCTCAAGTACTCATCTCCAAATATTTCGACAATATCTTTCACAAACCTCTTGAGACTCTCAATAGCAGTACTTTCTCCAATTCCAATATAATCATCTGTAGCATTTGCCGGCACACCATAAGTGAGCATTCGAAATGCCGCTGTACACTTCTGCAAAGGAGATAACCCAAGGCGTCCAACATAATCTCTTTTCTGCACAAAATACTCGTCATGGTCTTCCACAGCATGTACTATGTGAAGAAATAGAGATCGACTCATTCTAAACCTGTGATAAACAAGGGCGTGAGAAATTTACAATAGAAAAAACAATCACATATGGACTATCTCAAACTTGCGACGAAAGATAGTTGGTCCGTAGATGGGAGCATTTGAAAAGTAATCTTGGTATAGCCTCAAATACTTGGTTGCTCTATTGCGATCAATATAACGACGCCCAGACACAGAACCGCCATGGTGCAGAGCATTCATATGCTCATATTGGATTTGTGTCGCGTGCAATGCAGCAAGAATTTGTTCGGCATCATCATCATCAGACGATGACGACGATGAATCTAAGAGAGGTGAATGACTCATTTCAGTAAGAGAGCACAATACTACAAAGCAAAGAAATTGGTAGGGCAACAACCATGGGATGCCATGATATCTATATAGGCTCAAGAAATATAACCATTGGGAATATGACGGTTGCAAATATATCCGTTTGGAATATAGCCGTTGAGAACATGATGGTTGAAAATGTTCGTTTGAAATATAGCCGTCGGGAACATGACGGTTGCAAATATGTCCGTTTGAAATGTAGCCGTTGGGAATATGACAGTTGGGAATATGACAGTTGAAAATATGTTTGTTTGAAATATAGCCGTTAGAAAATATAGTCATTGCAAATATATAACTGTTCAAAAATATAACCGTTGAAAATTTTGCCGTTAAAAAAATATAACGGTTATAAATACTGTTGGTGGTAGTTACAAAATATTGATAAAATATAGGTATATGAAATATAGGGAGCCAAATATAGGGAGCTCAATGGAGTGTTAAAAAAAATAGGGAGTCAATCTAGATAGGAAGGCTCCCTATTTGTGGTTATAGGGAGCCAAAAATAAGGAGTTGGTTGGAGATGCCCTAGGGTCATCTCTTTATCCTCCTCCCTACTCTATTTTCTAGAGAGCACGCTCCAAAATTACTCTCCAATCAGCTCTCTGTCTCCTTCCCCACCCTATTTGCTTCCTTATTCTTTCTAGCCAGCTCCCCATATCTAGCAAGCCAAAATACACTCGCTATCCCCAACCGTCGATGGCTCCGACTGCTTCCCGTCCGTACTCGGACCCAACTCCTCGCTCCTCCGCTCCACCTCCCGCCCAGCACGAGGTCCGCGTGCCCCGGCCAGTGCCCATGCGCCACCCCCAGCCAGCGCCCAGCCGCCACCGTCAGCCTGCCACCCCGGCCCCGCGCGTAGCCTGCCACCCCGGCCACGCGCTCGGCCAGTAGCCACTACGGGCCCACTGCCCTGGCCCCACGCTAGGTTTGCTGCTAAGTTTTTTGCCTATCTAGGATTTGTGATTAATCGACGCTAGGTGCAGAATGTGTTTTGCTGATTAGGGCTAGATCTCGTGAGGAATTAGAATTTTGAGCGGATTAGGGTTAAATTTCATGGGGGCTTGTGAACGATTGCCTTGAGTTGCTAATAAACTGCTCTCTTGATCTGATGTCCCTCGAGTAGCATTAAGGATTTTAGTGTATTTTATCAAATTCGTAGGTATATGTCACTTCTAGTGGGAATGTGGTTTGGACCATTTATTTGCAATGACTTTGTATGACTTTCATTTTTACCAATATGTTGTGTGCTTCAATTGGTATTTGGGTTGTGGATGCAACCAATTTCATGTAAATCTTGCATCAGCATGCTTATCTACTGTTGTTGTTGCACTTGCTCCATTGGATAGTTTGTTGTTGTTATACTAGACTACATCTCATGATCAAAATATTGGACAAAATTAATAATCTATCGGAATGTTTTATAATATACATAAGAAATTAAGTTATCATATTTTGCAACACTTATATGCACTTCTATATTTTCAGTATAATTTTCTATGCAATATATTATTATTTTTCAGTACAATTTTATATTTTTCCAAAGCATTTTATTATAATTCGGTATGTTTGTTAGCATGTGTTGTTATATGTGTATTTTTTTCCTTATTTTGGTAGTTATGAAATATCGATAAAATATAGGTAGATGAAATATAGAGAGCTAAATATAAGAAGTTGGATGTATTGTTTTAAGAAATAAAGAGTCAATCTTGATAGAGAGGTCTCTATTTTCAATTATAGGGAGGCAAAAATGAAGAGCTGGTTGGAGATGCTCGCACACGCCTGAAACCCTCGCCCAACCCAGCGCCACTGCTCGTCGCCGCCTGCTCGCCGTTCCGACTTGCTGCCTGATTCTCTAGCCAGCGCCACCTGTCGACCTCGCCTGTAGCGCCGTCGATGGACTCGCCACCCGACTCTCCAGCCACCTGGATCAGGATAGATGGACTCTGCTTTTGGTTTAAAATCTGGATGGAGAATCAGCACAATTAAGCTCAGTTCTGTGTAATTGTTGAGATCCATATGACCGGCAGTTTCTGTCTGTCTGATTATTGATTTTGTTTCTGTCTATTCTTTGGAACGGCAGTGGATGTTATTATGTCAGAGTGAATGGTTCGCTCAAAAGAGAATCATCGGCTCATGGATCTGGAGTTCACCTATGAATTACATGAGTCATCTGGCAAGCAGCTCCCAAATTTACTATATTTTTGAGTTGTGCTGATTCTTTTTTTTTCAATTGTATAATATGCCAACATACAAGTAGTAGGGCACTATGATTCTTCATGATACCTGCACATGATGCTGTATTTTGGTTCTTTCCGTAAGAATCAACCTAACTTGGACATTTTTTTGTTGCTGTTGTTACAGCCCGCTGACTACATCTGATTCAATTGATGAAAGGTTGTACTGGAATACCTTCAATTGATGAAAGTTTCAGAGGGATTAGTGATGATATTTTTTTCTGAAGGCGGCAGCAACCAGAATGATTTCCCGTTCATTCACAGTTCACACCCAATTTTGCCATTTTATGATTTCATTCAGAGAGGATTCACAGCACGAAGGGTTACTCCATTCACAGTCTCCGGATTCATACGTGTAACACATTTATTTCTCAAGTATTTACATAAACAGAAGTCTTCTTCCTGTAAAATCCATTTGTCACAATAAACATAATCACCAAAACAAGGTTTATAATATGCACAATCGTTATAGGATAAACTTACCCATTACAGCTAAAGAGATCACCACATACACATATCCATCTAATTCATCAAATCAAACAAAAAATTAAATCATCTTATCCACCCTTCATCCCATCAACTAAACAAAAAATTAGATCATCCGATACATCAAACCAAACAAAAAAATTAGATCATCTCATCTAGAAATCTATGATAAGATCATCCAATACATCATGCCACCAAACTAAATGAACCCTAGCTAACTCCGTCTCTGTCTCTCCTTGCTCCGTTCAGTGACATTTAAATAGATGATAACATGTTTATCTTTTACATCGGATAAAATAAGTAATAAAATTAAAACAATTAAAATAGATAAAAGGTGATAAAGAATCAAATTGAATAAAGTTTACGATCATAAATAATTAAAGTCAAAGTTTGTAGAAAGTGCGCCCAGGTAGGAGTGTAGGACTGACTTCTGAATATGATGGTTGCCCAACACGATAGCAAGAACTCAGGCCCACGAAACAGGTCTGAAGGATGAATTTCACTTTGGCGACTTTATTTTTACCACTTTCACCTTAGACCCCAATATTTTTACTTTGAACTTTTGTGTTTCTCTTTGAATATATTTTATCTATTCACCAAGTTCAAACTCAGTGTGACAATGTGATCACTACCTTCACCACGCTACCCATGCCTCCACAATTATCTTTTAATGTACTTTACTACCCTAGATAACAGCATTTTTGAGGAAAATGTGGTCTAAAGTGAAACAAAATGATAACAAAGAGACCGGAAGTAAAAATATAGGCTAAAGAGAGTCCCGGGTGAATCTTTGGTAAAAAGAAAGATCCAAAATGAAATTCACTCAACTTAAAACTGCATAATTACAGAAAACTCCATTCTCTAGAGGAATTAAGGGAAAAATAAGGGGCATTCCATACAGATTACAATGAGCAACATAATGGATTGGCATAACACTTCATTTATATCTTTGTTACCGGATTGATCAATTACACAAGCTATACTTTTTCTAAACAGTTCAGAGACTCAACAGCACAAAGTGTGAAAATTTCATCATCTCCTAAAGTGAGAAGTGACAATTTTGAAAAGAAAATCATCTGTATTGCAGACTGTCAGGTGAAGTGCAGAACCAAAGGGAAACACAAATGGTGAAAAATCAACCTGGCTAAACGAATGTAAATTACAAATGGTTTATAAACTGAAAGATCATACGTCTGGAGTTAGTGGTTTCTCAGAAGCCAATTGGCTGCGAGTGGAACCATATGGATCACCTTGTTAATATGCTCGTTATTAACGGCCTTTTCCGAGGATTTATTTGTTTTTCCAATGCTATGCCAGAACGGTCAGAACTTTAGCTGCAGCTGGGACGATTGTCGCAGCTTGGAGTGGCAAGCACCATCTGGGGAAGGCTACTGACCTTTGCCTCATCTGGACGCTTTGCTGGCTTCTGTTTTTCAATACCATGCTGCTGGAGAGCAGCCTTCGGTGGGTTAGCTTGCCTATCCCCAGAGTCAGATTCTGTTTTTCGTTTCTTCACGTCAGCAGAACTCCGGCTATGGTCCGATCCTTGACTGACACTCGTTTCAGGAACTTTGTCGACATTTCTGCTACCCTGATTTTGTCCATAGTTAGGCACAGGATACATGGTATGTGTGCTTGTCATGGGTGGCTGCAAGACTTTCATGGGTTGCTGCTGCATAATTTGCTGGGCCTGTGCAGATTGTGGTGCTGCAGGGTCACCACCTCGCAACTTGGCTGCAGCAGCCAGCCTTCTCCTCTTCATCCTCTCCTCATTGCGGACCTGAGTGACACCATTTGTTTCAATCAGGTACTGTGAATGTAGGATATTTTGGAATTATGTTAAAGACTTGTACGCTCGTTATTCTTTCATTCCTCTTTCTGCTTATAGGAAGAGTGAAAAGAAGACATGTTAAGCTAAAATGGCTGGAATTCACGCCTTAAAAAAAGAGCTTTCACCTTCCTCTGCTTGTATAATAAATTTCTTCGCTCCTTTGATCTAGAAATAGCATCTCGAATTCCAACTTTATCCATGTAACCATGTGGCCATAAGTCTGCAAGCTGGTGCAGAAACAAGATATTGTAATTTGTATGCATATCATGACAAAGTGCCCTAGGTAACAGAGCATCACCAAATTCATATGCTCCTCAGAAACTTATAGAGAAACTAAATATAAAGTTGGTGTAACAAACAAGTCCATCAAATAGAAATTATCAGGGTGTACATTTACTTGGATAATTATAAAGTGAAAAATAAAAAATTTAAGGAGCTTAAGGCATTGTTTGGCAAACTTGAACAATCAGACTGCATAAAGATTTTCCTCATATATAAAAAAATGTCGACGGAATATATGATGAGTATTTTTTTCTAGATGGAGGGGGAGACTGCCCCACCACATTTTTACAGAAGAAATGCTACCGCTAACACGCGATGCCCGGGATCGAACCCAGGTGGGAGAGGCAATAGCTGGCCTTCAATCCCACTGAGCTACAGCTCAGTTGAGTAATAGAAATGTGGTTGTTCACCTACCATAGTTAAGATGGTATATATAGATTATATAGGTTCAACTAGAGAGACTAATATCCTACATCCTGTTCTTGTGTCAATATGTGTAACCAGCGAGATGTATATGTCTCGAGCAGGCTAAAAGATCATATTACAAGAGCTTGATCGCTTGATCTAAGGTTTGAGGTTGTAATCGCTGAGAAATTAGATGTGTTGTGGATGTGTGGATGTGTCGATGTGTAATTCGATGCCTTTGGAGGCTCCCTGACTTCACCTTATATATACAAGAGTCAGAATTATATAGGCTGAGTCAGTTAAAGTATCCTTATAAAGTACTACTTTTATTTCATATTGTAAGTCATTTGATTTTTTTCAAAGTCAAACGTCAAACTTCTTCAACTTTGACCAAGTTTAAATAAAAATATACCAACAATTACAACATCAAATTAGTTTCATTAAATCGACTATTAAACAATGGATGAGATAACTTATCTATCGTATGAGATTTGGTGATCTAGAGGATTCTATCTCTTACAAAATCTACAAACAACTGCCTTACAGATAAACCGTGGGGAATACAAGGAGACCTATACATGGAAAATAATAGTCATATATACCCAAGTTCTGTTCCCCTGACACTAAGGTGGTCACACAAATGGGAATAGTGTGTTGTGTTGGTTTACTTATGGACACTTTCAAATACAGTAAAAGGTGCTATCCTTGACACAAAAGACCAATGGAATTTGTTTGCTGGACAAAGATTAGACAATGGCCTCTAACCTCAACATACATAAGCAGGTTGTCATTACAATGATCAAAATGAGTACTATCAAGGAGATAAAGTTCAATATCAAGGGTCTTTTTAAGGAACGTGACCACATGAAACTGGGTAATGAATCAGAATAGGAAGGTTGGAATCTCCTTTTTAAGGAACTGACCATGTGAAACTGAGTAATGAATCAGAATAGGAAAGTTGGAATTTCTTACTCCCTCAATTGAGTTAAATACCCAAACATACAAAAGGTACATATAATTGTAGTTGGTTTTTTGAACAGATGTTCTAATGAAAGCATTATGATTGGACTTCTCAAATATTGAAACAAGAATTAATCACAGAACAAAAAAGAAGTGGGGTAAAGGAGACAGGACAGTACCTCTACGTACAACTTACGACTCTGAGGGCCCTTATCTTCATCCATACCCTGAAAAGCATGCATTTCTCATTCAGCTAAGCATAACAAGAATCTGTTTAGAATTTTATACTTTGAAGTGAAACTACATACAGAGTAAGTAAAGGCTAAAGGAAAAGGAAGACCTATTCGAAGCCACTCGTGTTCTAAACCAACTATACTAGCCTCCTTATGGAGGAGGAAAATAAACAAAAATGAAATATCCATTCACCAACACAGATACAGAAGACCAAATGAAAAGTAAAATAAAATAGAGAAACTATCTTTCTTTCAGCACCTTGACAGTAAGTGGGCAAATGGCACTAACATTGCAATTATCATTGAAGTAAACATGATTACATGTTTATACCTCAACATACAGATCATACAGATCACAGATCCTGTCCTCCAATACAGCATCCATAACAGATTTTCCTTGCGATGCCCTTCCTTCATCATTATTGACAGAGTCCTGAAAACCATCTGTCGAGCCATCCTTATGTTCAGTAACCTGAAAGCATATGGATATCAGAGTTCCTACTACCAAAGATTTTGATCAGAATGAAGGCTCGAATAAAATGCAACGTATATGAAACTAAAGCAGATCTGCACATGCTAACTGACAGTGTAGTTTTACCTTTGGTTTGGTGGCTAGACGTGCTTTGATTATTTCATAGATCTCCATTTTCACTTGTTGCAATTTATCAGCCCTCTCTTGTTTAGCACATAAACCTGATTCAACCATTTCTTTCATGTTTCTCTGTACCAAAACAGCAAAGGTTAGTGAGAGCCTGGAAGGGCCATAGCAGCACAAGAGAAGAGAAAAAAATTGCCACTGCCTGTTGATATCTAGTTTGAATTTATGTTAGTTGTACAGAATCACTAACCAAAGAGTATGAAGGCCATACAACACAAGGCAAGAACACATGGAAACACCCCCCACCCCCAAAAAAAGGCACACACCAAAATCATTTTCCCTGAAAAGCTGATAGACAGTAAGAAACAACACAGCCATGCCATGCACAAGATCGACATCGCAATCCCTCTTATCTGTTTTCTAACATTGCTTGTTTGCTCTATAGCAACTGTAAGTGAAACAATAGAGGCACCAAAGATTTTTGTGTGACTTTATGTGACTAGTCCAAATCTCACATATCTACTTATTTATACAAAAATACTCAAAAGCATAAGTATAAAAGGTGTTTTATTAGCATTACACAACGACACCAACACAAAGCCTTTCAATCCCAAGCAAGTTAGGGTATTGAAACTTAACAGTAGCCATTAATCAAAGTTCAGGTACATGAATAGCTTTTCTCCATACACTTCTATTCAAGGCCAAATCTTTGAGAATATTCTATCCTTTCAAGTCTCTTTTTATTGTCTCCTTCCAAGTTAATTTTGGTCTTCCCCTACCTTACACTATTGTCACGCCTTAAGATTCCACTATGCACCGGTTCCTCTAGAGTTCTCCGTTGGACATATCCAAACCATCTCAACCGCTGTTAGACAAGCTTTTCTTCAATTGGTGCTAGTACCCCTAGCCCATCACATATATCACCGTTCCAGACTCGATCCATTCTTGTGTGCCCACAAATCTAACGCAACATGTGCATTTCTGCAACACTCAACCGTTGAACATGTTGTCTTTTTGTAGGCTAACATTCTGCACCATACAACATTGCAGGTCTAATCGTCGTTCTATAGAACTTGCCTTTTACATTCTGTGGTACCCTCTTGTCACAAAGAATGCCAGATGCTTGTCGCCATTTTATCCACCTGGCTTTGATTCTATGGCTAATATCTTCATCAATGTTCCTGTCATGTGCTATGGGCTAAGGCTGCCAGGCCCAAGCATGAACGGTACCACGTGATACTGTTCGCATGAACAGTACTCACGCGGCAAGCCAGCCCACCTCTTAGGTTAGGGGGATTTGCTATCCTTAATTAGTTACTTGCCTTAGCTAAATAAGTCAGGATATATTCATGATATCTCTATTTAGTTATTTCCTTCTACAAATCATTAGTCTCTATATATTATCTGTAAGCCCTTTGGGAAGAAGGCAAGCAATAAGAAATCAATCTCCAATCTCTGCCTTATTCTCTCAATCTCCCCCGTTCTCCACCATAGCTCAGCAAGGGGATCAACCCCGCGCCGGCCAGCTTCGCGACTACGAACTACGCAGTCGAGGGCCAGCTACCCTAAGTGCCAACGCTCTTGACAACTTGGTATCAGGTTCTAGACGATCCTCGGCTTCTCCCACCATGCCCTCTTCATCAGCATCACCGGCGATTTCGGAGCCATCCACCATATCGACTTCTGCTCCGGCTGATCTCGCAGCCCTCATCCAGACCCTGGCCGAGTCAATTCAGGCTCTCCAGTCACCGTGGGGTTCCAGAAGATTGGACTTCCCCAAGTTCGATGGCAAATCAGATCCGATCGCATTCATTAATCGCTGTGAATCGTATTTTCATCAGCAGCGGATCGCAGAGAAGGTATGGATGGCATCGTATAACCTAGAAGACGGCACGCAGATGTGGTCCATACAGGTCCAGCGGGACGAGGGTACGCCATCGTGGCACCGCTTCTCCTAGCTTCTCCATCTCTGTTTCGGCCCGCCCCTACGCTCTAACCCCCTCGGCGAGCTCATGGCTTGCAAGCGCACCGGCTCCGTCGTCGACTACCAGGACCGCTTCGAGGCCCTCCTTCCACGAGCGGGTGTCCTCACCGAAGAACAACGGGTGTAGATCTTCACTGTTGGCCTGCAACCACCACTCAGCCTCGACGTCGAGATCCACAACCCGCAGTCCCTCGCCTTCGCCATGAGTCTCGCCCGCAAGCTGGAGCTCCGCGACCAGTGCGCCGCCGCCGGGGAACTAGAACGGTGGCCTGCTTCCGACACCGCCAGCATGCCTGGTGTTGCCACCGCCTCCGCCACCGACCTCGGCAACGGAAACGGTCTTGGTGGAAGGCCGACCGGTGAAGCGACTCTCCTAGGCGGAAATGGAGCGCCGTCGTCTCGGACTCTGCTTCAACTACCACGAGAAATTTGGCCGCAACCACAACCGGGTTTGCCAGCGCATCTTCCTCCTCGACTTGGCCATCGACGACGACCCCGCGTCAAACGACCACACGGACGCCGAGCCTCAGATCTCTCTGCACATCATCACCGGTGTCCGTGCGTGCGAGACGATGCAAGTACGTTTGCAGCTGGGCAGCGTCTCGCTACTTGCCCTCCTCGACTCCGCCGCCACCCACAATATCATCTCCGAGAAGGCGGCTGGCCGTACCACCCTACATCTACTCCCTCACGGCAAGATGCAGGTCAAGGTAGCCAACGGTGAGCACGTGCCGTGCCCGGGCATGTACCACGACACCGTTTTCAAGATCGGCAATGAAGCTTTCCAGATGGATTTCTACACACTACCCCTGGTCGACTACGACGTAGTGCTAGGAACGTAGTGGCTAGCGTCACTCGGGCCGATCACCTGGGATTTCAGTGCTCTCACCATGTCCTTTTGGCGCAGGGATCACAGGGTCTGCTGGCGCGGCATCATCAGTCCGCAACATGGGAAGACGTCGACAGCTCCTCACTCACTCTGCCAGCTCAAGGACGAGCTGCTCGTCGAGGGGGGGAGAGATGTCATGTGCTATGGGCTAGGGCTGCCAGGCCAGGCGTGAACAGTACCGCATGGGACTGTTCATGTGAACAGTACCAGCGCGGCAGGCCAGCCCGCCCCCTAGGTTAGGGGGATTTGCTATCCTTAATTAATTACTTGCCTTAGCTAACTAAGTCAGGATATATCTCTTTAGTTATTTCCTTCTACAAGTCATTAGTCTCTATATATTATCTGTAAGCCCTTTGGGAAGAAGGCAAGCAATAAGAAATCAATCTCCAATCTCTACCTTATTCTCTCAATCTCCCCTGTTCTCCACCATAGCTCGGCAAGGGGATCAACCCCGCGCCGGCCAGCTTCGCGACTACGAACTACGCAGTCGAGGGCCAGCTACCCTAGGTGCCAACGCCCTTGACAGTTCCCACCTCTTTGAAGCATTGATCCCAAATATCGAAAGCTTTCCTTCTTGGGCACCACTTAACCTTCCAAACTAACATCTCCCTCCTCATGTGTAGTAGTGCTAAAGTCACATCTCATATATTTAGTTTTAGTCCTGCTAAGTATAAAACCTTTGGACTCAAGAGTCTGCCTCCACAACTCTAGTTTCCTATTTACTTCTGCCCGGCTTTCATCAGCTAGCACTACATCGTTAGCAAAAAGCATACACCAAGGAATATCCCCTTGTATGTCCCTTGTGACCTTATCTATCACTAAATCAAATATATAAGGGCTTAAAGCTGACCCTTGATGTAGTCTTATTTTAATAAAAAAGTCATCCATGTCACCATCACTTGTTCGAACACTAGTCACAACATTGCTATACATATCCTTAATGAGGGAAACATACTTTGTTGGGACTTTATATTTGTCCAAAGCCCACCACATGACATTCCTTGGTATTTTGACATAAGCCTTCTCCAAATCAATAAAAACCATGTGTAGGCCCTTTTGTGCTCCCTATACCGCTTCATAGCTTGTCTTATTAAGAAAATTGCTTCTATAGTTGACCTTCCATAATAAAACCAAATTGGTTCATAGACCCGTGTCAATTCTCTCAGACGATGCTCTATAACTCTCCCATAGCTTCATAGTATGGCTCATCAACTTAATCCCTCGGTAATTAGTGCAACTTTGAATATCTCCCTTATTCTTGTAGATTGACACCAATATACTTCTCCACTCTTTAGGCATCTTGTTCAACCGAAAAATATTGTTAAACATGGCTAGCCAATAGGAAATCCAATGTCTTATGTAGCCACACTAGTCAAAGTCTTATTATAGAATCACCTCCAATTTGTTTATGCCTGAGTAATGACTAATGAGTATTCCTAAGGTGAGTGTCCGTTGATGTTTTTCCACCCAGGTCCAGGTGGTCGATATGGAACTGAAGATCCTCACATTACATATTTACATGGATGTTCAATTTACTGGCATATTTTTCTCTTTTTTTCTTGAATCATTTATTAGAATTCTAATCATACTGATAATTTTGAATTTCCGGATATAACCTCCTGCTCCTTGATCATTCCACATTGTAAGTAGTTTCAGTCTTTTTCTGGTAGCACATTCATACTTGTTATGGCGTCGCCATATCGTCGCCATAGCGACGCCATATCGTTGTGGCGGAAAATCGCAGTTCGCCACAGGTCGCCATAGCGCTGGAGGGTGTGTGGCGGGCGCCACAGGCGCGTGGCGTCGCT
>KE372083.1:72999-85573 GCA_000418225.1 Zizania latifolia | reverse complement strand
CTCCCCGCCACCTCGGCCCTCCCTGCAACCACGGCCCGCCCGCCACCTCGCTTGGCCGCAAGGCCCTCCCACCACCGCTTACTACTCATCTCCTTGTCCAATTCATTTCTTTTCCTTTATTCTTCTATTCTTTTTCTTTGTATTAATTGATTGTTTACTACTTATCTCAACACATTGACTGCTTTCTTATAGATCTATGTTGTTTCCTCACGCGTAAGAGGTAAAGTCCATAACTGCTGCTTTCATACTAAACATGCAATGATTTGTATGATTTTGTTTGCAAAATGGTTGTCCTTAGTAAGAGCAAGATTAATTATATTGTAGTATTTTTTTTTCTAATTAATGATTGAGCATGATATGGCAACATTTGTTTTATTTTCCATTTTTTGTGCTGTAGATGGAAAAGAACATCAAGCTTTTAATTTTTGTTGCTACAGCACAAATATTATTGTCAATAATGGCTATGATTATTGACTCTAGAAAAAAGAACTGCAAGACAAGAAGCTATTAGCTATGGGCCAATAGAAGAAAGAGATAGAATAAGAATTGACTACCTAAACTTAAAAATATGGAAGGATGATACAAGTTGCATCAATATGCTTAGACTTACTAGACCATGTTTCTTTCGGTTTTGCAAGCTTTTTAGGGTTAGTGCTTTGCTGCAAAATACAATCCATATGTGTATTGAGCAACAAGTTGCTATGTTTTTTAATACAATTGGACACAACCTTAGGAATAGGTTATTTAGCATTAATTTTGATAGGTCTGGTGAAATGGTTAGCCGTTATTTTAACAAAGTACTACATGATATTGGTGAATTACGAGATGAGCTAATTAGGCGCCCTTCATTGGACACTCCAACCAAAATAGCAGGAAGTCCTAGGTGGGATTTTTTCTTTAAGGTCTGAGCTTTATTCTCACCTTTCCTTCAAATTTTTGTATTTACATAACCCTACATATTTTCTAATCTTTTATGTATGTACTGAACATAAATATAGGATTGTACCGGAGCTATTGATGGTACTCATATAAGAGCCTGTGTTCCTAAGGATATTGAGCATGCAATTCAGGGTAGGAAGTTCTATGCCACTCAAAATATAGTGACAGTTGTAGATTTTAATCTTCGATTTACATATATCTTGGCTAGTTGAGAAGGGACATCACATGATGCTCTAATTTTGAGAGATACTTTAGAACGTGAAAATAGCCTTCGTGTTCCACGAGATAATAGACTATCTTAGTACCTCAATTTCTCCTTGCCAATTATTGATATGCAAAAAAATAATCAACTTATCACTTATATGTTAGGAAAATACTACCTAGTTGATGTTCAATATGAAGCCAAATCAGGATTCTTGTCTCCCTTTCATGCTGTCTGGTACCACTTGAATGAATAGGAAAATAATCTGGTATAAAATGAGAAATAGTTATTCAACCTTAGGCACGCATCTCTTCATGTCACAGTAGAACGTGTATTTGGGTCATTGAAGAGGAGATTCAAAATACTAGATAATGCCACTCCATTTTTCCATTTCAGACTCACAAGGCTGTTAATAGTTGTTAATAGCTCACAAAGCTCTTAACCACGGAATTATGGGTTCTATTTTTATCGGCATCATATTCTTTATGATGTGTAGACCATATAGTTTGTATATGTTATTTTTTTATAAAAGATTCTAGATCTAATAGTTTTTTCAGAACAACAGAAAAAGAAAAAGAAAACGAGAAAGTTAAACTTCCATTATCCAATAGATATGATTTAGGTGTTCTAAACCTTTGGTATATGGTTTAAATAGATGCAATCTTATTTTAATCTATTGTTTCAATAACTATATTAAAAACCAAGAAAACATTTTTGCATGGTTTCAAATAAAAAATCACAACTACTTCTCCACTACTATTTTGAGGCAAATATAAGACTCGAAATACTGAAGTATGCAACGAGCCAGCTTCTCAGAGAACAGTCATCCATCTAAACCGTTAAAATAAGATTTAACGATACAAAGTCTTTCTCAATTATCATAAAACTTCACTACGAAGTTTTTCTTCCACATCGTCAAATCTCATCTGGACGGTTTGGATAGGACAGCTGTCCTCTACTGAGTATCTCATCTCAGTACACAGAGGGCAGATTACCCCGTCCCGGTCCTCCGCCGCTCCAGTCGCCGTCCTCCCTCCTCTGCTTGCCGCGTCGCGCGTCGCCGGTCGCCGCCCTCCCCTTCCTTTCGCCGCGTCGCCGGACCCAGCAATGGAGATCGAAAAATGTGTCGCAGAAATGGCGCTAATATAGAGAAAAGAGCAGCAGACACAGACATCCACCACCTCCTCCTCTCTCTCCCCCTTTTCTCTCTCTCCTGTCGAGAGATTAGCTTGTTCGTCTGTGCTGCCGCCGCTGCTCATGCAGAAAAGGGGATCAGGAACAGGGGCAGGCAGCGGTTGAAGTGGTGGAGGCGCAATCACGTCCAGCCGGGTAATGCCGCCGTGGATCATCTAGCGAGCTAGCTATCTAACATCTGTGTGCATGGCCGCCGAGGCCTACGAGCTGACACGCCTATGGCCTCGCGCCCCAGAGGCATACTCGCCTCGCGTGTGGCTGTTATGGCCCCCCGATCTGCGAGCGCCCTCGTGGAGGACCAGCGCCGGCCGAGGCGAGCGACTTCGGAGGAAGAAGGGAGAAGAAGAAGAAATGAGGGCAAGCATGGGCAGTTCAGTCCATTGTGGACTAGTTCGTCGGTGCATTTAATTAATTGACTGATTGCTCCTGTAGGTTGGATTGATGAATGTTCAACTTGTTCCTAACTGCATGGATGTAGCTAAGGCTTACTAATTGCTGATGTATATAGCATAACCCTTCTTGAATTTTGCAGGGGAGTTGCCAGATGAAGACCCAGACAATGGTGAACAGATCACCATGCAGCAAGAACAAAGTGTTTGATAGTCCAGTTGTTGAAAATGTCCCAGAAATAGATCCATGTTACAAATTTTTCTTGGAACATCTAAGGGAAGTTGGGAACAGCTATGTACTTGATGTGCCAAGAGGGGACCATGGCTCGCCTGTTTTTATAAGGTATGGAGAAGATCGTGCGTCCGATGGAGATGAGGCTGAATATGCCACTAAGGTCCCAGCCAGTTCATTGAAGAGAAGCCAGTGTAGTCAAAATGGCAAGGGACCTGGTGTAGCATCAGACAAGGCTGACAATGTAAATGTGGGGCATTCCTTTTCTCAGGGAACATCATCTGCGACGAAGATATCAGAAGTGGATGAATCTTATGCAACATTTCTGAGCCTTATGAAGATCAAGGATGGTCACATGGTTATTGAGCCAGAACCAGGCGTTACCATTGTATATGGGCAAGCAGAGGACACACCAGCTAGATCTGATGAACTGAGAATTGTCAGTTCCACAAGTGAAAGAGATTCTTTGATGACTGGACTAGAAAACATGGGGGAAGAGAATGCTATAAATACAGAGGAAGATGGGCTTAGGAAGATTAATAGTTGTACATCTGAGTGTGAAATTGTTGGACTTGCTTCAGAGAACATGGATAGTCAGGATGTAGTCCTTTTAGCCGAGCGTGGACTTGTGCCTTATACTGAACTTTCTGATGTAAAAGTGAGTAATGATTCTGAATTTATGTGGGCTCTCTCTTTAAATGGTGTTTTATTTATTCTACACCTTGCTTTTTGGACCCAGGCAAGCGGAGGTGATCAAGAAGAACATCTTGCTCTTAGTTGTGCCACTGTCATTCCCTCTACATTTGATGAAAAACTTGATGCTGTCTTAAGTAAGCCATATGACCTTAATGAATACAAAGAGCTTTTGAGAAAAGCCACGGATCGGAAGCCTGTGAGCAGGCAGAGACACTTGCGAAATGCATCCAAGGCCTATGCCACAGGGGCAGTTGGGCTGTCATATCTTGATTTCTACCCAGGTAATCACGAATTCCTTGTGGACGATATTTCTGAAGTGCGATGGTGTTATGCTAGTATTCCAATATTGTGTTTGGAGTCCAAATGTTTGATTTGGACCCGAGTTTAAGCAAGGTGTTGTTGACATTGGTTGTGCATTATATGATCTGATAGCATCACTTAATTGATCTATTCTCCAGCCTATAGTACTATAGTGGCAACCAAATGAAATATATGGATTACTGTTGTCAAGGGCGTCGACACATAGGGTAGCAGGCCCTCGACTGCGTAGTTCGTAACTGCGGGTAAGGCTGGCGTGGGGTTGATCCCCTTACCAAGCTATGTTGGAGAACGGGGGAGATTTAGATAATTGAGGTAGGGATTTAGATTGATCTTTCATTGTTTGCTTCTGTCCAAGGGGCTTATATGACTATATATATAGAGATTAATGACTTATAGATGGAAATAACTAACAAGGGATATAGAAGATATCTTGACTTATTAGTTAAGGTAAGTAACTAATTAGGGATAACAGATCCCCCTAATCGAGGAAACAGCCTAGCCTGCCGTGTGGGTACTGTTCGCGTGAACAGTACCGCGCGGTACTGTTCACTCCTGCCTGGCGGCCCTGGTCCATAGCACATGACAGCTGTAAACAAATTATTCAGGTACCTTTTAAAGGATTTTTCCCTTTCCACCCATTACGAGGATCAGTTGACTTCATTTATAAGTTGGTAGTCCTGAAACATAGGCACATATCATAGAGAAAAAGAAACCTTAATTTTTTTATTAGTAGCTTACCATTGAAGATTAACAATCTTTAGATTTGATTCTGATTTCACTCAAATGCTTCATTTTTCGATATGAAGTAACTGTAGTGACATCCATGCACTTGTGAATAACTGTTTCTCGTGGCTCTGGTAGCAATTGTAAGTCTGTGATTTTTATGCCACGCTGTATAATTGTACAATGTGGATTTTGTTCTGTAGTTCGTTTCTTTTAGCAAGACTAACGATTGGTTTGTCATGCAGATCTATCCGTACAAATAGATTCTGCTAACTGTGACAAGAGAAAACTGTGCCTCCTGCGAAAATTCTTCTTCTGGTTGGAGGTGATCTATATTAACTATCGTAGTTTTTTTTGTTTGCAATTCTAATGATCTCTTATGATAGGAATGAGCAGCATTTATTTTCACTCTTCGTATGTTGTGCTTTATCAAGAACAACAAATTTCCTCTACCCTAGAAGTGAAAATTGAGATTTAAATTTAGTGCCCTCATTTAGTCATTTGATTGTTGAGTTGTATGATTGAACATATGTCCAATTATTGGGTGCTTGTCTGCTTCACGGAGTGCTGTAGAGGATGATAAAATCTGTAATTCCTTTAATGGTGCAAGTAGCTTAAGTGATTTCATAATCAGCCCATGGGATACATAAAAAGTACAGTTGCCAGTTTGCCACGACCACTTTTCACCAGACAAAAAAGGAAACTGGTTTCCCCTTCCTTCTGTGCGTGCTACTTCTTACTTGGAACCAGATATTATTCAGAGTGTACTGTTCTTTTGAAGATCTGGCCAACGGCCAATGAATGCTCACAACACAGTACTTGTATTTCAACTCTAGTGAAAGAGAATCATGTTCTCGATGTATTTAAAATTTCAAAGTGCTCCTTTTGTTTGGAGGGTTGGAAACAGTTGTGCTGAAGACAGTAGTAAGTTAATTTTGTTTGCAGAACCTGTGCCACGATGGGGCCTACATGCCATGGATCGACAAGCCACTGGCCTGCAATCCGAATCATCCGATCGACGCAGACACCTACGGAACGGACTCTGAAACTTCAGTCGACATTGTCGAAGATGAAGACTGAGGCAGCTTATGCCTCCATTGCCATTGCCATTGCCAGGTCTCCGGAGCTGACCTTCCATTTATCTGGTCTCTGTCAGGTATTACCATCGACCGACGGTCTGGTTACTGCTAACCCGGGCTGTAACCGGTAACCGGCTGATGGTAAGGTTAACCTGGTCTCTGCGAAACTGCTACTGAAACCTCATTTGTTTTGATTCAGCAAGGGCAGGCTGCTCAGTACACATTAGCCCTGTACGTTGAGCGGCATGCTTACACTGATAAGTGATGCCCCTTATCTTATCTTCTGACTCCATTGTACTACCTGACTGGTGCAGTTTTTTATCTGTAATAACTCTCCTGCAAGGCTGCAGTGCTAGTTTTTTTACACTCGTTTCTCTTCCCGGAGAGATAAGATAAATGGTGTAGCTCTCTACCCTCTATATATAAGGGGAGTTGGAGTAGATAAAATATTATCTATGCTCCAGTTTGAACTGGTCCATAAGAAACATATCCTTAAGGATTTTGTTTCCAACAATTACAGAGAAGAAGATAAAATCGCATCTCTACTTCTCTAGCACTGTTCGGATTGGCATACAAGAAACATGTCTCGAAGGATTCGTTTCCAACAGCTGCAAGCAGTGAGCTAAGCAAGGAGTAAGACGATCCTGGTGTCAACAACTTTTAGAGTCATATGTTGTCATACGTGGGATAATGCGAGATGTAGTAAAAATTTACGTGGGATAATACGAGATGTAGTAAAAATTGCTGTAAAAAGTATGACGACTCCGCTGGGGATCGAACCCAGAATCTCTGGTTCCGTAGACCAGCGCCTTATCCATTGGGCCACGGAGTCCTTGTTGTTTTGTTCTTCAGAATAGTTATATAATCAGAAACATCTGTGGACCGGAGAAACAAATTCAGTATTGCAAGAGCATATCTCATATGTTCTATGGTTTGCACAGTTGATGTCTGGAAACTAAAACTTGGTCTGAGTTCGATAACACTTGCCGAAGCTACACGCCAACACCACAAAAGAGTAAAAGATGGTCTGACAACAAACCATCGACCCCGTGTCTCCATGAGCACCTCTCCCATCGCGTTACCCTTGAAAAAAGGCAGCAGACAGAAAAATGCTAAGCTACTGCATCTATTGATTTCCTATTGACTGACAGACTTTGTTCAGTAAATGAGGTTTCCAAGGGTCTGTTTAGGGTGAAGATTCTGAAAAACGATTAGTGGGTATCTACTAGTGAGAATATAAAAAGCTAGTATTTCTCAGCTTCTGAATATTAGTTTATTTCTAGATTCTATAACTATTTAGTTTTACAATCTGTGAGAAAAATCTGAACCGTTTAACTAGAGACTATGAGATTATAGGAGTAGTTGCAGCTGCTATAATATACTCAAATAGGGCCTAAAACTGATCATGGTGGACAGTTCTCAAGTTTTCAGACACAGTTTTTTAAGATAAGCCCAATGATTGTGCAATACTTCTCACCTCCGCGATCATTGCCACGCCATCGTTGAGTCTGTTCACAGCAGAACCAATTCCCTGCAGGCAGAAGAAAGATCAACTCTTGTAAAAACTTTCGCCATATGCTCTACCAAGCAGAAGAAAAATATTTGTAACATAAAAGCCACAGAGCTAACATGCTACAGCTTATCATGGTCCAGAATCGTCTGGGGCAATTTAGGTTTATTTTGTGTTAGAAAGTTAACACAGCGTACAAGTTACTCACTTGTTTAATAACTAGATACATACCACACCAGCAGCCCCTGCAGTCACTGAACTTAGTCCTGATGCACACATCAATGGAATGCTGACAGACCGAGAGATAGAATCTGCAGCGGCCAAAGTTGGTGTTACCTATAATTTGTTGAACACAAGTCATGAATTTTCAATACGATGAACAGCTTGCAAGATGTTTTTTTTTTGTGCATATTTTTGTGATACCTTTTCGATCAATCCAAGTACTCTGCATGCTTTGTTGGACTAGAACACTTCCCACCTTCAGTTTTGATGATATCAGCTCCTTCCTCTTCCAGTAGTTCTGCAAGTATCATCTATAATTATGCACATAAGTTTCCAGAGTAAACCACTTTTTCATTGCAGATCATATTGTGCCCGAAAAATATGGCAGAGATCAGAGGATGATATACCTGATCTGGGAGGCTCAGTGTATGAGGAACCATTAGGAACAATATGATATCTGGGAGCATCTTCCTTGTCTCCTTGGTCAGCTTTAGTATCTGAAACTTATCACACATGTAATTCTGTTTTAAGATTGGAATGGTGTATAGTTGCATTAAACAGATACATTATTAGCACAAATATTTACCTTCTCAGAAGAGAGTTCAATGAACATGTCTTAAAAAGAATCATAGTTTCCAATCTCAATCTGCAAGGATAAAAGCCTGTGAATACCAGCTGGGAGGCAGAAACTATCAGAATCAATGCAGTTGTTTTGGGAGATTTTTTATAGGGTCTGTTTGATACAGCTCCAAATTTAGATTGGATCTAGAATTTATATGATATAATAAAATAGTTTAAATATTTATTTTTAGTCTAAAATAAAAACTAGATTACTCAACAAAATTCTCTCAATCTATTCACAACTCTAAATCCAGGATTTCTTAGAACTAGATTGGACCATCTCTAATTTTTTTTGGATCTGGAGCTGTGCCAAAATGAGCTATAGTTTTCATCGAAAGTTTGAGCCTCACCATCTTTGCACCAGCTTCCACTGCTGAGCTGAATGGAACGCTGAAGGATCTACGGAGGAGACACAAATCTGCAATAAACAATTCCCAGAATGCATTTAGCATACTAACATCACAACTAGGTAAAGGAAATAAATATTGATAATTTCAATTACTAAACGGAAGGGAAGTAAGATGCAGAGCAAGCTTTACTAAGTCCTGGTCACATGCTATGCCTATATCAACATGGGTGGCACCTCCCTGTAATCATAAACATGAGCATGGAAAGTTTGCAAATGTTGTTTAGTCTTTTAAGTCCCACACTGTGATATGTTCATCTTTATTGTTATCTATATAGCACTCGATTATACATTTCTTGGTCCAAGGCTCCAAGCTAAGATATATATTAGTGGACAACCCAACCCTACTATGTAGGGCAAGGGTAGGGGTGAAAGCCGTTAGAATAGTTTCTATCCAACATGGATGAATATAGATATGGATAATATCGGATCCGATAATTTTTAGATAGTTTTAGATACAGATCTAGATGTAGATATTTTTTGGATGCGAATACAGTATGACTGATATCTGATGGATTTTGATAATCCAAATAACTCTTATTTACATATCCGTACTTAATGCTCATCAAGCCAAGTTGAGCCAAGTGAACTATGTGCGCAAGGGAGAAGGAGTTGGGTACCTTTTAGCCCAAAGGGAAAAGAATGGTTTTTTAAGGATTTACAATTTAAATAAATGTTGAAATATTATTTATTGCATTTAAATTACTTCTATTGCTTAAAAAAATCTAAAAAAAAATTGGTACGTATTTAAAAGCATATAGAATTTACTAAAAATATGTCACAACCCGTCCCAGATTTCGGAAATATCGTCGAAAGGGACAAGCCGAGACTTTATCGAAGATGAACGAATTTAAAATAAAGTCGTTCCATTCGACAGTAGTTTTATCGCAGACCTGCTTATTATAACACTTAGAGTCTTACAAAGCTACATTTAGAGGCATACCTCGCAGCGACAGGAATTACATCATTCAAAAACATAAATCATGCATAAACTACTGTCTAAATTCTGCACTTGGGGACTAGGCCCGAGACCCTAATCTTCCGGATCCTCAACTGCAACGTCTTCTTCATCGTCTTTGTAGTTCTCCTCGTTTTCCAGCAGATTCGCGTACTCTGGGGTGGTGATGGTAAAAACAAGGGTGAGTACTCAGCAAGTCTTGGAAAATTAATATAGATGCAGGGTACAAAGAGCGGCAAGGGCTTTCAAAGGAATATAGTTTAAAATTTTCTAAGTGTCTATTCTCGCGGGTAGAGGTCCCAACCTCTATCCGCTCCCACAATAATAGTATAAGTCAATAACTAATCAATTCTCTCATCTTCACCAACACGGGACTGCTTTGCAACAAATCCCATAATTATCTTGCCATTATTTTCATCTTATCACAACAAACCATCAATTATCATCATCACCATCCCAACCATTGATCACTTATCATCATTCACCGGTACTAACTTGCTCATCTGTCGGGAAAGCGTTTCCATTAATCATTTGCTCAACCCTATTTCATTTTATCGTTCGACTAGTTTAATTTCTCACATCTCTCCCTATGAAACCTTTCGGCTTTCCGCTCCACACAGGAACGTTGCCAACCACTAAGGTTAGCCGTATACCCACTGGTATACTCTGGTAACATCCCAACCCTCCCATTTATTTTGAAAACAGCAGAAACACTACGCTAGGAAAATCATCAAGACACTTGTCTATATCCGTGGGCACGGCCGTTCGAACAGGTTATACTTCAGCTGAAGGCGCACACTTTACCCTTGCGACACGAACTGACTTCGCTACCCATGACGTAGAGGAGGTTCGGGACAAGGCCGTTCCGAAGCAAACCTAGGATACCCCACTGCCACCTAGATAGATCCTCGATCTGAGATCGGGAAGCCTCGCTTCCTTCTTCTCCCTTGAAATTCCACGGGTGCTCCACTTCTAACTCCTCAACACATCCATTGGCCATAACCACAATACTCGTGCCCGTTAGGGACTTTGCAAGTGATACCTCGAGCCACCCCGACGATTCCATATCCATCGGCAGTCGGAATACCCTAAACCCGCTAAGTATTTGCCTAAGGGTACCTCTCACATACCCGCAAGGTTGCACGAATTGGTGCTCATGCTATTTCCCAAGGAATCGGTCCTTAACATTTATTTTCACGAAACTCAATCAAATTTCACACAACACATTTTCATAAAAACACATCATCACACAATCTACATCTATGCGTCATGATTCATGTATAAGTGTGTGTGTTGTGTAGCGCACCCATTAAACAAGGATTGTGCTAAAAAGCAATAAGAGAATTTAAGTAAATACAATTGATATAAATGTAAAGCCTAAAGCGACAAGGTAAAACATGGTATTCAATAGCAAGGTGGCTAATTTGCAAGTTTTAGGTTTTAGTTGTCTTAATTGTGCAAGCAATAGACTATTAGTGTACGTGAGTGCACATCCTAATCATGCATATATACATTTTTAAAACATCACAACATTGCATGGGTTCAAGAATGATCAATGGAAGACTTTCCTTGTTTGGGTCAAAGTCGGGATCGTCGACTAAGCGGTCTTGAGCGGTGTTGATGTCAAAGGCTACATCGTGATAACACAAACATAAAGAAAACAAGCATAAGAAACATTACAAGTTTGATTTAAATAGTGCCAAAATAAACTTGAGATTTTTAGAAAAATGTTGGTTCTAGAATGGGGTCATTCGGAGTTAAAATGATTTTTCTAGGATTTTCTAAAGTCTTATTTATTTTCTGGAAACAGAAAGGTTACTATTCAAAATAGGCCGAACCAGAACCTATTCTGAAAAATAAGAAAAGTCATTGTGCATTCGGGCCAGCTGGTCAGCCTATTTGACCGAAATGGGCGCGCGACCCGCGGAGAACGCGGCCGGCCCAGGCGCCATGGCGGCCCAGACGCGCTGGACAGCGGGCCCCGCACGTCAGCCGATGAGGTGCATGCGGGAGCGCAGCTCGGCGCAGCGGTCGGTGAACGGTGTACGCGTGGCGCGGCCCTGCCGCTGAGCCCCCTTGCGGAGCGCAGTAGCGTGCGTGGTTGCACGGCGCGCGTAGCCAGCGGATGGGGCCCGCAGCCCAGAGTAGTAGTGTTGGCGCGCGGCCACGCGGGTGTACACAGGGCACAGAAAAGAAAAAAAATAAACAGAAATAAAATGATTTCCTGGCTGGCATGTGGGACCCTGCTGTCAGATACAGAAGGCAGGAAACAGCCCACCGGCTGGAGGTTGAAGAAGGCCATGGACGACCGACACTTCTCCGAGCCGTAACTTTGCCGATATAGCTCCGATGGAGCTGAAATTTTAACAGCAGGTGCGTGGCACCATGATGAACATATCCTACGGTCAGATCTTCGATTAGAGCCATGGTTTGGCCAAAATCAAAAAGGGGTAGAACGAGTAGGGGTCGGCCTACATGGTGCTACGGAAGCTCCGGCGACGAATAGGGTCACTTTTCGTCAGATTAGGGTGTCCAGGAACCGTCCATGGAACCCGATCAGCGAGAGGAGCTTTGGATTGGGCTAGCGACGGGGAACCTGAACCATGAAACTCGGGCCTCGTCGCCGGTGCGTTTCGGAGCTCGAATCAAGGAACTAAGGCATGGAACACGACATACACGACCTAGAGATGCTACCATTGCAAGGAATCAAAAAATAAAGGAGGGAAAACGGAGGCTCACCGACGAGGGCGGAGAGGTGGCGTCTCCCCGGCGGTGCTAGGGTTTCGGTGGAGGCAGCCGGGTGAGGGGCTCGGGAGGAGGGCTACGGCCTTTATAGGGCCGGTGGAAGGTTCGAGAAGCTCTGGGAGAGGGGGAGAAACGGCGGGAAGGCTTGGCGTGGAGTGTGGACATGGTGACGTCAGAGAGGGTGGTTGGTCGGAGGGAAGGCTTGATCGGTCGGGGGCTTTGGCGTTTTGGGGAGGTACGGCGGAGTCATGCTTCTTGCGTGAGGAGTGGTCCCGGACGAGATGGCGCGCGGGTGGCGGCGGTGTCACGGCGGCACGGCGCGCGACGAGCACGGGCA
>KE372083.1:15685-27104 GCA_000418225.1 Zizania latifolia | reverse complement strand
TCCTGCTCGATTTGGCTATCCCCTTTCCTGTAGACTACTGTAGTGACAACAAACAGACACACGGCCAAGCGCCACTGGTTGAGTTGCATGCCCGGTTCGATCATTTGGCGATTTGCAATCTCCTGTTGGACTATTTATATATGTTATGTAAGACTGCATTAAGCTATCTTCAGTATGCTTTCGATATATAGTTTCTACCCTCATCTGTACTTAATTGTGTGTTTTAGAGATTTTTAGAATTCGCTCCTAAAACGTGGGAGGAACGTTATAGAAAGCTACTGGTGAAGCTATAGAAAGCTATAGATAACCCCCATCATCAAAATTTCAGATATCTTAATATTTTTGTTACACACATACAATACAATTGGTATGCGTGTCTAATAGTGTATGCGCGTTTTTTTTTATGTAAGGCCAAGATATATACGGTAAAGCCAGTTTTTAAAGCTGTGTCCATTAAACTTTTTTTTTTAAATGGCGGGAGGACTGCCGGATGTATTAGATTAGAGAGTTAAGGATGCACATAAGATATTTGGCAAAACAAAGGATGGAAAAACTAAATAAAGGAGGTAAACAGGAAGCCTCGGCTTCGATCCAGGCTCTCGCCTCTTTTTTGATTTTTTTAGTATTGCTGGGGCCAGTTTCAATATTTCAAAATGTTCTGACATTCCTTTCCTCTTAGATTTCTCTGATCACCAGGATTATAACGAAGGAGATGGATTTCTATTAAAGTTTGCTTTTGTTGTCATAAAATTCCACATGTATATATTTTCAAGACGTTACCAATATTATTGGCACGTAATTAGGCAGGAATGAGAAGAATGAATAAATAAGAGAGAACAATAATTATTTTTAATTTCTTATGAATTTGCCATATGCATATGGATAATTCATTCTTAAAATACTGAGTTAGAGCATATAAAGCTATATCAACCACCTTTTTCTTTCAATTATAGCCGCTAATAGAAAAAAGAAACACGCTTTTCAAGTACTTCTCGCAAAAAGGGGGAAATCGTCGATTCCACTTCCACCTCAACCCAGCCGTGGCCTTCAATCTAGACCTAGTAACTGGTTTAGCCTAGACGACCGGTTACCAGCCCAAACTAGGGATTTCAATTTTGCCCACAAATCTGGATACGCATAGGTACCCGACTTTCGGTTTAAATTTTTAAGCATATGTTCGTGAGCTTTGATACCTATTTAATATTGGGTCAGGCACATATTTAGTTTGAAATCTATGAATACTTATGGGTTTACCCGATTAATATTTTTTTGCTAAAATTCGAGTAGCGGTGTAGCAATATAGTAACGAGTATGAATCAAGCTGACAAGTTGAGTAGCAGTGTAGTTCATCCCTAACCCTAACTTCCATCCCGCCACCTAGATCTGCAATATTCTATCGCTCGCATCAATCTACTGTTACCCGTCGGTTCATTGTCGCCCACTACCAACCTGCAGTCGTCTATCGTCGTCACCAGTCAAGGACCCGCTGTCGCCCACACAAATCCGTCATCGCCCATTCACCCACAACAATTCTTAATCGCCTATCGGCTCATTGGCCCATCCTTGCCTATGCCAATCCATTGTCACCCATAAGTTTTTGTTGAGTTTTGGATACCCGATGAGCTCGGACACAAGTTTGGTTTGAAAATCATTGGTTTAAGGGTTGCGAGGGATTCACATGTGATTTTACTAAACCTACTAGTTTCATACCTGTTGCCATCGCTAGCCTAGATCACACAAAATCTGAAATCCAAAAATTTAAACCAAACAGTAACCGAGCAGTTTAGTTCAGTAACCACTCAGTTCCACCGGTTACCAATGTCAGTACCAAACGATTTTTTGACGTTAATCAGTCGGTTAGTTGCGAATCTGCGATAACCGACCGACCGATTTTTAAAAAAAATCAAAAAAATATAAAAAAACATAGAAAACATAGAAAATTTAAAACACTTACATAAATATAGGAAAGTCCTATAAAAAATATAAGAATGTAAAATTTCTAATATAATGATAAAAATATTTGGTATGACTTTTGTTGTTTTTTGTTGAATTAAATGATAGAGTATCACAAATTTAGTAATACCATATTTGTGAAAAAAAACAGAAAGCACCTGTCTATGACATGCTATTTGACCAGGCCAAAGTTTTTTTTTAAATTTTTATCGCTTATAACTTTATGGATTTCAATTTTTTAAAAAGAAATTTCACTAAAATAATTATAAATCACTAAATATTTATAATATTTTTTCGTTTTTTACATTTTAATTTCAAATTCGAATTTTGATCCAAACCGGGATGGAACGACGCGGAAAACAGCCACACGGCCGCGAGCTGCGGATAACGAAAACGCTACGTACCGCTGTTGCATTCGAGATGGTTCCGCCCTTTCCATCTCCTACTCCGGCCTCGAGAGTACGAGACGAGGTCGCGTGATAAAAAAAGATAACTCCGCCATTCTGTGCCGCGACGTCGCGCGTGTCTATCCATCCGCTCGCCCGCGCCGCGCACCAGGACGAGCGGAAAAAGATTTTCCGCTGCCCCCACCCGCCGGACACGTCCCGCGGCGCCCGCAGAACAGACGCCACCTCGGCCCTCGGGGGAACCCTCCGCCGCCGATCGCGCCCGTCGGGCAGTGGGAGTTTAGGAGCGGGCGCCGAGCTGCCGGCGTCTCCGGGAAGAGAGAGGAGGTCCTCGCGTCGCGGGCGTGGGCTGGGTGAGTTGCGTCTTCTGTTCATTTTTAGGGGATTTTTCCCCTTTGTTGAATCTTTGCGAGGATCGTTGAACTGTTGTGGTGTAAATGATAAAGCTGCTAGCTTGTGTTATCGGTTATACTATAGAAGTTTTGGAATTGCGTTCCCCTTGCTACCGCCCGGTCTTTTGCTTCAGCTGTTTGGTCCGATTATTCACAAGGTTTTCTTTTGAAAAAGATTTCCCCCAAAAATTTCGGCTTTCATTTCGATTTCTCCGAGATTTTGGCTTTTTTCCATGGCTTTTCGCCGATTATCCTCTCGAGACCTTGATTGCTGCAATGCTTTTTTTCGAGATTAGATTGGGTTTTGGAACTGGAGCTCTGTTGATTTAATGCTATTTGGTGGTCAAAAGGGGGAAATTAAAGCTTTAATCACTATAAAGTTCCCAACTTTTCCTTCACCTTGTGCGTGCGAGCGGCTTAGTACCAATACTGCCATGTATACTTGAGCCTTGCAAGTTCCGCCATGTTGATCCTGGAAAAGCGCCATCTTGACTAACCCAGTCCCCGCTCTACCCAAGTTCGCAGAAATTCCCTAATCGACCTGTATTTAAGCCATTTTTGTCAGGTTTTCTCTCAGCGATCTCCCTAGTTTTATATTCCTCTAGGAGAAAACAGAAAACACTCTGATCCGTAGTAGTTTGCCTAGTTCAATTTTAGGTGCTCAATATAACCTTGCACTCTGGAGGCTCATTCAGGTCCTTGTAGGTGCAGTGCATATACAGACTTGAGTCTCGTGCCTATTCTTGGTCATCTTCAGCACATCTCGTTTCATTTTCTAAGCTCTGAATTTTGTGCTTCAATTTTTGAGAGATCCGTGCTGTTTCATGTTTGTCCTTTCACGAATGTCCCAATAATACTTGTACGTAGGTCGCAGGAGCGGTGTTCATGATATATTGATATTCTAGTTTAGCTATGTCGTTTCCAGGAAATCCCACAAAAATAGGCTATGTTTGTGCAATTCTATTACGAGCTTCCAGAGTTGATGTTTGTATCGTCTTGCAATAGGCTGGTGGTTGGATAGCTTACATGAGCTTATCTCTTTTGTTGATTACTTGGCAGGTAATTGCAGGAGTAGCTGGTGCTAGAAGTAATATTGGAAATGGTTAGTGGGAGGCCGGTAAATGAGGATTTGGATGCATGGTTCAGAAGCCTCATGCTGTCCACTGGCAACGGGAGGGGGCAGCCTGAAAGTGGTGGTGCAGTGCCAACGTTGTCTGGCTGGAAGGACCTTCCTATTGAGCTGCTGCTGCGGATTATGTCAATAGTTGGAGATGATCGGATGCTCATTGTGGCATCTGGTGTTTGCACTGGCTGGCGTGATGCATTAGGATGGGGGCTCACTAATCTTTCCCTCTCATGGTGAGCAAATTTTTATCCTCCAGTTTAGTTCCTTAAGTTGACAATTGTTGTCTCTGGTGGTGTGATTTGTGAGGTGGTTGAATTTTTGCACTACATTGCATTTACACTGTAGGTATAATGGTGGTAAGATTTTTTCTTTGATCACTGAAAAGGTGGTATACGACACTACTACTAAGAATATATTCTGTAGTCTTTATAACTCATATTCCTGTGCATCACCATTCAGTAATATCTTATTATCAGAATTTAGAAATGGCCTGGCCACCTGGGCACTATGCTTCCTCTGCTTTAACAGAGATTAGTCAGTGAATTATTCAAAATACTAAATAGTTCTGCTTAGGGACACTAAACCACCAACAAGGACACTTTCAATTTGTATTTTCACTCCTAGATTAATTAATAAGATGCTTTGATGTTTCCCATCATGGAATTCATGCAACTGGTTTTATTTGTATCATTTCAAGCATATTTTCAAATGATATTTTCATTGAGTTTTCAACTTATAGCAAAACATTTCCAATTTTTTAGTGATCTGTTGGTTGATCTGAAAATTATACCATTTGCAGGTGCCAGCAGAATATGAATAACTTAATGATATCACTTGCTCACAAGTTCTCAAAGCTTCAAGTTCTCACTCTTCGCCAGATCATACCTCAGCTTGAAGACAGTGCAGTAGAGGCCATTGCCAACTACTGTCATGATTTACGTGAGTTAGACCTTAGCAGAAGCTTTAGGCTTAGTGACCGCTCCTTGTATGCATTGGCCCATGGCTGTCCTCGGCTTACAAGATTGAATATCAGTGGATGTTCCAACTTCAGTGACACTGCCTTAACTTATCTTAGTTACCACTGTAAAAATCTTAAGTGCTTGAATCTATGTGGGTGTGGGAAGGCAGCAACCGACCGAGCTTTGCAGGTATGTTCTGTTAATCCATTGTATTGATAGCCTATTTGATGAATTTCCATTCAGTTTATGTAATCTTGATGCAGGCCATAGCCCATAATTGCAGCCAGCTGCAGTCATTAAACTTAGGTTGGTGTGAGGATGTCACAGATAAGGGAGTGATCAGCTTGGCATCAGGGTGCCCTGATCTCAGGGCTCTGGACTTGTGTGGCTGTGTTCTTATAACAGGTAATGTGCAGTATTTGTATATGATCTAATTTTTTAAATTGATGAAAAGAATTAAGTTCTCAGTATGAGGGTTAGTCATCTAGATTACTGGAGCTATTTATTAGTCTTTGGGGAATCTGGTTGCTGTGTCCTTCTACAATGCAGTTACTTTTACATGGGTCGGGACTTCCATTGTGGCTTCTAGCAATCATGTGCATATTAAACTTCCATTTTGTTCAATCCTTCATTGCAGATGACAGCGTAATTGCTCTTGCCACCGGGTGTCCACACCTACGATCTTTAGGCCTGTACTACTGCCAGAACATCACCGACCGGGCCATGTACTCCCTTGCGAACAGCCGGGTAAAGAGCAAACGCAGGAGGTGGGACACTGAGAGGAGGAGCAGCGCTAAGGAAGAAGACGGTCTTGTGAACCTGAACATCAGCCAGTGCACGGCCCTCACTCCTCCAGCCGTTCAGGCGGTCTGCGATTCCTTCCCGGCTCTCCACACTTGCCCTGAGAGGCACTCCCTGATCATCAGTGGCTGCCTCAGCCTGACATCTGTCCACTGCGCCTGCGCCCTCCACCCGCACCGAGCTGGAAGAACCATGGTGGCGAACCACGCATACTGATGGTTTCGGCGCATGGTTCTGGTGAACGCCGATCGGTTGCCTGGTGGAGTGGTGGATGAGGTTTCTTCCTGGCCTATAGGAAGCTGAGTGCATAAACTCAGAACTCAATAATGTATTATAGGACTCTATATCAGTAGGATTCATGTGTGATAACCATTGAGTGCAGGATGGCTGGAGGGTTGCTTCTCCCGTGCCACCAATGCCACTGACTAAGAAACACTACAGTATGTGTGGTATGTACCCTGTTGTTTGGGGATTTGTCTGTGCAATTTATGGACTTTGGAATCGACCATTCAGTTACTCGGTGACAAAATCAGCTCGGCTGTAAGCACGCTGAGCAGCTCGGGAATAAAACCTTGGTTTTGTCAGTTGTCACACTCCTTGCGTCTCAGCTTCTCAGATAGCAAAAATCTTATGTACTGTTTCAGCGGCCTGTGAATTCAGCCTCTTGTTAGGATTTTTTACTTACTTCAAGAACCATCACATTTCAGCGACTAACCAAATTAAGGTCGTGCCATGAACTTACGTTTTAACCGAGGTCAACAAGTAAAAAGGATAATCTATCAACCGTAGACCGTGCAACGTACAAGCAGGGAAAGCAGCATGTAAAAATTCAGTAATGCCGGCGTCGTCAAAGATTTATTTTAACCTCGACACATCTTTAATCGATACGCATCGTTTGCTCTGGGAATCCTGTCAATAATGGATGGCTACTTTTCCGTGCATAATTTCTTCTTCGTAACATGGACATGGTTTGTCAGTTACTGCGTACCCCGCAAAAAAAAAACAATTACTACGTTAATTTGATGTTAGCCCGGAGTCAGATGTTACCTTTGTAATTAGGCTGGATGGGATTAAGGACATCACATGTGTTCGGCTCATATCAATTAACCCTGAAAGGAATTATCTGTGCTGAATATGTCCAATTATTTCGTTTGCTGGATATGGGCCAAGCTGAAATATGTTTCTAACTTACATGCAATATATTTTGGAAGAAACTACCATCTAAATATTCTAAGTTTTGAAAAAAAAATCGAAATGTATTTCAATACTCAGTGAATAATATTTCATCGGTTAATAAATAATGCTCCAGTAAAATAAATAAAGTGAAACACAATTAAAACTAAGTTGAAACACTTTACTCTCATACATCTATTTGAAATATTTTTTGACAACGTGATGAAATATTTTTTAATAAGTGTTAAAACGCTGTCTGATTTTTTACAAATCTTAGATGCCATAAATGAATCATTATTGATATATTTTCCGTCATGTTAATTAAATAGAAAGGAATAAATGCATCCTCCTCATCTCAGACATCTGTGTGGCCCATATCTAGGGCATTCTCTTACATCAAAAATTCTAGTTCTTCATCTTTGTATGGACCAACAGCCCATAGCTAAATAGCCTAGCTTTTCTATTTTCCCTGCATAAACAATGGAATTGAATAAATAAAGCAATGTCCACATGTTGCAATGCGACAGGACTACATGAGTGCAGCGCATATGGAAACGGTTTATATATATTCTCCTATGCATTTTCTTCAGGAAATCTAAATCAATCCATTCTTTAGTAAAGTTTAATTGGCCCACAAAAATGGTTTGAGTTATTTATAAACTCCATTTTTGTGCCAGTTACAATTTATCTAACTCGTACCAAATTTATGCAGTAAATACTCTGAAGTGCAAGTGAGAATTTTTCTAGAATTTACAATTTTTTTAAAAAAAAACTTCTAGTCAGAAACACATCGCCCAAAAGTCCAAAACCATTCAAAATTTGTACCAAGCCTGAAAAGTCAATGGTTTTAATTGTTTAGGATTGAAAATTAGACTTAGGCAACGATTTAGGGTTATAAAATAGACTTTGTTTAAGTTGCTAGTGGTTGTAATTTTCTTAATCGAGTATGTCCATCAAGAATGTGTCATGACCTGTCCCGGATTCCGAAAATATCGTCGAAACAGGACGAGCCGAGACTTTATCGAAGACGAACGAAATACCTCAGATGATCTCGTTCCATTTGACAGTAGTACATTACAGAAACAATATTACAATAATTAACTATTACAAAAGTTGTAAAGAGACACATCTCGCAGTAACAGACATTACAAAAGCCCAGCAAAAACATTACAACACTCGAGCATGCACTACTGACTAAACTACACCAGGGACTAGGCCCGAAACCCTAATTTTCTATGTCTTCAACTGCAACGTCTTCTCTATCTTCTTCTTCGTAGTTAACCTCGTCTTCCGGAAGATCCACGGACTCTGGGGTGGTGGTGGTAAAAACAAGGGTGAGAGTACTCACCAAGTCTTGGGAAATGATTATAGATACAGGATATAAAGAGCGGCAATGGCTTTCGAAGGAATATAGTTTAAAATTTTCTAAGTGCTTAATCCCGTGGGTAGAGGTCCCAATCTCTATCCGCTCCCCAATATAGCAGTATAATTCAATAACTAAACCATTTCCCACATTTTCACCATTCCGAGTTTGCTTTGCAACAAAACCCCACATCTTTTCCGTCAACCATCTCATTTCAACATCTCATCTCAAATCACATCTTATCACATCTCATCACTTAAGCCATTACTCAATATTAACTTGCCCATCTATCGAGAAAGTGTTCCTATTAGTAACATGATCTCAAACCCAGCCAAATTTTATCGTTCATCTAGTTTAGACTCCTCACATCACTCCCTATGAAGCCTTTCGACTTCCCGCTCCACACAGGAACGTTGCCAACCACAGAGGCTAGCCATATACCCAAGGGTATACTCTGGTAACGCCTCATCCCACCCATATAGTTGAAAACAAGTAAAAACACTACGCTAGGGAAATCATCAAAACACTCGCCCATATTCGTGGGCACGGCTGTTCGAACAGGTTATACTTTAGCTGAAGGCGCACACTTTACCCTTACGACACGAACTTACTCCGCTACCCGCGTAGTAGAGGAGGTTCATGACAAGGCCTTTTCGAAGCCGACCTAGGATACCCCACTGCCACCTAAACAGGTCTAGGATACCCCACTGCCACCTAAACAGGTCCTCAACCAAGGATCAGGAAGCCGCGCTTTCTTCTTCTCCTCTGGAATCCTGCGGGCGCTCTAAACCACCAACTCCTCAAACACAACCACTGGCCTCAGCCACAATCTTGTGCCTGTTAGGGACTTTACAAGTAAAACCATGAGTCACCTCGACGATTCCATATCCATCGGCAATCTAACTATCCTAATCCTACTAAGTACTAGTCCAGGGGCACCTCTCACGTACCCGCAAGGTTGCACGATGTTGTGCTTATGTATTTCCCAAGGAATCGGTCCTTATACGTTTAGTGCAATCGTGCCCTAGAGCGATAACCACACTTAACGATTTTACAACACAACAATTTCATTTTCACACAACACATTTGCAAAATCAACATCATCACCCAATATACATCTAGTCGTTATGTTTGAGTATGAGTGTGTGTATGTGTAGTGCAACCATTTTTCAAGGAATGTGCTAAAAAGCAATTAAAAATAAAATAAATACAATGGATATAAAAGTAAATCTTAAAGCGACAAGGTAATAACATGGTATTCAATTAACAAGAAGGCTACTTTGTAATTTTTAGGTTTTAGTCGTCATAATTGCTCAAGCAATAGTCTATCAGTGTACATGAGTGCGCAACCTAATAATACAAATATACATTTTAAAAACATCACAAGCATTTTATAGGTTCAAGCATGATTAAAGGAAGACTTGCCTTGCATCGAAAGGGTAATCCGGGTCTTCGACGGAGTCATCTTGTGATCCTTCGGTGTCGGCGGTTATGCGACGAGAACACACATACTAAAAAAACAATAAAGAAAGATTATATAATTTTATTTAAACAGTGCTAAAATAAATTTGAGATTTTTAGAAAAATTTAGGTTCTAGAACGGAGTCGATCGGAGTTAAAATGGGTTTCCTGGGATTTTTCCAAAGTTTAATTATTTTCAGAAAACGTGAATTAGTTACTGTTTGAATGGGCCGGAACAGATATTTTAAAAAAACGAAAACACACTGTGCAAATCTGGGCCGGAGCAACCGCCCGACCTGCATGCGCAAACCACGGCGCCGATAGGTGGGGCCAGGGTGCCAGGCGGTCGTGGTGCGCGGTCGCGCAGGGCTGGCCACGCGTCGAGCAGACACGGGCCGCAGCTACTGACTGCGCGGGCCCTACGCTGTCGTGCCTGCGTACGAGTTGCGTGCGCGGGTGCACTGTGCGCGTGGAACCGGCCGGCGGTGGGCCAGGTGCGGCAGAGGCGTGGCTCGTGGTGCAGTGGAGGCCGGCGTGGGCCCCAGGCGGCAGGTGCGGGCGGCAACCGCAGTCTCCACAGGCTGCCGTGACTGCCAGGCGGCCCCAGCGCACAGAGCGTGGAAAGGTGCGCAAGGCACAGCGCCGACAGGCGGGTCCCGCACAGCGGCAGCGCGTGCGTGACAACGCGGCACACCCGGTCTGACTAGCGGGCCCACCCGGCAGAGATCAAGACAGCGGGAGGGGGTCCGGCTGGAGGTAGACGAAGGAGATGGATGACCGAGGTTTCCCGGCGTCCGTTCTCCTCCGATCTGGCCCCGATTGCTACTAAATTTGAACAGTATATATAACAGCACGCCAGGAACTCATCCATCGGTTCGGATCGGTGAAAAAGTCTACGGCTTTGCTAGAAATAAAAAGGGGGCAGTACCACCCATGGCCGACGCGGAAGGCACAGGTGGAGCTCAGGCGGCCCATGGCGACATTTTTCATGGAATTAAAACTACCATAAACCTAGCCATATCCTCAGATCGAGTCATGGGAGTCTACAACAAGCCAACGACGGTGAACCCGAGACTCTTCTTGGGCGAAACGGCGCCGGCGAGATCCGGCGACGCACGGACCAAGCTATCCTATGGAACGTGATCTAGGGAAGACTAGGAAGGTACTGGTGCAAGGGATCGACGTGAGGTGGTACCTTGTCGTAGTCGGGCGAGACGGGTGGTTGACGGCGACGGCACGAGCTCCGACGAAAGTATGCGGAAATGGGGGCAATGGATGACGGTGGTCACGTTCCCGCCGATGGCGCAAAGAATAATACAACGAGGGAGAAGATCGGGGACTCAACGAGCGACGGCGACGAGAAATCCTCCCCGGCGGCGCTAGGGTTCGGGGGACGGCCGGGTGCGGAGCGATGGGGGAGGAAAGGCGGATTAAGTAGAGGCCACGGAAGGTTCGGAAACATGAGGAAAGCGACGAGATTTCTTAGCGCGGCGCGAAGACAGCCTGACGTCGGCGAGGGTTGGTGGCCGGCGCGGGAAAGACCTTGACCGGTCGGCCGTGGCGGGGCGTGGGGTTGGCCGGTCATGCGTTTTGCTTGAGCGCGCGGGGAAGCTCCGGTGCAAGGGGAAAAGGCGGATTGGTCCCGGCGCATGCACCACGACACGAACGGCGACTGCGCAGCGCTCGTGAGCCGGACGAGGGCGCAGCCGGCGCGGACTGCGGGGACGCGCGGCCAGGATGGTGGGGATGCGCGGCGCAGATGGCGCAGCGGCATGGCGCGGGCT
>KE372083.1:0-14403 GCA_000418225.1 Zizania latifolia | reverse complement strand
AGAAAAAAAAGAAAAGAAGAAAAGAAAAGAAAGAGATAAGGATAGAGAATTTTTTTTTGTCACTGACTAGTTGGTTCCACCATTCATATTCTAGCGGTAGGCCACATGGACCGTCATGTCAGCAAAACCGTCAGCGTGGACCGTCACGTCAGCAAAACTGCCTGCATGGACCGCCACGTCAGCAAAACCACCGTACTAAAATAACTCGGGGGTTTATTTCTCTGGTTTAGAATAGTTCGGTGGGTTAAGAGCCTGGATTTTTAGTTAGAGACAACTTTCATCTACAGAATAATACTTCGGGGGTAAAGTAGACTTTTTCTTTATTAATTTTGAAACTCAAAAATTGTTTCAGCCTTGGGCTATATATATTGCCACATTATCGTCAGTTCACCCAAAATCTGGACAAGGTTGAGAACTGAACGGTTATCATAATTCAGGGTTGAATATATAGTGCACAGTATAGAATTTCAAGTTTAATTTGTTCGTCGGACTTTCATATATAAAAGTTGAGGGTGTAAAATAGACTTTTTTTCTAACACGTAATGAATAGTTAAAAACTTCAATGATACCATAATCTAACCAGTAGCAGAATTCTAAAACCAACCATTATTCAGTAAGTCAGTAAGAGGACTAGCTAGTTAGTGGCTGTAAAAGTGGTTTATTCTCCCTCCACACACTAGAGAAGGGAAACAATTTATGCTATCGTGCATTACGCTCTATTTTTCTCTAGCGTTAAGTTCTCTTGGCCCTGTCAAATGTTTATTACTATTAAGTAAAGTTAAAATTAAAACATTGCAAGACAACACCCGTCTATTCGGCGATAGTTTTTTAAGGACAAAAATTCACTACGGGATTTTGCTGCTTTGTCATGTGTCTTTGGCACACTGCGATCCTCCGAAAACGCTCGGCGAAAGATTCATCGAGTGTTGTACTCAGTGAAGAACATTCGGCAAACCACTTTTTTGGCAACCCGCACACATCGTCGGCCTCCGTAACTGTCCATTTTTTGTTGCTTTTTGCCGAGTATTAATCTCGCTGAGTGTCTTTGTCGATTGTTTGCCGTTGTCGATTATTTACCGAGTGTATTTTGGTCTATTCGCCGAGTGCCAAAATTTTACCAAGTATATTTGGTTGGCATTCGATGAATATGTCTATATGCTAAGTGTCAAAAATATATACTCGGTAATCCTCAGGCACCGGATGAAGCGCTGTTTCCGGCAGTGATTGATGGGTTTTAATAGTTAGTGTGTCAATCGTGGACTTGTCCCAGCGGCGAATAGCCACCCTTGGTTTGCCACATGCATAAAACTGGCAGGCCTCGTATCAATGGGCCTAAATCATGTACCATCTATGTAATGTTTCGGCTGAACTTGTTAAATTTTGTGGCTTACACGCGTGCACGTAACAAGATTGAGGCCCATCGATCCAAGCAAAAGGAAATTAAAGGAAAAGAAGCTCCAGGTAATGTAACTGCAGCACACCACTGTGGTAGTAGACCATCTTCCGGTAATCTCGTATGCATTACATCATTAGGTTACAGATTACAAACATGATTACTACAGTTACAAATCACAACTTGCAAGATGGAAGCATGCGACAAGGCCCCTAGCTAATTTACTAGCCAGTTGCGGTAATACAACACTTGAGTCGCGAATACTCGATCGCATCCAAAAAAGTGAAGAGAAAATTAAGAAAGAGAGAGCGATCGAGAAGACGGAGAGACAGAAACGGTAAAGAAGGATTCCATGGATGAATAGAGCAACGCTCGCTCGTCGATCGATCTAGCTTAATTAGCTAGCTAGCTAGCTATACCTTGGTGTCCGCCTTGCCGGCCGTCGAGTCCCCGGCGCCGCCGGCGTCGGAGACCTTGTTGTTGTTCCGCCCCTCGGCCATCTCCACGTCGTCGTCGTCGTCGTCGGCCTGCTTGCCGCCGCCGCCGCCGCCCTTGTTGTTACGGTAGATCGCGTAGAGGATCAGCTGCACGACGCCCAGGAAGCTCCCGCACCCGTTCGGTATCTGCCAGAAAAAAAAAACGAACGCCGACCAACCGTTAGCCCCAGGGACTGCAGAATTGCAGCCGCGCAGCGCAGCGCAGCGCTGGCATGAAGGCGGCGGCCGCGGGGCGCGGCGCGTTTACTCGTGGCCGCGCAGCGCGTGTGCGTGCATGCGGCGGCCACCGGCTCTACACGAGCGCGCACATATGCACCAGCCAGTCTCGTAGTTACGCACCGTGACGAAGGGGTCGCGGCCGAGCAAGCCGTAGACGAACCAGGACGTGCCGCACAGGAACACGGCCAGCGACAGCAGGAACGGCATGTACTCCACGCTCTTCGTCTTGATCACCAGCCTCTGCATATATGTGCATGCACCGATCACCACATGCAACGTACTCAAAGAACTCACTCGATCGAGCGCAGTTATTTTTTTAAAGAAGCAATCGAGCGCAGATTAATCCAGGCGATACAGTACTGTGTAGCTCGTGCGTGCGTACGTACCATGATGGAGAGCGGCGAGGCGTACATGCAGATGGAGCAGACGGTGGCGGCGACGCCGCAGAAGAGCTTGCGGCCGTGGCCGTGCAGGGCGAACATGGAGACGAGCGCCACCAGCGCGAACGCCGCCGCGACGGCCGACGCGAGGCCGAGCATCCGCAGCCGCGTCTTCTTGCTTGACGCGAAGATGAGGAACACCACCACGTACGCCGTCTCGATCACCACGCCGGCGCCGTTGATCGTTGACACCAGCATGTTGTTCGGGGACACGAACGGTAGCCCGTACCTTTAGAATCAACAGAGAGTTATTAACGGTGTATTACACTGCCACTTTTTACTTTGCAAGCAAAATTCGTAGCAAATAACACTTGCATAAATGTATGGTTAAGCCCCCCTTACCCGTTTAATACACAAATTGAACTATTTCATATGAAATTTGATGGTCTAAACGTCAAAATATTACTGGTTGGCATTATAAGATTCTGGGGTGCTTGCTTCCCTTTTCAAAAAAGGAGCTCATTTTTTTAATGAAAAATGGTTTCAGAATAAAACTTCTGTAATTATATTCTTAAAGGTTTTAAGGCAAATAAGCGTTGTATTATAGTGTCACCGACCAAAGCCATGCAGCAGCCACGTGGCGGCACAAGAATCAATTGAATTGTGGGCCATCCAAACTTAGCTTGTGGCGTGGCCTGCTGACAACACAGTAACTGACTGATGCAAATAACAAATTTCCATTTTTCATTTGGTCTCTATCATACACTGTCCCTTGCAGCAGGCAACAAACCAGTGCCGTTTCCATAAATTCCAGGGAAGTCATGCTCAGTTTGTATACTCCTATCGTCCACACTATTGTTCATAAACCAGCCGACTATCTCGTCAGTAATTGGGGGATAACGTTGACTCTCTAATTTCTGTCAGAAGCATCAAGCATGGAAGCTCATAGCAGAAGCACACCATACGTAGTGTAAACTATGTTGGTTACTGTGAATGTTTTGACAAGTTTACCATGCAGAGAGGAGGCAGTTGATGAGAGTCATGTTGTATGGCACCCCTGAGAAATCCTCCGTTGATTTCCTCCGAATGATCCTCCAGAAGGTAGGCCTGTCAAAAAAAGAAAGAAGTTTTTGTTATCACAAGTTCATGAGATGCAGCTGGTAGCACAGCACGTCTATTGATCCTGAAGTACGTCAAACACTTACACCGGGGATAGGAAGAGGAAGAGCGCGATGACATTGCCTGAAAGAATGAAACCAATCAGTAATCTGAAGTAATACTAACTATAACAAACAAAAATTCAGTACAGGATCAAAAACGAATGAAGGGGAGTAACACTGACCAGAAATTCCAAAGAAGAACTTGGCCACATCCTCCATCTCTCTTGTCACCCTTCAATTCCTCTGCAATCGCAAAACTCTCGCCTTCAGACTGGCCAAAACATCAACCAAACCAAAGAGAAAGCTCTGCAGGCTATAGCTAGCTAGCTCGGAAGCTCTCAGTTCTTCTGAACTTGAGTTCGATGCAAGTGCTCAGCCAGCACAGCTGAATGAAAAACGTGGAGCGTGTTCGTGTGTGTGTGTGTGTGTGGATGGGTGGATACATGGGCAACCGCATGTATATATAGCAAGAGTTGATCAGGGGAAAAGAGGTTTCTTTCGGGACAGGGGAGACGAGTGCATGGCTATTGATGTCGCTCAGTTCTTATCTTGGCCTCTTGAAAACGAGTGCCCGTGTAGGCGTGTAGCTTCAGGGAAGTAAACAATATTGTTTCCACCACCATCTTATGCCAATCTTTTTCTTGCTTCTGTCAACCGCTTAAGTAGGGTAGCATTTCTCTCTGTTATTTGTGGTGGGTTGGATCGTCTGCTCGCTGTTTGGAGGTGCATCAATCTTTTTCCTTTCCAGAGAAGAATGGAGCTCTGAAGGCATCGACACGAAATCTCTGAATCTTCTGAAGATATACCGACCGTCACTAACTCCCTTTGTAGGAAAGAGTTTTCTAGGTGCTATTCTGCAGTCAAACTATGGCCACACATGCACTATAATTAACCACTAACCGAAGTGATTTCTCAAAACAAATCACCATTGATTCGGCAATTAAGTCCTGGAAAGAGACCCTCCCTTGCTGAATACAGTATAATCATTCCACTTGACGAGCACATTAGTTTAGACAAGAGGTAATCAGTTAACAGTTGGGCATGCTCCTCTTTCCTGAATGATAGATACAGCGATGCAGTCTTGCAGACGACCCATGCAATTCCTCGTGCTCCTTTTACGGTCATTATTCTGTGTAATGCATCGACGACGAAGGTCGCGAAATGAATGTATAATAGCACAATCAAAGTGTCTATTCGCCCTATATCGTCAGAGATGGACTGGTGTCTGATGAACTCGTCGAAATGCAAATAAAATTGCTCTACCCTATCCGCTGTTTGCCGTGTCGTCCATCTGATATGGTCAAACTTAACACAAATGTCAGGCTACAGCAAAGTAGCTGGCTACCCTTGGCATTTTGCACCGTGAAATGGGTCAAGATATACATGAATGCATCGTGTATGTGCATCCAGATCAATGCATCGTATAGTGATGTATGTATCAGCGAATTGGGATATGTCTGCGCACACCAAAGACGTACGTATATCAATGGCTACTCTGTAGGCAGCTGCTGCATCTCCGGTCGATGTGGCAGTGTTATCCGGTTTCATGTACTGACGCAACGCACAATACAGGTTCAGACATTCGGTCCAGAATTCCTGCTGTTTTCGTCGGTTTCCTGGCAGCTGGAGCTATGTTTCACACGCAAGAACAATCCACGAACTTTCCGTTGTGCTCGCTAAAGATGCACATCTGTGTAGAGAAGACATGGCATGGCAGCATGCGGAACTCTGAACTAGCAAGTGCACGCGAGCTAGCTGTGACAAGACAGAGTTCAGTCTGAGGCTTTGAGACGAGGAGAGCTAGCAGTTTGGCATGCATGCATGCGAGCATGCAGGCATGAGAGCCACCAACACTGGTGATGGCAATGGCAGAAACTTCAGAAATCTCGTCAGTTTCTTGGGCGCCATGCGTACAGATGGATCATTGTTGCTTCGCGATCGGTACACTGCTAGCTTAGCTAGCTGCATCAGGAGAGATCGCACAGGCATCCTGCACGAAGTTGGAGTTCAGCTTGAGGATACGTGACTGGTGATCACTGCATACAAAAAAAAATGTTGGCATCTACGTGTCTTCTTGATGTCTCCTTGTGTTTTTAACCTGGCTTGCCAAGGGGAATTTTGTTCACCAACAAATTTCTGTTGCTCCAAATGTACTTTATTGTATTTTTCAGATTTTTGTTGTTGTACTTTATCGATTTGTATGTGTCATTCATAAAATTTTAGTTGATTGATTGTGTATGATCAGTTCTACCCAAAATTTAGACGGATTTCAGCAACTGGACCGTAACAAAACTGTTAGTTTTTGGAGAAACTGATCGGTTCTTTATTGAATCTAGGAACGGAAGAACTGCAATATCATCAACTTTCGCTGTTCCTCCAAGAATTCTCTTGAGTTTTCAGCGCCTATACATGATCGATCCGATCGCGATGTGTGCCATCTGCATCTGTCGCATGTGCAAAGTTGTTTAAGATGGATCAGCAGAGAACAAGTACGAATTGATCAATACTACACTTGTAAGCAGGAAACTGCACTAATTCGTCCAACTAAGCATGCATTCATGCATCAGTGGGAGTGTACATGCGTTTGAACAATCAAAAACTTCCAAAGCCAAAGGTTAGTTCCCTCCCATTCATGGCGTCGAACAAACGATCGAGTACCAAGGATAATTAAATGCGCCCTGATTGGAAGGGCTGATCCAGTGGCCAGAATTCTTACTCGTATTAGGATATCGATCGGGTTTAATTGGAGCTGGACGTTGCCTTGCAACCAAGGGCAGTGACCCTAGCCATGCACATTGTGCATGTCTAAATTGGCAACTTGGCATGCATGTTAGTCTACAGGCGATGGATCGAATGATCGATCGATCGATCTCACGACAGCTACGCGGCGACTGGATTAAGGAGACGGAGGAGGACGATGGAAGAAGATGAGTTGCCGATGGATCGGTGAGTTCACCGGATTGTTAGCTGGGCCAAAAATCCAGCCCACTCAACTTCTACTGCGCCACTCAGTGGCAGTCGTCAAGTGATTTTTTTAATTTTAATTATTTCTTAATTTTACAAAACTATATTTATGTTTTTGACAGGTTGTCAAGATGGAAAAGGCAAAACATACGTAAAATACGTAAAATCATATGTCTTTATACACATACGAGAGTCTACAGATAACAGATCTTACCTTAATAGAACAACCCCATATAGATAAAACTAGATTGGGCTACTAATCACTGACATATACTGATATACATAGTTAGATCATGGTGGGTCAAACTATGACGACCGATTGAACACTAAAGTTATACAAAATACATTTATAAAAACTGAAACTAGAGTTGTATATCACATAAACTCTACTCTAGCACCACGTAATATTGCACGGAAAAATACCATAGTCTGTCTAAAAGAATAAAAGAACCATTAGATCATTAACCAGCTGCCTTGACATGAATGAATGAAGAAGAAGAAAGCATAGACTTTTTTTGGTTGACGTTGCATGAAAAGTATCCCATGTGTCAAAAGGTCAAGCGTGACCTCTCCTCATCATCCATGGCCGCCTGCGCGCCCTCCTCCATCCGCGGGCGTCCTCTCAGCCGCCCGCATCGTTCGCGGGCGCATTTCAATCTTCGTCCGCTCTTCGTCTCGAACACCAACGGGACACCTCACATCTCTTCCTCCATTTGCCCATCGCGAGCGACAACCTTGACGAATAGCCAACGACACGACGCGATCGAGCTGTGCCGACGAACGCTAGCTCGCCTCGGCGAATTAACGAGCAATGCCGCCGAGCAAGCTGCGCAAGGCGCTGGGAGCGGTGAAGGATCAGACGAGCATCGGGCTGGCCAAGGTCGGCAGCGGGAGCGCGGCGGCGTCGGAGCTCGACGTGGCCATCGTCAAGGCCACCAGGCACAGCGAGAGCTTCCCCGCCGACGAGCGCCACATCCGGGAGGTCATATCGCTCACCTGCCACTCCCGCGCCTACGTCGGTGCTTGCGTCGCGTCGCTGTCGCGCCGGCTCGGCCGCACCCGCAGCTGGGCCGTCGCGCTCAAGACGCTTGTGCTCGTCCACCGTCTCCTCGTCGACGGCGACCCGGCGTTCGAGCAGGAGGTGTTCTACGCCACGCGCAGGGGCACGCGCATGCTCAACATGTCCGACTTCTGCGACCGCTCCCGCGCCGACGCGTGGGACTTTTCCGCGTTCGTCCGCACCTACGCCGCCTACCTCGACGACTGCCTCGAGTACCGGGTGCAGGTCAAGCAGGGCGGCGTCGCCGGCGCGGCGCGCCGGGGACGGTCGCTCCGCGATGAGATGTGTCTGTACGAGTCCTCCGGAAACCGCTCCAGCTACGACGGCTTCAGCACGAGAGACGAGGAAGCCGCGAACGGCGCCGAGGCTGACAAGGCGGTGGCGCTCTGGGCGAGGGAGACGCCGACGAGCGAGATGACGCTGGAGCAGCTCCTCGCCAAGGCCCAGCAGCTGCAGCACCTCCTCGACCGGTTTATCGCCTGCCTCCCTGTAGGTGAGCGACTCCTCCTTGCATTATCGATCCGTAGGCCGTCGCTCATGTCATCGCCAGCGCCAAGCATTGACATGGAAGCGTCCCAATGCTGGCTGTCGCAGGCGCGGCGAAGACGAACCGGGTGGTGTCGGTGTCCCTGTACCCGCTGGTGAAGGAGAGCGTGCAGCTATACTGCGAGCTCACGGAGGTAATGGCGCCGCTCATTGAGCAGTTCCCGGAGATGGAGACCGACGACTGCGAGCGCGTGCACGCAGTCTTCTGCGGCCTCGCCAAGCAACTCGACGAGCTCGAAGCTCTCTACGCGTGGTGCAAGGCCGCGTACGTGTGCCGCGACACCGATGTCCCCGAGGTGAAGCTCGTCACGCAGAAGAAGCTGGAGCTCATGGACGAGTTCATCCGGGACAGGCGTGCCGCCGAGGAGTTGCAGCAGATGCTGCCACTGCCGTCCCCGGAACCGCCCTGCCCAGAGGCGTCCCTTGTTGTAGAGTACGACATGAACGCCACCCAGGCCCTTCCGGCGCCGGAGGACTCGGCGGCTGCGGTGCAAGAGGAGCACAATGCCGGGGAGACGGTGCATCCTGCGGCGGAGGCCCCGCTCATCGCTGCTGACGCGGCCGACGACGAGGCTGACTTCTTGAACTTGAGGGGGGACGCCATGTCCGGCGAAGAGCACGGACAGCAGCTGGCGCTCGCTCTGTTCGACGGCGACCCAGCCGGCTCGGCTCCGACCAGCGACGCGTTCGACCCCTCGTCTGCAGACTGGGAGACGGCACTGGTCCAGTCCGCGAGCGCGCTCGCGCACCAACGCGCCAGTCTCGGTGGCGGCCTCAACATGATGGTTCTCGACGGGATGTACAGCCACGCGACGGCCGGAACAACGTTGGCGAACACTCAATCCTTCTCAGGTAGCGCGAGCAGCGTGGCGATGCGCCCCCCGGGGGCGCCGATGCTGGCGCTTCCCGCGCCGGAAGGAACCAGCGGCGCCGCGGCGGGTGCCGACCCCTTCGCGGCTTCAATGGCGGTGCCGCCGCCGACGTACGTGCAGATGTCGGACATGCAGACGAAGCAACATCAACTGGTGGAGGAGCAAATGCTGTGGCAGCAATACGGCAAGAACGGCATGGGAGGGCAAGGGGCCCTAGCAATGCTCGAGCAGCGGCCACCGCAGCAGCATATGTTGCCTACTGGGGGTTACAATTACGCAGGGTATCATCGGACATCGTAGGCTGATCGTTTGAAAATCTTTTCCTTTTTTCTTCGATCTTAAGATGTTAATTGTTAGCTTGTTAAGAATTTTGAATAGGTAATTACTTACTCTACTTGTAAACATTACCAACTGATTGTTGAAGCACCTCGTGAACATGAATCTCATAACATCAACATCCTTATCCAAAGCGACTGAAGGGAACATGTCAACACTCGATTTTAACAGTAATAATGGGCAAGCCGAGTGACCATTAATTTAGGTTCGAATATGTCGTTACATTACAACAATACACACTGGTTCGGGAAACATTTCAGGATGCAAGTACAAAGTAATAGCTAATAAAAAGCATAATGTTTTATCCTGAACAGAGGACCAGGCAAGGCAACAGCTTCAGAAAGATTAGGGATCATAGAGCTTCGCCACCAATAACTAGGCCAGCCTTCAAACAAGCGCGTTGTTTGACTGTCGCTGCATGCAGTGACCAGTTCGAGCACTCAAATCCAGTATCTGTCCTCGTGAAAGCGATTCAGCGATGTTTGGCTAAGTTCAGAAAGGCAGCAGATGGCCATGAGTATGGTACACATCTGTTGTGCTGCAACTGCCAACATATAAAATTGTGCCACGATAATAAGAGAACTGAAAATGTCACAACAACCAAATTAACTCAACATAAAGTTTCAACGTGGTAAACAAATAGGGTAAACGAAATTGTACCTCTAAGATAGTTGCAGTCAAACTATGAGAATGGGTACTGCATGCTGGGTTCTGGGGCAAAGCCATTGTTGTTGGCAATAGCAGGTAAATCAATAACCATGCTAGGCATAGTTGGACGTGAGTCACTAGATAGAATGGCAGCAGATTGAGTAGCACTGCCATTGTGGCGTCTATCATATGTGGACTGATCCAGGGGATACCGCCAAAATTGATCGTATGGATAAGGAATTGCGTAGGATAGTGTTTTGTCAGGAGCAAAGAGATCATTCATATCCAAATAATTTTCACTGCTAGCAACTTCAGAGTTTGTGAACTGGATAGTGTGTTCAGTAACACCAACATTGGAAGGAGACAAGTCATCAACATGTGGCACACCTAATTCAGCAAGCCTGGCAATTTCATTGTAGTGATCGGAAGTGTTAACTTCAAAAGCATATGCCTCAGCTTCAGACATTGGTGGGAGACCAGAATGCTGCAAAAAAAGTAATTAACCCAGGTAAAAAAATCATAAATATTTTCTTGTGTGTGAGCAAAAGCATAAAAGGAATATGGAGTTTAGGTATTGAACAAGTTCTAACTACCTCGCCAACAGGATTGCCATGATGAGGAGAATCAGTTAAAAACCTATATAGTTCTTCCAATACAAGCCCATCAATTTCAGGACTGTATGCATTATTGACCTCATTAAAACAGTTGTTCACAGAAACCAACCCATCTCCAGTAGATTGGACAGAGTGCTGAGACGGCAATTCCAGGAGAGCACATTCCGCAGCAGCAGTAATATCTTCAAATGACGACTCATTCCCAGGACAAATGACAGGTGAATTTGCAAGAGATGGTTCCTCAATAGCTCTGGCTACAACGGAAGGATGAACACATGTTTCACCTGTAGAATTTACTAACTCTGCAGACAGCAGCAAAGGAAACACAGTAGTTTCAACATTTGCAGTCGGGAGCAAAGGAAACATAGAGGTTTCAGCATCTGCATGCTCCCATTCATCTTCATTAAATGAAGCCCCGTATTGTTCCCCAATCCTTGGACCTAGGCCACTTTTCTTGAAAATTTTGCAGAGTACATAATCATCCTGAGATGTTAAATCAAAACGAGGACAATTATATTGAGCACAATACACCAAATAGCATGAAAAAGTAGTTCTTCATGGATAAATACTGGAAGTAAAAATGTCATATGTTATCTCAGATATGTCTACTTTTGGTTACTACAAACTTTGAACATAAATTTACTTTAAAAGAGTCACTCTCTAATATAACAACAAACATCTATTCAACAGTAGGAACAGAAGCACACATCACAATGAACAGTGAAACATAAACTAGACCTTGACCACATAAGCTAAGCGTAATTTTGAGAGCTTACTATGCATTATAGATAAAAAATAACATTACCTTCGAAAAACCAGCAGAAACCAACTCAATATCTTCCATTTTGTATTCATACATCACCCAGTCAGTCCTGTTGCCTTTAGATGCCTTGCCTTCATGGAAAATCAATGTTCTCTTCATCCCAACAATGCGAGAGTTAAGCTCAATTGTTCTATCTTTCCCACTTGTTTTCCAGTAACCATTTGGTGTGACACGATTTGTCTTAGTCCCATTAGGATATTTCTTGTCACGTGGGCAAAAGAAGAACCACTCAAGATCTCTGCTCTGAAGACAGGATTGAGCTGTACAGAGAAACATAAGATTAGGGCATGCAAAATTAAGCCATGTTGTGCATAAATTGAGAATATATCTAGCCGTGTTTACTTGAAAATGTTTAGATTGATTTTCTAGTTATCCTAGTGCCACCTATTATATTATTCAAAATTTTAAAACATAATTATATGGGAAATAGGAATTACCTGGAAGATCCCAGGGAGCAAATCTGTACAGCTCAACCTCTGATATAGCTTGAACAAGAAGTTTCTTGCCCATAATCTTCCTTTTTAAGTAGTAAGAAACAAGCTCAACATCTGTTGGATGGAAACGAAAGCCAGGTGGCAAGCAAGTTTGAGCCATCACTGCAGTGTATTTCTTGCCTTCAGTACCAACAATACAACAGAGACCTTAGCTGAAGATACAGGCAGAAATGCTTCGCCAAATGATTCAGATATGAATACTGATAATGAAGAAGTAACCAAGATTGACCAGTAAGGGAAAAGCTTCAGTGCTCAAACAAGAGAATTTAGGAGCACAAAACAACCAAGGGAGCGCAGGAGAGAGCCACTTTTGAACGTTGGCCACAGAAGGAACAACAAGACGAGAGGACTTCAGAAGATTGTAGTGTGCAAACTGAGCAAGACAGATCACGTTATGACACGTGTTCTGATGGGGGATCAAGAGCTTGATGGAAACAAAAAGGAGATTGGTCCAACCTCAGAGAGAACAGAAGGCGTGATTGATGAGAAACAATCTTCGGCAAGACTCAAGAAAAGCAGTAGACCAAGAAGTCAACCAACAGATGTTTGTGAACCAAGATGAGAGAACTTGAGTCTTGCCGATTATACTAACTACAACCGATTCAAATGATAGGAAGTATTAGCACAAAACTCCTGGTGATCCACTTGTATCAAGTGAAATCTCGGAATTTTATGCAGTATATGAACCAGAGGTAGCACGAGAGGAAATAAGGGCATTCCTCGCCGACTTCAGCAGACATGGGTGATTAGATCAAAATACTGCATGCAAAAAAGGTCAACATAAGAAACATGAGTACACATATATAGTAGAAGGCACACATATAAGTTTCATGTTTTATTAAAAATGGCGTTACCCTACAGAGCAATGTTCCCAAAAAAAGTTTACCTATAAACAGATACTACATCTGTCTCATATTATAGCTATTTCTAATGTTCAAATTTTGCCTCAAAATATAGCTACTTCTCCACTTACTCATCTCAACCAATCACAACCATCTATCATTTAATTTCTCCACCTACTTCCTCATCTCAACCAATCACAACCATTCCACATTTAATTACACCTCTCTTCTTAATCCCCTAAAAACACTAGAAATGATTGTATTATGGGACATAGGTGACATAGGTAGTAATTTATATCTTAAATACCGTTTAAGTTGCAACTAGGAGAGGAAATCAACGAGATGGAATTTCTTAAAAAGGGGAAAGTATCCAATCAATTTAACTCGATAAATATATACCACAGATGTGCTAGACCACCAAAGTCAACGAACAAAAATCCCCAATCATCTTAAACCATCCCGACAGAAATCGTATTGATTAACGCTGCACAACCAAATGTTGTGGTAAACTAAATACTAAACTATATATGCACCAGCCGCGCGTGCCCCAAAAATCGGCGCTGAAATTTTGATCAAACCCAACACTGATTTGCGACCCGAACCGATCGACGGGATACAAGACCAATCCGATCTACAACCCAGCAACCTCCATCGCCAAATCGCCACGAACTTACCCACACCAGCACATCCCCCAAGCCAGACCACTATCTACGGATCGACACCGACCCCCTGACCCCAACGCTAACCCACGCGCTAATCGGCTGAGACCGTACAAAAAACCGTACGAACAGGCGCGATCGGAGATCGGAGGAAGGGGCTAGAGAGATCGGGGGAAAGGGGGGGAGGGACTTACGCGGAGGAAGAAGGGGAGCCAGCAGGACGAGGAGTTGGAGGTGAGCGCCGCCGTCTGGTCAATGATTATGAGAGGATTTGGTGAGGTGAGGTTTCGGGGGAGGCCATCGCGACGCCGCGGCAGAGGCCATTTTATAGCGATGCGGGCGTCGCTGACGCGTGGGCCCACCGATCGTTTCCTCTCTGGCCTTTTTGCATTCAGACCCCCGCGGCGGCGCGGCCTCGCGCGTCGTGGCGTGCGACCTCACCGCGAAGCTTCCCCTGCACGCTACTGCACCTTTCGCTGACTTTCCCGCGTTGGTTAATTAGAAAAAGGAAGGAATTTGGAAGTTTGGTGGTTGCCAAATGCTAATTGCCATGCGGCTTCTTCCTCTTTTTTTTCTTCTACGGGTGGTTTGTGAGTTTGAGAGCGGCGCTTTGACGCCCGAGGAGGAGGTGGTGGTCGTGGTTAGGGTGGCAACTCACCGATGCGGTCCGGATCGTTGGGACCCGTTTCTATGGGGTTGGAGTTGGGTAAATTTTTTAATCCACGGATCTGTTGAATTACAGTTCTAATTAAAATCGGGTACGAGTGTAGATCTACTATTTAATCCGTAGGTCTTCGCGGATCCTAATCTACTATAGCCCATTAACAAAAAAAAGCCTATTTATATGTAAAAACCTAGCTAGCTTCTCACGTTCCTGTCTCCAGATCCCACCGATG
>ASSH01052744.1:0-13945 GCA_000418225.1 Zizania latifolia | reverse complement strand
ACCCTAGACCCTAGACCCTTGACCCTAGACCCTAGACCCTAGACCCTACACCCTAGACCCTAGACCCTAGACCCTAGACCCTAGACCCTAGACCCTAGACCCTAGACCCTAGACCCTGGACCCTAGACCCTGGACCCTAGACCCTGAACCCTAGACCCTGAACCCTGAACCCTGAACCCTGAACCCTAAACCCTAAACCCTAAACCCTAAACCCTGAGCCCTAAACCCTAAACCATGAACCCTAAACTCTGACCCCTCAACCCTGACACCTAACACCTAACCCCTGAACCCCTAACCCTCACCACTGAACCCTGACCCCTAACCCCTGAACCCTGACCCCTGACCCTTAAGCTCTGACCCTAAATCCTAAACCCTGAACCCTAAACCCTAAACCCTGAACCTTGAACCCCGAACCCTACACCCTACACCCTACACCCTGACCCCTTGACCCCTAAACTCTAACCCCTCAACCCTAACACCAAACCTCTGAACCCCTAACCCTCACCCCTGAACCCTGACCCCTGAACCCTGACCCCTGAACCCTGACCGTGAACCCTGAACCCTAAACCCCTTTTGGGTAAAAAATACACGAAAATAAGTCTTTTAGCTAAAAACAAACGAATATAGGTCTTTGGGCTAAAAACACACCAATATATACCTTTGAGCGAAAAACACACGAATATAAGCCTTTGGGTCAAAAACACATAAATATATGCCTTTGGACCAAAAATACATAAATATAAGCCTTTGAATAAAAAATGCACCAATATATGCATTTGGGCCAAAAGCACACGAGTATAAGCCTTTGGACAAAAAAACGCACGAATATATGCCCTTGGGCTAAAAACACACGAATATAAACCTTTCGGCCAAAAACATACGAATATAAGCATTTGGGCAGAAAACACACGAATATAAGCCTTTGGGCCAAAAACACACGAATACAAGCCTTTGGGCCAAAAACACACTAATGTATGCCTTTCGCCAAAAACATGAATATGTGCCTTTGGGCCAAAACACATGAATATAAGCCTTTAGGCCAAAAAAACACCAATATAAGCCTTTGGGTCAAAAACACACAAATATATTCCTTTGGGCCAAAAATACACGAATATAAGCCTTTGAACAAAAAACGCACGAATGTATGCATTTGGGCCAAAAGCACACGAGTATAAGCCTTTGGACAAAAAACGCACGAATATAAACCTTTCGGCCAAAAACACACGAATATAAGCTTTTGTGCGAAAAACACATTAATATAAGCATTTGAGGTAAAAACACACGAATATAAGCTTCTAGGTCAAAAACATACGAATATAAGAATTTGGACTAAAAATACACGAATATAAGCATTTGTGCTAAAAATACACGAATATAATCCTTTTGGCTAAAAGCACATGAATATAAGCCTTTCAGCCAAAAACACACGAATATATGACTTTGGGCCAAAAACACACGAATACAAGCCTTTTGGCTAAAAAACACACGACTATAAGCCTTTGGTTTAAAAACACACGAATATAAGCCTTTTGGTTTAAAAACACACGAATATATGTCTTTTGGCTAAAAACACACGACTACAAGCTTTTGGTTTAAAAACACACGAATATAAGACTTGCCAAAAACACATAAATATAACTCTTTGGGTCAAAAACACACGAATATATCCCTTTCGGCCAAAAACACATGAATATAAGCCTTTGGCTAAAAACACACGAATATATACTTTTGGGCCAAAAACACACGAATATGTCTTTGAGCCAAAAACACACGAATATAAGCCTTTCAGCCAAAAACACACGAATATATGCATGTTTTTGCCCTAAAGGCGTATATTCGTGTGTTTTGTGCCCAAAGGCATGTATTCATGTGTTTTTAGCCCAAAGGCTTATATTCATGTGTGTTTTGGTCCAAATATTTATATTTATGTGTTTTTGGCCAAAAGCCATATATTCGTATGTTTTTGGGCCACATGCATATATTCATGTGTTTTTGACCCAAAGGCATATATTCGAGTGTTTTTGGCCCAAAGAATTATATTCGTGTGTTTTTGGCCCAAAGACATATATTCATGTGTTTTTGGCTCAAAGGTATATATTTGTGTGTTTTTAGCCCAAAGGTATATATTCGTGCATTTTTGGCCCAAAGGTCTATATTCGTGTGATTTTGGTCAAAGGCTTATATTCATCTGTTTTTGGCCAATGGCTTATATTCGTGTATTTTTGGCCTAAAGGGATATATTCGTGTGTTTTTGGCCAAAGGCTTATATTCGTGTGTTTTTAAACCAAAGGTTTATAGTCATGTCTTTTTAGCTAAAAGGTTTATATTCGTGTTTTTTGGCCTAAAGGCATATATTCTTGTGTTTTTGCGTAAAGGCATATATTCATATTTTTCCCTAAAGGCATATATTCGTGTGTTTTGTGCCCAAAGGCATGTATTCGTGTGTTTTTGGCCGAAAGGCTTATATTCTTGTGTGTTTTAGTCCAAATGTTTATATTCATGTGTTTTTTTGCCAAAAATCATATATTCGTGTGTTTTTGGCCCAAAGCCATATATTCATGTGTTTTCTCGAAAGGCTTATATTCATGTGTTTTTGGCCCCAAAGGCATGTATTCGTCTGTTTTTGACCCAAAGTCTTATATTCGTGTGTTTTTAGTTCAAAGGTATATATTCATGTGTTTTTGCCCAAAGGCCTATATTCGTGTGTTTTTAGCCCAAAGGCTTATATTCGTGTGTCTTTAGCCCAAAGGCTTATATTCGTGTGTTTTTAGCCCAAAGAGTTATAGTCGTATGTTTTTAAACCAAAAGCTTATAGTCGTGTGTTTTTAGTCAAAGGGCTTATATTCTTGTGTTTTTGGCCCAAGGACTTATAGTCGTGTGTTTTTAGCCAACAGGATTATATTCGTGTGTTTTTGCCATAAAGAATTACATTCATGTGTTTTTTGCACAAAGGCTTATATTCGTGTGTTTTTTGCACAAAGACTTAGATTTGTGCGTTTTTTCCACAAAGGCAAATATTCGTGTGTTTTTGGCCCAGAGGCATTTATTCGTGTGTTTTTGGCCCAAATGCTTATATTCGTGTGTTTTTGGTCAAAATGCATATATTCGTGTGTTTTTGGCCAAAAGACATATATTAATGTGTTTTTGGCAAAAAAGCTTATATTCATGTATTTTTGGACCAAAGGCTTATATTCGTGTGTTTTGGGACCAAAGGCTTATATTCGTTTTTTGGGCCCAAATGCATATATTCGTGTGTTTTTCGCACAAGGCATATATTCGTGTGTTTTTGGTCCAAAGGCTTATATTCGTGTGTTTTTACCCCAAAGGTATATAATCGTGTGGTTTTGGCCTAACGACATATATTCATGTTTTTGGCCCAATGGCTTATATGCTTATGTTTTTCACCCAAAGGCTTATATTCCTGTGTTTTTAGTCCAAAGACATATATTCGTGTGTTTTTTGCCCAAATGCTTATATTCGTCTGTTTTAGACTCAAAGGGTTATAGTTGTGTGTTTTTACCCCAAATGATTATATTCATGTGTTTTTCGTCCAAAAGCTTATATTCATGTGTTTTTGGTCAAAGGCTTATATTCATGTGTTTCTAAACCAAAGGATTATAGTAATGTGTTTTTAGCCAAAAAGTTTATATTCATGTCTTATTGGCCCAAATGCATATATTCGTATGTTTTTGGCCCAAAGACATATATTCATGTTTTTGCCCCCAAAGGCATATATTCGTTTATTTTGTGCCCAAAGACATGTATTCGTGTGTTTTTGGCCAAAAGGCATCTATTCATGTGTGTTTTGGTCCAAATGTTTTCTATTCGTATGTTTTTGGCCAAAAGGCATATATTCGTGTGTTTTTGGCTCAAAGTTATATATTCATGTCTTTTTGGCCTAAAGGCAATATTCATGTTTTTGTCCCAAAGATGTATATTCATGTGTTTTGTGCCCAAAGGTATGTATTCGTGTGTTTTTAGCCCAAAGACTTATATTCATGTGTGTTTTGGTCCAAATGTTTATATTCTTTTGTTTTTAGCCAAAAGCCATATATTCGTATGTTTTTGGCCCGCAGGCATATATTCGTGTGTTTTTGGCCCAAAGGCATATATTCGAGTGTTTTTAGCCCAAAGACTTATATTCGTGTGTTTTTGGCACAAAGGCATATTTTCGTGTGTTTTTGATCGAAATGCTTATATTCCTGCGTTTTTACCTCAAATGTATATATTCGTGTGTTTTTGGCCCAAAGGTCTATATTCGTGCGTTTTTGGCCAAAGGCTTTTATTCGTGTGTTTTCGGCCTAAAGGGATATATTCGTGTGTTTTTGCCCAAAGAGTTATATTCATGTGTTTTTGGCCAAAAACTTATATTCGTGTGTTTTTAAACCAAAGACTTATAGTCATGTGTTTTTAGCTAAAAGGTTTATATTCGTGTTTTTTGACCCAAAGACATATATTCGTGTGTTTTTGCCTAAAGGCATATATTCATATTTTTTCTCAAAGACATATATGATGGAATTGTGCCCAAGAAAATTCTAGGGGAACTGGAAGTTCCGGCTGTAGCCGGAAGTTCTGAGTTTTGGAGCATCCGGAAGTTTTGGTAGAACCAGAAGTTCCGGGTCAGTCCCAGTATTTGATTTTCTAGACGAACCAGAAGTTCCGGCTGCGGCCAGAAGTTCCAGGTTGAGAATTAATTCGATACAGAATGTCATTTTCGGAAGTTCCGGCTATAGCTAGAAGTTCCGGGCCAGGCGAACAGATTAGATCTGTTGGGCTTTAATACAGATTAAAGGGCCACGATGGGGCACTATATAAAGAGAGGTGGGGCAAGCACAAAAAGGTTGCTGGTTGTTGTTGCCATTGCTGCTATTGCTCCTGCTTGAGAGCCTTAGCCGCCACCTCTCCTCTCTCCACAATCACAAGTGTTGTGATTGATCTTCCGGATCTCGCGAGTGGTGCTAGCACGCCGGCGCAAGGTGACTCCATCCCTGTACGTGTGGATATCGTAGAGACACCGTTGCTGCATCGGTGCTGTTCTTCTTCCTTGGAGAACGTCGGATTACGCCGACTTCACCGCTGACGAACGGACGGAGTTGTAAAGAGCAGATCGAGGACGCGCTGCATCGACTCTATTTCCGCTGCCCGAGCGTATCTCGAGGCTCAAGGTAACGATCCATGATCCCATTACACGCATGGTTCCTAGGCTAACGGGGTAAATTTTTGAAATTAAGCGCTAGCGTAGCCTCCCCATAACCCAACAATATATTTGTGTGTTTTATGCCCAAAGGCATATATTCGTGTGTTTTTTCCCCAAAAGGCTTATATTCGTGTGTGTTTTGGTCCAAATGTTTATATCTATGTGTTTTTAGCCACAAATCATATATTCGTGTGTTTTTGGCCCAAAGATATATATTCGTGTGTTTTTTGCTCAAAGGCATATATTCATGTGTTTTTCCCCAAAGACTTATATTCATGTGTTTTTGATCAAAAGGCATATTTTCGAGTGTTTTTGATCACCCAAAGGCCTATATTCATGTGTTTTTACCCCAAAGGATTATATTCGTGTATATTTGGCCCAAATCCTTATATTCGTATGTTAGTGGCCTGAAAGCTTATATTCACCTATTTTAGATCCAAAGATTTATAATCATGTGTTTTTAAACCAAAAGCTTATAGTCATGTGTTTTCAGCCAAAGGGCTTATATTCTTATGTTTATGGCCTAAGGGCTTGTAGTCATGTGTTTTTAGCCGAAAGGATTATATTTGCATGTTTTTACCATAAAGAATTATGTTCCTGTTTTTTTACACAAGGCTTACATTCGTGTGTTTTTTTGCACAAAGGCTTAGATTCGTGTGTTTTTTCCACAAAGGCAAACATTCGTGTTTTTTGGTCTAGAGACATATATTCGTGTGTTTTTCGCTGAAAGGCTTATATTCATATGTTTTTGGTCCAAAGGCATATATTCATGTGTTTTTGGCCCAAATGCATATATTCGTGTGTGTTTTCCTCAAAGATTTATATTCATGTGTTTTTAGCACAAAGTCTTATATTTGTGTGTTTTTGGCCCAAAGGTATATATTCGTGTGTGTTTTGGTCCAAATATTTTATATTCGTGTGTTTTTGACCAAAAGTCATATGTTCGTATGTTTTTGGCCCACATGCATATATTCGTGCGTTTTTCACCCAAAGGCATACATTCGAGTGTTTTTGGCCCGAAGATTTATATTCATGTGTTTTTGTTCAAAGGCATATATTCGTGTGTTTTTGACCGAAAGGCTTATATTTATGTGATTTTTGCACAAAGTCTTGTATTCGTGTGTTTTTGGCCTAAAAACTTATATTCGTGCATTTTTTGTCCAAAGATATATATTCATGTGTTTTTGGCCCAAAGGCATATGTTCGTGTGTTTTTGGCCCAAAGGCGTATATTCGTGTGTTTTTTGCCCAAAGGATTATACTCGTGTGTTTTTTGCCCGAAGACTTATACTCGTGTGTTTTTGGTCAAAAGGCTTATATTCGTGTGTTTTTCAACAAAATGCTTATATTCGTGTGTTTTTAGCCTAAGGGCTTATATTCGTGTATTTTTAGCCCAAATTCTTATATTCGTATGGTTTTGGCATAAAAGCTTATATTCGTGCGTTTTAGACCCAAAGGGTTATAGTCGTGTGTTTTTACCCTAAATGCTTATATTCATGTGTTTTTCACCAAAAAGCTTATATTCGTGTGTTTTTGGTCAAAGACTTATATTCATGTGTTTTTAAACCAAAGGCTAATAGTAATGTGTTTTTAGCCAAAAAGTTTATATTCATGTGTTTTTGGCCCAAATTCATATATTCGTGTGTTTTTGGCCCAAAGACTTACATTCTTGTATTTTTGGCTCAAATGCATATATTCATGTGTTTTTGGCCCAAAAATTTATATTCGTGTGTTTTTAGCCCAAGAGCTTATATTCATATATTTTAAGCCCAAATGCTTATATTCGTGTGTTTTTAGCACAAACACTTATATTCGCTTATTTTTGGCCCAAATGCTTATATTCATATGTTTGTGGCCTAAAAACTTATATTCATGTGTTTTATACCCAAAGAGTTATAGTCGCGTTTTTTTGCCCTAAAGGGTTATATTCATGTGTTTTTTGCCCAAAAGCTTATTTTCGTGTATTTTTGGCTAAATGCTATATTCGTGTGTTTTCAAACCAAAGGCTTATAGTCGTGTGTTTTAAGCCGAAATGCCTATATTCATGTGTTTTTGGCCCAAATGCATATATTCGTGTGTTTTTGGCCTAAAGGCATATATATTCATGTTTTTGGCCCAAAGGTATATATTCGTGTGTTTTTGGCCTAAAAGCTTATATTCATGTATTTTTGGCCAAAATGTTTATATTCGTGTGTTTTTGGCCAAAAGGCATATATTCGTATGATTTTGGTCTAAAGGCATATACTCGTGTGTTTTTGGCCCAAATGCTTATATTCGTGTGTTTTTGGCTCAAATGCATATATTCGGGTTATTTTGGCCCAAAGGTTTATATTCATGCGTTTTTGCCCCAAAAGCTTATATTCGTGTGTTTTTGGCCCAAAGACTTTTATCCGTATGTTTTTGGCCCAAAGACATATAATCGTGTGTTTTTAGCTTTAAGGCATATATTCATGTTTTTGAACCAAATACATATATTCGTGCGTTTTTTGCTTAAAGGTTTATATTCATGTGTTTTTAGCCTAAAGTCTTATATTCGTGTGTTTTTGGCCAAAAGACATATATTCGTGTGTTTTTGGCCCAAATGCTTATATTCTTGTGTTTTTCACCGAAATGCTTATATACGTGTGTTTTTGGTCCAAAGGCATATATTCATGTGTTTTTGGCCCAAAAGCTTATATTCGTGTGTTTTTGACACAATGGCTTATATTCGTATATTTTTGCCTCAATTTATATATTCGTGTGTTTTTCCCTAAAGACTTATATTCATGTGAATTTTGCGCAAATGCTTATATTCGTGTGTTTTTGGCTAAAAAACTTATATTCGTGTGTTTTTGGCCCAAATACATATATTCGTGTGTTTTTACATAAAGGCTTATATTCGTGTGTTTTTGACCCAAAGGCTTATATTCATGTGTTTTTAGCCAAAAGGCATATATTCTTGTGTTTTTGGGCCAAAGGCTCATATTCGTGTGTTTTTGGTCTAAAGGTTTATGTTCGTGTGTTTTTGACCCAAAGACTTATATTCGTGTGTTTTTGATCCAAAGGCTTATATTCATGTGTTTTTGGCCGAAAGACTTATATTCATGTGTTTTTGGCCAAAAGACTTATATTCGTGTGTTTTTGCCCCAAAGGCATATATTCGTCTGTTTTTTGTCCAAATACTTATATTCGTGTGTTTTTGGCTCAAAGGCTTATACTCTTGTGTTTTATTTCAAAGGCTTATATTATTGTCTTTTTATCCAAAGATCTATAATCATGTGTTTTCAACCCAAAGGTCTATATTCTTGTGTTTTCCGTCCAAGACCTTATATTCGTGTGGTTTTAGCCCAAAAGGTCTGTATTCATGTGTTTTTGCCACAAAGAATTATATTCGTGTGTTTTTTGCACAAAGGTTTATATTAGTACGTTTTTGGCCGAAAGGGATATATTCATGTGTTTTTGGCCTAAAGACATATATTTGTGTGTTTTTGCCCCAAAGTCTTATAGCAGGAGTGTAATTTCAAATAAAAAATATATTTTAAAAAATTTCCTTATGCATTGGAAGCAGAGGCCCATGCCGCTAGAGGGCAGCGCCGCGGTGGTGCCGGGCCGTTCGGTGCGGACTGATTGACTGGATTGAGTAGAGAAGCCCAACGTTGTGCGCGTCGCGTCTGGCATCACCCGCCGCCACGCGACTCTGTCTTCGTTGCCTTCCCCTTCTCTATCCTTTTTCTCTTCTTTTCTTGAGATGAGATGATACTCTTGCTGATCGATGACGGAGGAATCATCTCCGGATCGCCATTGACTGCTTCTATTTCAGCTCCGATTTGCTACATCGAACAAAATTACTCTTGTTTGTTGTAACGAAATTAGGTGTGAAGGGGGAAGAGAGAAGATAGAGAGGGGCCCCTCCGTCCTCTTACCACAGCTCAGCTCCTCCTCGATCGATCTCGATCTATCCGTGTAGCAGCATAGCCATAGATCCTTGCTTTGCCTGCACAGTGCGGCGGTGGTGGCTCGGTGAGAAAAGATGCTGCAGCGAGCGGCAAGCAATGCCTACTCGTGGTGGTGGGCGAGCCATATCCGCACAACGCAGTCCAAATGGCTTGATGCCAACCTCCAAGGTTTGCGGATTCCAAACCCTTTGTGTCCTCGGGCTAGGGTGGGTGCCTGTTGCTTACCCAATAGCACTACTGAGCGGGGATAGCACTGTTGATATTATTATAGCCTAATCCGGGGTGTTTGCATTGCGCAGAGATGGAAACCACAGTCAAAATCATGCTCAAGCTACTCGGAGAAGAAGCTGATACGTTTGGCAAGAGGGCCGAGATGTACTACCGCCGTAGACCAGAGGTGATTAACCATGTGGAACAAGTTTATAGGGCTTACAGAGCTCTCGTTGAACGCTATGACCACTTATCCAAGGAGCTGCATAAGGCCAACCACACCATTGCTACTGCCTGTCCAGAACAAGTGCCGCATGCTTTAGAAGAGGAGGATTCTGACTTCCCCAAAGCGACCACACCGTTCGGTCAACGCAAAATACAGGAGTCGACTATACAAGAGATTTTGAAGAGAAAAGGACAAGGCCCATCACGACGTAACAACGACAGCTCTGCTCCTCACATGACCAAACAGAATGCACAAGAAGAGATCAGCACACTTCAAAAGGCCATACTTGTCCTGCAAACCGAGAAAGAATTTGTTAAGAGCTCTTACGAGAGTGGGATTGCTAAGTATTGGGAAATTGAGAAGCAGATTGCAGATATGCAGGACAAGATATGTCACATCCAAAATGAGTTTGATGCACATGCAGACATTCAGGATGATGAAGCCCGTGCCTTGATGACCATTACAGCTCTTAGATCTTGTCAGGGTACAGTAGCTAAGCTTGTGCAAAAATTTGAGGAGTTAGTCAGGATTGCAGCATGGGAGTCTGAAAAAATAAATCATCTCCGAGAAAATTTGTATGCTATGAACAACATTATTGACCAGCCTAAAGGAGAAACTGGCAAGACAAACATGACGTTGAAAAACAGAATTTATCCTATTACTCAGGAAATGCAAGAGCTGCAACCTAAATATGAGAAAATTGAAAGATTTTTTGAGCACAATTCTGAACCCATTGTGGAGGAGATGGCAGAGAAAGTTGATGAGCTAGTTGATATGATCATGAACTTGGAGCTGAAGTTGCCAAAGCAGTCCGCACAAATCAGGCAGCTGAAAGAAGATAATGACAGCCTGAAAGCTAGATTATATGATTTACAAGATGAGATGGCACTTCGAGATGATACAAGTGGCTTAAGTGAAGAGCTCAAGCTAGCAGAAAATGAATTGAACAGAGTCACAGCTTTTGAAAGATCTGTTATTGAGGAAGAAGTTCTTGTTAGTATGGCCTTTTCTGAAGTTATTAGTTGCATCACTGATATCTCAAAGGCCTTTGGATCTATTGGTCCTGAAGACCTGACTAGTTTGTCAGCTGCAGCTGAAAATGATGGAAGAACAACTTCAGATGATGTCAGCACCTCAACGCAGGGAGAAGAATTCAGAGACATAAAGGCACCATATATAGGTGACAATTTTGGCAGAGACAGGTGTAGAAAAGAAGATGTCTCAGAAGTTGATGGTCAAGAGTCATTAGATGGTACTGTTGGCATCAATGACTGTAAGAACAGCAATGAAGAAAATATACCAACTCAGAATTTCGTAATGCAAGAAGATTTAGGGGATAAAAGGTCAATGCAAGCTGGCAATTGTATTAATCAGATTGTTATTCCAGGCAAAGAAATCGGTTTCAACGTGACGTGTGAAGGAAATATAGATTGCTCGTCAAAAGAAATAGATTGCAGTTCATCAGGTGGTACAGAGAAAAATAGGGGCATGGGAAATGACGCTATTAAAAACTTTGCTCAAGGGGAAAATTTGAAAGGTGAACATCCACCAGCAGCAGCCAGTCAGATTCACCTCCCACACTCAGCAAGTACTGAAACTATAACCAATAAATGGCACTCTAATGGAAAAGGGTCGTTAGTGGATGTTGCTGACAATTCATTTGGTGGCAGCAACAGAATACAAGGCTTGAAGATAGGTGGTGATGGAAATTCTGTTCCTGGTAAGACCTTGATCCAGGAGGAAGGACTCGGAGATGGCAAATCACTAAAAACACTTGGACAGACCACTGAACAAATCTCATTACCAGAAGCTCCTAATAGTTGTTTCAATGATGCAGATAAGAGACTGGACTTATGTCCTGCTGATGAAGCAATTTCTGTTGAAGATTGGCCGAAACAAGGTGATCAGCTAATTATCCCAGAAACTATAAAAAGTTTGAACGAATGCTGCAAAGTTGACTCATCTGAGGAAGGTAATCGCTCCTCATTAGAGCACGTGAATAACATACAGGACTTGAAAAGTAGTGTACTTGTGGATGCACATTCCTCAAGAGCAAGGTATGAAACCTCTCTCTGTGTGCTAGCTAGACATTCTGATCAAACTGATGGAATATATCAGCATGTACCAGAAACAACAAGATCAGGAAAAATTGCAAGTTGCGTTTCTCTTGGTGAGATAGAGAAGAAAAATATTAATGACAAAGAACTTGCAAGAGAAGCAAGTACCTTGAGCATGCCTGGAATCAGGAGTTCTCATGTCAACACTAGTTTGGTTGCACAAGGAGATGCACTTGTATGGCAGGACCTACTTCTTGATGGGCTTGAAGGTAGAGAAGCAATATTGTTAGCCGACTACACTTTCATTCTACAGAACTACAAAGAGACAAAGAGAAGTCTTGCTGAATTGGAAAAGAAAAATGAGCAACATCTCACAGAGACAAAGGCAGTAATAAGGGAGTTGAGGAATGCAAATTCCATGAAATATGTTGAGATCCAATCTCTGAGGAATTTACTGGATCGTTCAGATATACCACCCGCACATAGTAAAATGGGCATTAACAGATCAAATCATCCTTTGGATAGAGAATATTCATTGCTGGAGGGAACTGATTTAAGCCACAGTGATACGCTGAAGAATGCTTCACTCTTCGAAGTTAAGTTCAGATCTGAGATTGATGCACTGGTTGAGGAAAACCTGCAGTTCTTGGTAAGGTTTAGCATGGCCTGCCACCACATGCAGGACTTTGAGAGCAAATATCAGGAACTACAGAAGGGAATAGGGAATTTTGAAGATAAGAAGACAAGAGAACTAGAAGCTACAGCAGAGCCTGATCCTACTGAAAAGAAGTTGAGAGAGCTCAGAACTGAATTGGATGTATGGTTTGAACAGAATGCACTTCTTGATCAAGACCTGCGGCTTAAAACCACGTTTCTTTGCAGATTGCAAGAGGAGATAGCTGAAGCCCTGCGTACTAGCCCACAGACTGATGGTGGCAGGTTTACACCATATAAAGCAGCTAAGTTTCAAGGGGAGGTACTAAACATGCAACAGTCTAGTACTAAGATCGAAAGCGAGTTACAGGCAGCACTGAAGTGCATGAGGGAACTTGAAGGCAAGGTCAATGATGGCTTGCAGAAACTGCGTGAGGGTTTTGATCTTTCATCCAGGCGGTCATCCCTGGCGGAGGCAGAAAGCATCAGTTACCAAAGCCAATTCAAGCATTTCCCGACTAGAACAAGAGTGCCATTGCGGAACTTCTTGTTTGGTGCAAAGCCTAAGAAGAAATCAATATTTGCCTGCATAAATCCTACGTTGACGAAACAGTTCAGCGATCTGTGAGGTGCCGGTGCGCAAACTTCTTTTTTGCTGTGAATACATATGTTACATCCTATTATCCTGGCCTCATTTCAGTACATAACGTTTCTCTCTTACTTGCAGTGGGCAGACGATGCAGACCTGCAGTATACATGTAGTAACCATCCATGCTTTGGCTCGCTTGGACCCAGACGGTTGACCTGATCCATTCTTTACACCTTAATTTCGTGGTCACCCAACTTATTAAATGGGAACACAGGATGCATGAGGGGACACTCAGTGGCATACTTCTTTCCATAGATTTACTGTTATTTTGGACACAATAATTATCGGCATTTGATATATTGGAAGCAAGGGTAGTCTCTAGTGTAAAGTTCTGGTTTGAGATTAGTACATGAGTTTTAATTGTTGGATTTAGTCTGCATGACCTACATCTGTAGTGTGCATACATCATTTGAAAGGCATGCATTGTTTCCTTATGTTATTTGCAAAACCTTTAACCTGCAGCACAACATTCGGTTTCTTCAGAACAGGAAGTCTGATTTTCTGGAATGGCTTATCATAATCTTGATTAGTGTGGAGATACTGATATCTGTTTATAGCATTGTTCAGGAGCAAATGTAGCTGACACTGTTGTGGGATTCCTTGCTGGGGCAGACACCTCGTCAGAACCACTGTGGCATGAAGCACACGTTTTGTCTTGTGGATTTTTCAGTCGACCCAGTAAGAGCCTTGGAAAGATTACATGGAGAGTAGATCCAACTGAAAATGCGAAAATTATCACAATCATAGTCCCCAGTGCAATGGCTTGGTTTAGTTATTATTGCCAGAATCTGAAAACTGTGACACCGGGCGTAAGAAAGGCTAAGCAGAGGTTAATTATGTGGAATCTGGTTCTAGGACGTTAATATTTTTGACATCGCTGTCATAGCGCAAATTGTCAAACGCAGTCGGTTGATTGATTGATTAATGGATGAGGTAGAAACACCCTTGCTGGCAGCGGCAGGTATCGTGTAATGCCATATCTGTTGGGCATTTGATTTGATTAATCTAGATGATATAC
>ASSH01052736.1:0-13986 GCA_000418225.1 Zizania latifolia | reverse complement strand
GGCGCTCGACCTCCTCTCCTCGTCGGCGTACCCGCCGCCCGACCCCACGTCGCCGCACACCTCTCCGCTCCTCGGCCTGCCAACCGCCGCCGCCGCCGCCTGCCTCCACGCGCTTCTCCTCGCCCTCGAGTCCGCGTCCCCCAAGGTCGCCGACCCTGCCCTCGACTGTGTCACCAAGCTTCTCTACCACCGCCTCCTCCTCGGTGACCTCGGCGCCGCCAACGATGACTCCCCAGCTTCCAAGCTCCTTGCCGCCGTCTTATCCTGCGGTGCGCTTGCTGACGATGGAATGGAGCTCTCCACCCTTCGTGTACTCGTCGCCGCCGCGCGATGCCCCTCTATTGCCATCCGCGGGGAGGGCCTCGGCCATATGCTCAAGACTTGTTACAATATATACCTCAGCAGCAGTAGCGGTGCTAATCAGCTCTGTGCTAAGCTGGCGCTTGCACAGGTGCTGGTGATCGTGTTTGCGCGCGTGGAGGTGGACTCCATGGATGTGCGCGTGCGGACAGTGTCGATCGCCGACATGATGGACATGTCTGATCGCAACCTGAATGATTCCAGCATCGTGCAGGTGGCACAGAATTTTATAAATGAGGCAATGGAGGAAAGCGATGTTCCTGAGCCAGGGACTCTGGTTGCACCGGCTGAGACGGATGGGAAGGATGATGCTGCCATGAGCAAGATCAGGGAGGATGGCCTGACACTGTTCAAAAACCTGTGCAAGCTATCAATGAAGTTCTCGACACCAGATAACCCTGAGGATCAAGTGCTTCTGCGGGGAAAGGTGTTGTCTCTTGAGTTGCTCAAGATGGTTATCGACAATGCTGGGGCTTTCTGGAGAACAAACGAAAGGTATGATATGATAATCTGTGCATTTTAACAGTTCAACTTGCTGCATTGCCTATCTATATAAATATTGTTGTTGCCAGTGAGTTAGAAGAATGCAGGTGGCTTAAATGACCAAGGGAAGGAAGGCATATAATGGATGGTATAGTAATGGATATGGGGACTTTTTGTTTGCCTAGTAGTAACTCTGAAATTATGGATACATGTTTTCCTGATATTAGTGTATTGTATTTTCTCAATCCATATGAGCTTTGCTAATGTCTACTCAGATGTTTCAATATTCTGGGTATATCTTCCAATGCATTATGATGGATGTGAATTTTGCTAGGAACAAAAGTGCCATGTGATGTTTGTGAGTGATACATGTTTGTGACTTTGTGTTCTGCATTTGAATTGCCATTGGGTTTTAGAATGCCTCAAATGATTTCCTGATGCTAATCTGTATTTGAACACTATCTTCAATTTGCGGGAGTCTCTCCACTTACTAAAAAAGAAAATAATAATTAATGAGCTGCACATAAAAGGGAATAAACAGATGAAATATTAATGCATGAGCTGCTGATGTGATATGTTCCCAGGAGAGGGAGCAGAGTGCATGATAATTTATTTATAATAAGAATGATTAGAATTTTTTCTATCTTTTCAAAATATGTTCATCCTTGTTTATATAAGGTAGAAAATGCAAAGCTAAAAACATGACTATTGTTCACCGAACTTCTAGCAACTGTACCCTTACAATTTCTGACCTTTTTGAGATTTTCTTTAGGTTATTCCATATAGAGCATTCAGTTTACTATGACCCCAATGGAGAATAAAACTCTTATACTGAAGGTTTTTCTTTTGATGCAGGTACCTTGGAGCAATCAAGCAGTATCTTTGTTTGTCCTTGTTGAAGAACAGTGCCTTGTCAGCAATGAGTATTTTCCAACTGTTGTGCTCCATATTTGTGGGTCTGCTGTCAAGATTTAGATCTGGGCTGAAAGAGGAAATTGGAATATTTTTTCCCATGCTTGTCCTAAGGGTTCTGGAGAATGTTCATCAGCCTAGCTTTCTGCAGAAAATGACAGTTCTAAACCTGTTGGAGAAGATCTGTAAAGAATCTCAGGTTATTATTGATATCTTTGTGAACTATGATTGTGATGTTGATGCACCAAATATCTTTGAAAGGTATGTAATTTTGTTCTTGATGAATCAGCACCTTCAGTTTTGTTGTAAAAAATGCAAATTAATAGCAGTAGCCAGCACAGCAGGCATGCAATTTTATAAAGGCGCACAAGTCATGTACCGCATAAGAATTGATGCATGAGCTAATCACAGTTCTATGAGAATTAGCTCATTCTCTCTTCATCATAGTTAAGACACCTTTAATTCCAACAGATCTTTGCAGGATTGTCAATGGACTTTTAAAGACTGCACTAGGGGTTCCTCCTGGGTCTGCAACAACATTAACCACTGCCCAAGACCAGACATTTCGGATTGAGTCAGTCAAGTGCCTTGCAACCATAATAAAATCAATGGGCTCATGGATGGACCAACAATTGAGAATTGGTGAATTTTCACCCATACCTTCTGAAGCTTCCTTAAATTCAATAGACAATCCTAACATCCTTGTGGGAGAAGATGGCAGTGTAGTCGATTTTGAACTGCAACCTGACTCTGGTAGCCCAGACCTATCTGGCGCTTCCTCACTCGAGCAGCGTCGTGCTTATAAAATAGAACTTCAGGTATGTAAATATTTGTATGCTTGATTTAAATTCTTGCCATCATTAAACTGTTTTAAGGGGGGCTTCCCATCTGGATTACTGAACTGCAAATCTCCTTTTGCAGAAAGGAATTTCCTTGTTTAACAGGAAACCTTCCAAGGGTATTGATTTTCTCATTAAAAGCAAGAAGATAGGTCATTCCCCAGAAGATGTTGCTTCTTTCTTGAGAAGTACTGCTGGTTTAAATGCAACAATGATTGGGGACTATTTGGGCGAAAGAGATGAATTCCCTATCAAAGTAATGCATGCATATGCTGATGCACTGAACTTTGAAGGTAGGGACTTTGGTGAAGCCATTAGGTATTACTTGCGAGGTTTCAGGTTGCCTGGAGAAGCACAGAAAATTGATCGAATCATGGAAAAGTTTGCTGAACGATATTGCAAATGCAATCCAAATTCTTTTACCAGTGCAGATACTGCATACGTTCTTGCTTATTCTGTAATCATGCTCAATACTGATGCTCATAATACAATGGTCAAAGATAAGGTCAGCTATCTTACTGTTTCCCTCTGTTATCAATAACAGAAAGTTTGTTCATTAATCAGATTTTCTGCATGCAGATGTCCAAGTCTGATTTCATTCGCAATAACCGAGGAATTGATGATGGGAAGGATTTGCCTGAAGCTTATCTGAGTATATTGTATGATCAAATTGTCAAAAATGAGATCAAAATGAGTGCTGATTCATCAGTTCCACAAAGCAAGCAACCTAGTAGTGTAATTAAGCTCTTAGGTTTGGATAACATTATCAACCTTGTCAACTGGAAACAGGCTGAAGACAAGGCACTTGGAGCTAATGACTTGCTCATCAAGAACATCCAAGAGAAATTCAAAGCAAAGAGTGGGAAATCAGAGTAAGAGAGATGGCTATTCATAGACAAATAACTTCTATCAGCTAATACAGTTGTAGTGATTAAAACTTGTCTTTGCAGATCTATGTTTCATGCTATTACTGATACAACCATTTTAAGATTCATGATGGAGGTTTGTTGGGCCCCTATGATGGCTGCATTCAGTGTGACACTTGACCAAAGTGATGATAAGGCTGCCACATCACAGTGTTTGCAAGGATTCAGATCCGCGGTGCATGTCACCGCTGTAATGTGTATGCAGACACAGCGAGATGCATTTGTGACATCTGTAGCCAAATTCACATATCTCCATTGTGCCGCAGACATGAAACAAAAGAATGTGGATGCTGTCAAGGTAGGAACTCACAGCCAAATTTAGTTCATGACTTCATGTTTTTTTGTTCTTGAAAATAAAAACTGATCTGTCTCATGATTAAAATGCAAGTTATCTCAAATACAATAATAACTTGTTTCTTCTATAGACTTACTTTTCTTCTGTTTGTTAATCTTTTCTCACTAGTTTCTACATTTCCCATATCTTGCCCTGTCCTGTTGAAATTATTCAGGCCAAATTCTCATGCATCTGTAGCCCTTGGTTTGTTATGGTGAAAACATTTAGATGGCTTCAACAATACATAAATGCTTGAACTGTCAAAATTCCATAGTGTTTACACTTCTACTGGATTATAAAACTTGATCCTATCATTTATTAGCATTTTAGCACCATACAGGCTAGTATTTGAATCTAATAGTTACTCAGAGTGTTAGACAGTTAGACTTATTTGTCAATTTTATAACAAGTAATGATGTTTGTTTACTTAATGTCTTTTGACAGGCTATAATATCCATTGCAATTGAAGATGGCGACTATTTGCAGGATTCCTGGGAGCATGTACTAACATGTCTTTCACGGTTTGAGCATTTACATCTCCTCGGAGAGGGGGCACCTACTGATGCTTCCTTTTTGACAGTGCCTCTGGTTGAGTCAGAAGAAAAAACACAGAAGTCAAGTACTGCTACAGCTTCAAAGCGAACTAATGCTCTTCAGAATCCAGCTGTAATGGCTGCTGTCAGAGGGGGTTCTTATGACAGCACATCAGCTAAAAATAATGCCTCACCATTGGTTACTCCAGAACAGATAAATAGCTTCATATCAAACATAAATTTGTTAGACCAGATTGGCATTTTTGAGTTAAATCATATATTTGCTCATAGCCAAAGATTAAACAGTGATGCAATTGTTGCTTTTGTGAAAGCTCTTTGTAAAGTCTCAATAACAGAGTTGCACTCACCTACAGAACCTCGCATCTTCTGCCTAACAAAGATTGTTGAGATTGCGTAAGATTTTTGCAAAAACTAGTCTAACAACATATTCCAGATACATGAAATGTCAAAGCAAGCAGAAGTTATCAGTAATTTTATACTTGGAGTCTTGGATCTGAATCAAAGTTTTATTTGTGCAGGCATTACAACATGAACCGCATACGTCTGGTGTGGTCTCATATTTGGAAAGTTCTATCTGACTTCTTTGTGTCTGTGGGATTGTCAGAAAATCTATCAGTTGCAATATTTGTTATGGACTCTTTGAGGCAGCTAGCGATGAAGTTCCTGGAAAGAGAGGAACTGGCAAATTACAATTTCCAGAATGAATTCCTGCGACCTTTTGCAGTTGTTATGCAGAAGAGCAATGCTTCAGAAGTGCGAGAACTTATAGTTCGATGCATCTCACAAATGGTTTTAAGTCGTGTTAACAACATAAAATCTGGATGGAAAAGTGTTTTTACGGTATGTATGGTGTTCTATGGTTAATTTAGTTTTTCACGATAACCTTAGCACAATTTGGAAACTAGTTCTTGAGAAACACCTAGATGAACATTCCTGCATCACCACTTTATATTGATATTTCATCTTCTTACAGGTTTTTACTGCTGCTGCTGCTGATGATCGCAAAAGTATTGTTCTGTTGGCATTTGAGACCATGGAAAAGATTGTCCGGGACTATTTTCCGTACATAACTGAGACCGAAACCACAACATTTACCGATTGTGTTAAATGTCTTATTACATTCACGAGTAGTAAATTTAGCAGCGATGCCAGTCTCAATGCTATTGCATTTCTTCGGTTTTGTGCCGTTAAACTTGCTGAGGAAGGATTTGTTTGTCATGAAAAGGATACTGTCCACCAGCCAAATAATTTAGATCCTTCTGATGGGAATTCCACACTGCACAAGGATGATCATGTTTATTTCTGGGTTCCTCTGCTTGCCGGTGTGATATTTTTTCTTAACTACATTGGTTTTTCTAGGTTGGCCGGTTTGGAAACGTGTGGCATTTGTAACAGTTTTTTTATAACTCTGTTTTTCAGGTCTAGCTAGATTGACAACTGACACCAGACCAACGATCAGAAAAGGTGCAGTGGAAGTACTCTTTGATATCTTGAAGGATCATGGGCACCTCTTCTCACAGTCATTCTGGAGAAATATCTTCGAATCTGTCATTTATCCTCTATTTAGCAGTGATAGTTCTACAACAAATGGGCACATTAATAGAACTGAGGATGATTCTTGGAATTTTGAGACTAAAACAATAGCAGTGAAGTGTTTAGTGGATTTGTACATTACCTTTTTTGATGTGATGCATCCAGAACTTGCTAGAGTTACTTCTGTTGTTACAAGCTTTATCAGAAGCCCTTATAAACAATCTGCTAGCACAGGATTATCTGTTTTTCAGCGTTTAACAGAAGGACTTGCAATAAAACTCACCAGGGAGGAGTGGAAAGAGATCTTGTTGTGTTTTAAAGAATCATCAGCACATACATTTGTTGTGTTTGACAAAATAGTTAGTATGATGCAAGATATAGAAATTCCAGATAGAAATGAGCCTTATTCTGAAGCTGAGCGATATTCAGATCATGACATATACAATGAAGATGAGGAGGAAGCTAATATGGAAACAGCATCTTATGCCATTATTAAAATGAGGAACCATATGGCACAGCAGCTCTTAGTTATTCAGGTACTTATTGTTTTTATAGTTAAATTTGACAGTAATTCCCTTAGCATGTCCACCTCTTAGATTTGATTTAATATTGTACTTTACTTTGGGCACCCAACTAAAACAGGATTATCACAAATTATAAATTTTTCCTGCATGTTCGCCAACAATTGTACTAAGATCACACTCACCATTTCCTGTGTCTTTCCAGGGCATAGTTAAATTGTATGAGACACATAGGCAGTCTTTTTGTATTGAGCATATGGCAATAATTTTGGAGATGCTATCAGCCGTTGCATCACATTCAAGTGAAGTGAGCTCTGAATCTACCTTGCACATGAAATTCCATAAAGCATGTTCCCTTTTGGAGGTATCTGAGCCAGCAATCATTCATTTCGAGAATGAGTCTTACCACAGCTACCTCAAACTTCTGCAAGCTCTGCTTCTTGATAACCCATCAATGTCAGAAGATATGAACATTGAGTCACAAATTATGCTTGTTTCTGAGAAAATACTACGGAAGTATCTGAATTGTGCAGGGCATGGGCAGACTAATGATGCTTCTCGAAGAGATCCAGCTTTACACTGGATACTGCCTTTGGGCACTGCTAAGAAAGAGGAACTGTCTGCTAGAACTTCATTGGTCCTTGATGTAATGCGGTTATTGGGTGGCCTAGAGAGGGATTGCTTTAGGAGAAACTTGCCCATCTTTTTCCCCTTACTAGCTAACCTCATTCGCTGTGAGCATAACTCTGGAGAAGTTCAGCTTGCACTGTATGATATCTTCCAGTCATCAATAGGCCCTATAATATCAGTATAGTATATATATCATTTGTTCAGCAGTTGTACAATTTTTCCATTTCATTTCAATTTCTAGTGGTATAGCTTATTGATAGTGGTTACATGGGAATATGGGATAAGAAAAAGGTACGGCTTGACACTGCTGTAAATGACTGGCAATTGGAATCTGTACCTTCAGAATTCTGGCGTTGAAGGTGAAATCCTTTTTCTGATTATTCACAGCCTAATATGTTGAAACTTCAACTAAAGTGTGGGATTAATCTTGTGTCATATGTTGCAGCATCATGTAAGATCGACCCAGGTGCCTGGAGGAAGGCCTTCTGAGGCACATTTGACATTCGTTTTTCTAACATACGTTTCAGTTTGGTGGGGTTTGGACTTTGGAGGCAGTCCTGCATCATCAGCCATTAGGTTTCACACTGAAATGGCATGCTTACGAATGACAATTTTGGCATGTAGCCTTTTGTCCTTGTATTGATGCCTTTGTATAGCGTTTTCTTCAGAAACGAAACTTAAAGTAGGATCATCCATCAAGTTGTTTTTCCCTTGATATATATACTCGAATTGCAGGCAATATGTATTTTTGTCATTCTTACTGGGCATGGATCAATAAGTGAGAAGTTGATGGCTGATAGATATCTCTGTATTTTACATTCCAATGTGGAAATAATCAGCTGGTTTATTCCACATATGAGTTGGAAGTTGCCATGATCATTTTGGATATAACAGATGGTGTTTGCTTTGAGGAATGGATTGGTCTTAGTGTCACTCTATCACCTATCATTTTTAGGCTTTATTGAAATGCATGGTCACCCTACCCCCTACATTATTAATCGAAGAGTAAATTTTATAATAGAACAAGTATTTTGTCTGAACTATCACATTGCTGCAATTTTTTGTGGACATCGCAAAACGACATCAACAGTGAACGGTTTTATCACAAAATTGCAACTTCATTCCCTTTACGTGCCTGACATATAAGACGAACAAAGCTGCAGTTTTCCGATATATTATTAATCGACTATTGTTGCAGTTTTGTGAAATGCCCAGCTAAAGTTATACTGAATTGACTGTTCTGACGAAATAATTGATATTTTGTGAAATCTACTCTTAATTGAACTATTTCTCTCGAAATCCATTCAAGTCTACCGCGTTCTTGGTTGGAGAGATGGAGTGTGCTCTCCATCACCAGACAAATAAGAAATGGAGTCCTAAGAGCCAATCAGGAATTCACATGGTATATTATAGCTGGTCAATTCTGATGACAAGTTTGTATGGCTCGAGAAGCCCTAATCCTCTACTTTGTTTGGTAATGGGCATTACGCAAGGGCCAACTATTCTATCAAACAAAGCTTGGATACCTCCAAGTCACAATCCATGACAAAACATTCACCTAATTCCTCGTTGAAAATTACCGGCCATCCATGAATCAACACACATTTTTCAAGACAAGAAAACGACCTTTTCCATGGCCAGTAGACCGTCACTACCAGCACATAATTATGTTTTATTAAACAAGTTAACATTTGTACATTTTTTTGATAGAACACTAGGCAACAGCTAGAAGAACTGATTACAAGAAGTGATTTTTAGCAAGCTGTCCTATGATCATCCTGGACAGGCAGGTATGATCTCTTGATGAACTCCAAGCAGTCAGCGATGGCCTCTGCATGGAAAGAACTCTCTCCTTCCGCCGCCGCCGGCCGGCAGCGGCGGCGGCGGTCCTGGCTCAGCCGCTGCACCCTCACGCTGGCTGCCGGCGAGCACCTCCTGGGGCAGCAGCTGAGCTCTTCCAGGCACCGGACGAGCAAGCTGACGACGCCGAACAGCCTCACCCGCAGCCGGAGCAGCGAGCTGAGCCTGAGCCGGACGTGGCGCACCCGGCGGCCCCGGCGGCCGGGCACGGGCTTGCAGCAGCTGGTGATGCTGATCGCCTGGTGCGTCATTGCCACTGCAGAGAAGAAGCACATAAATGGACTGGCAGTTGTGTCTAGTGTTCAGTGTTCACCATGGATGGCCTCTCTTTATATAGCATTGCAGGCTGTGCCACTCCATAGTTCTTTCTGGAGGTGGCTGTCAATCGAAAGGTGTACCAGGTGTGGGCCGGATCGAGCTGCCAGCCACTGTATTTTTAATACATTATCACCTGTACAAAGCTAATTGGCTCAGTTGTCATGCTGTGTAGGATGGATCTTTCATGGCCCCTACATGCTCTTAATAGATAATCGTCTGTCTTAGTTGAGTACTTGATGTCCTGAACTGCTATATAGTATGCTCTAATTCTACTCTCTGAGGATTAAGACAATTCTGCTGTGGATATAGTTGCCTATCAAGCTCGATCGAAATCTGCGTGCTCACCACAGTTTTGCTCATTTGTTAATTCAACAAAATGGAGGTTGGAGAGCATACTAGAGAAACCAAGATCTCAACAGTAGAGTTTCTTTCAAGTGTTTACCAGTCTTGTACTGTGAGCTGTGACCTCTGAACAAAATTGTACCTTGTGTGATCACTCTCTCTGTTGTGGCATCAGCATCCTTGAGGAAACTGAGGCTGGAAGTGGCAGCGATCGCTGTGAGTTCGTCCTGTTGTGCACTTTACGGTGGCAACGGGGACCTTGACGAGACCTGATAGAATATGCAGCAATGGAATTGCATGGCAAACATGTTTCCATTGACATGTTGGCAAATAGAGTTATAAGTAAAATACGTGATCCTGTGCATGGTGTCATGTACCCACTTGCATGGCAGTTTTCAATCACGTTTTGTTGTTTGCGTCCTGATGGGGTTTACACATCGTGAATTATTTGGAGAATCTAATGCATGTGTGTGATTCTTTATTTGAAAGAAAACAATTCTGCAGAAGCTTTGTGCATTCCATCTCTAGTTTGTCTTTATGTCGGATGTTCCGACAAAACAAGCAGGGTACCACTAAACATAGCAATCAAATACCACTAAAACTCGTGAACATCCAACCAAATTAAGCAGCAGGTTATGCTTTTGATGCTCCAATCCTCGGTGAGGATTAATCAATCAAATTAGTGTACAAGATTACAGCACTCAAACAAACCTATAGCTTATTTCAGCATAAAGTCACATTCAAACAACACATCAGCACTGAACACATCAGTAAGATTATCTAAGGCTGCTTAGAGGGAAGTTGCGCAGCGGATTATGCATAAGCAGTTCAGTTTCCCTGTTCAAACAAAGCATGTGTAATTAAGAAACTGACAAAAGCACAGAGCCTATGAAAATAAGAGGTACATAGGTAAACTATTCTATACTTACTGTTTGAGGCTTCTTCCTGTTGCTTGCCTAAGCTTAAGGATAGATGGATTTGGACTATTCTTTGGCACCAGAGGAGCTGGTTCCCTAAATTAATAAAAAAAAAGGAACTATATGATTATGTAGTGATTCTTTATAAAGGACTATGCAAAAACGCTAACTTGTGGTCACAGTAGCATACCCATCACATCCATCATCTACAAAGACCTCAATGGAGCTGACACGAGTAGGCTGAACTGCTGCCCTTGATCCTACCTTCTGAGGAATCTGTTCAGTGCAATACTATCATTAAGTTCATTACTGAACAGATAAACCTGGAGACATGTCTCAAGATGTCTCAAGGTGGAAGTTTTGAAGAATTCTAGTGGCTTAAAAAAACCCTTGTGTGACGTCCATTTTGTAGGCCTCATGCTGTTTTCTTTGTTCCGAACTGCTTGTGTTCCAAGGGTTTGCCAGGCCGTATTGTTGCTCCTGGTTCTAGCAAGGCCTTGACTTGGTAACGAGTTCTCATCTTTGTAAACTGCAAGTGGCCTGTTGACATCAATTCTGCAAATTTGCAACGCTATCAATACCAGTCAACAACCTCAGGTTCGTCTAGATTACTTCATATTGATTACATGGTGAGAGTTTTCTGCATGCTGGCCTCCTGCCACATCAAATGTAACATTAGCATTAGCTTTTCACCCAGCCAACTACTCCAAGTTGATGTTAATCACATTATCACAACAAACTTACCTATTTCACCACGGTTCAAAACAGTCCCAAAGTTACGTACTGGGTGATCATCAATCGGTGTATCATCCTGTTAAAACAGAGAATAAGATTCATCCAGTGGAGAGTGGAATATGGACTAAAAACAACACTGTAATCATTTCAATAATTCACCTCAGAATGTGCCTTCTTTTTGGATGATCTCTCAAGAAATGCCCTGTATGTAGCTTCCAACTTCTCCACAGGCTTTGCTTTCCTGAACCAAAAAGAAGAAGAATTTTACCGTCTTATATGCACCACAAAATTAAACCAATGCATAAATATTATGCACTAGATATAGATGAGTGGCAAAACTTGAAGTCAGGAACATTATTTTGATCTACAGCAGTTTATAAGATCAGCCCTTGATTAGCTTAATGCATTTCAGTTCTAATATAGAGCTACAGTAGGAAATGGGAATATGTTAGTGAATATTGATTTGTTGACTAGAAATCAGGGGAAAAATATATCGGCACCCACAGACCGCTGGCAAGTTAGAATGTAAACTAACAAAATCCGGCAAGGCGATATTGTCAATGTCAGCGCACAGCCCTCTCTAGAACTCTCTCACGTGCACTGTTCACTCTACCAGCAAGAACAGCAAGAACACAGTGCACTACCAGCACTTGTTCACAGCCAACACTTGCGCACAGGAGTGAAGGGAGACAAACAGATTTTGGTGCCGTGCTGTGCAAATGAGCAGCAGGCAGTTTTTGTATTCAAAACAGCAAATGAAAGCACTGCAATTACAAGGATGAATGCTAGTAAAAACTGCTAACAGCCTGATGCAAATGCCAATAAACTACTGCTGTTTCTGCATGCTAATTACCAGCACTAAACTGCCTTTATAACAGAATAAACTGCTAATGACCAGCAAAGATTCAGCATGGGGGCAACGGGCAGAAAATTGGCTTCATGACAAGATTTATTCACCACAAACTCCCCCTAATTCTTGTCGCCATTGTTTTTGAGCTCAACGACGCCGATTCTTTGACAAAGTTCTTGGAATCGAACTCGACCGAGCGGTTTAGTGAGGATATCCACCAGCTGCTCCTCTGTACGAACAAACTCCAGCAATATTTTTCTATCTTCAATACAATCCAGGATGAAATGATACTTAGTATCAATGTACTTGCTCCGGTCATGAAAGACAGGATTCTTCGACATTGCAATGGTGGACTTGTTGTCCACCTTGATACCCAGCGCTCTAGGCTCCACATCGAATAGATCACCGAGGAGCCGAGCAAGCCAGATAGCTTGACATACGGCAGCTGCAACAGCAATGTACTCCGCCTCGCAAGATGATAGTGCCACCACCTTCTGCTTGGCTGATTGCCAAGTGATTGGGCTGCTGCCGAAAAAGAACAAGACTCCACTTGTACTCCGCCGCGTGTCGAGGTCGCCTGCCATGTCGTTGTCACTATAGCCCAGCAGACTAGGCCGGCTATCCACCTTCTTGGCATAGTGGACGCCATGACTCCGTGTCCCTGCAATATACCGAAGTATATGCTTGACGGCAGCTCGGTGATCCTCGTGTGGCTCCTCCATAAACCGGCTCAAATATCCCACAGAATACACGAGGTTTGGCCGAGTGTTCACCAAGTAGCGGAGTCCTCCGATGATGCTGCGGTACTCCGTTGTGTCCACCAATGGAGCTTCACTTTGCTTGCTAAGCCTCAATCACGCCTCCATCGGTGTGAGACAAGAATTGCAATCCTTCATCCCACTCTTCTCAAGCAGCTTTTCTGCATAAGCTGCTTGTCCCAAAGTGATCCCTATAGCTCTCTACTTCACTTCCAAACCAAGATAGTAAGAAAGCAAACCGAGATCACTCATCTTGAAGAGTTTTTGCATATCCTGCTTGAACTCCTCAATGATATCACCGCTCGAGCCGGTGATGATCAAGTCTTCAACATAGACGCCAACGATTAGCTTGGTGGCGCCTCCACCACGCTTGTACACGGCCGGCTCGGTGATACTCTTCTGGAAACCAAGCGACATGAGACTCATATCGAGCTTGGCATTTCAGGCCCTGGGCGCTTGACGAAGACCGTATAATGCCTTGTGAAGGCGATATACCTTGTGCTCCTCCTTTCCAACAACGAAACTGGCGGGCTGTTGTACATAGACCTCCTTGACAAGCTCACCATTGAGGAAGGCGCTCTTCACATCCATGTGATGAACCGGCCATCCCTCATGTGTAGCAATCGAGCCACCGGGGCAAAGACTTCCTTGAAGTCGATCTCGGCCCGTTGGACATAGCCCTTTGCAACAAACCTCGCCTCATGCTTGACGATGACTCCGAGCTCGTTTCTCTTCACATTGAACACCCATTTAAGGCCAATTGGGTGCATGTTCTGAGGAGGATCAATGAGCTCCTAAGTCTGGTTATCGTTGATGAAATCCATTTCTTCTATCATGGCCCTCCGCCAACTCTGGTGCTGTTCGGCCTCCTTGAAGGACGATGGTTCCTCTGTAGTGGTGAAGTGGAGCTCATCCAAGTCACGCTCGACGAAACCAGGTGGTGAGCACAGACCCAACAAGTTGTCGACGGTGCAAAACCGGAGTAGTGCCTCGTCATGGTGCTTATCAAGCGCGTCGTCGTCGAAGTTGGATGGAGGGGAAGCGAACTCTACAGGGTGCTGCGCCCCTACATGAGCCGCCGGAGAACCTCCTCCCTGCACGCCGCCCGGCGTCG
>ASSH01052735.1:0-14002 GCA_000418225.1 Zizania latifolia | reverse complement strand
GCGCCGGCGCAGGACTACTGGAAGTACGACGTGCTCCTCCTCATCGGCCTCGGCATCGGCGCCACGCCGCTGATCAGCATCGTCAAGGACGTGCTCAACCACATCCAGGAGCCCGACGCTGAGGACCCCTCGCTGACGCCGGCCCTCTCGCCGGACAAACGGACCGGCGGCGGCAGGGCGTTCATGACGAACAGGGTCTACTTCTACTGGTGCACGCGGGAGGAGGGCTCGTTCGAGTGGTTCCGCGGCGTGATGAACGAGGTCGCCGACCGCGACGTCGGCGGCGCCATCGAGCTCCACAACCACTGCACCAGCGTGTACGAGGAAGGCGACGCCCGGTCGGCGCTGGTAACGATGCTGCAGGCGCTCCACCACGCCAAGAACGGCGTCGACGTCGTCTCCGGCACCCGCGTCCGCACCCACTTCGCCAGGCCCAACTGGCGCGATGTCTTCAAGCGGCTCGCCTGCAACCACCAGGGCCAGCGCGTCGGCGTCTTCTTCTGCGGCGACCAGACTCTCACGCCGGAGCTCCGCCGCCTCGCCCAGGACTTCTCCCACAAGACCACCACCAAGTTCGTCTTCCACAAGGAGAACTTCTGATCACCCGCTCACGATCTATTAATTTTCTCTTTTTAATTCAACTTTCAAGCCATCAGATGTTCAAGTGTACAAGAGCATATATATATATATAGTATTTTGTTTATTTATTCGTTTTTCCTGGATTTTATGTGTAGGAAAAATCTCTACACATAGGGGTGATGTGTTAGTATTCGTTGTTTATGTTTTCACAAGTTTGTACAAATTTAACAAACATGGTATAAATCTCACCACAACTATTTGGTGGATAGTGGTTAATTTCAGTGCAATCATCTTTTGTTTGTAGGCTATTTCATGAAAAATATTGTGTAAGTGTTTGCACCCTGCCACCAAGTTTTGAGTGTTATTTGGCTCAATTTTGGTGCATATGTCTTCTTTTTTTAAATAGACACCAAGTTCACCACCACAAAGCTTATCTCTTTTGTCATATCTTTTAACTTTAACCACCACCAAGCTTTGTGAAACATCCATAGGACTCTAAGAAATAATGGAGAGAAGAAAGAGGAAGAGAAATAAGAGATAGACAGAGGACCAAATTAATGGAGATTGTAAGAACACTTTTGTAACAATACCAAATAAGGACAAGAAAGGGTGGAAAACATAGGAGCCGTCAAATAGAATATTAAGAATGGAGGAATTACAGGACAGTTCTAGAGAAAATAAACTGATTTCTATAAAGACCATGTATAATTTATATACTCTAAAGAGCCTAAGTATTGAGCTTGTGATGGTATTGAAATCCCATGTCTTTCTATTTGATGTTTCTTAGATTCATACGAATTAGATGACGATTGCACTCAAAAGATTGGAGATGAAACATAAAATAAAAAATTATATACACTAATTAATTACTTCTTGGTATGTAAAAACTTAATAGGGCTACAACTAGATTCATCTCCGATAAAGCTAAGCCAAACCAAACACATCTGATTTAGACAACCTTTAGATAACTTAAAATAATTAAGATTATAACATAATATTAATTATTAGATAAGCATGAAGATAATTGATTTTGATTATTAGTTTTGTTACTAATTATGCTTATTATTTAAGTTGACTATATTTTTGTTTGACATATAATTTACTTTTATTTTAAATATAAACTACCAATAAGTTGTTTGAGAGAAACACTTAGAACATTTAACCCATAATAAGAGCTTCTTCAGTAGGGAAATAAAGCGACTCGTACAGTGAGTTGGCAACTCATGAATCGATTGTTGCTAATAGAGCACGTTGATCCATGAGAAGAGAGAATAATCGATTCATGTATTTTCATCGGTTCATTGGATCAGTTTTTTTTACTAGCACATTTTCTCCCTCCTTGTGTTATTGGTTGGTCCATGTTTCAAGTGGGTCCCGTGCCACCGGAGAAAAATACACCAGTTTAGGTTAAAACATACATGTCTAGGTTTTTTTTCCCCATAAATCGATGTAACTTTTAGGAACCAACTATCTCGTTGATAAGTACGATTTATTAGACACGTTTATCTGTTAGGGTTTTTTCTTATAAATAGAATTATAAATAGAAGAGTCTTCTTCTCATTTGTATGTTATTGAATCTGAACAATAAAAAAGTTTAGTTTTTTCTCTATAACTATATCATGTTTTTTTCTCGTAACTCTAGACTACACACGGTAGCAGAGTTTCTTAACAGTAACCATTACTGATGCTATAAACGGTATTTAAGCTCAGACAAACATGCATGTCTAATTTAGAGGATTAAAAAAATGACAAATAAGGGGAAAAAAATCAGTTGGCCGGTTGTTCTCCTGCACCCATCGGCCATCTCTTCCCCCGTGGTTGTCTTCCAAGCTTTCCTCCATTTCAATTTCAAATCTCTCGTCCCCATTCCTCCCTGCCACGCGCCCCCTCTCCCGCTCCTTCCCGTGCAACCCTAACCCTAGCCATTCCTCCTCCTCCGCCTCTCTAGTGTCTCCCCATGTCGGAACCCGGCGCGTCCCTGCCTCCTCCAGCCTTGGCCGACGACGCCGCGCCGGCGGCAGCGAGCGAGGAGCCCCCGTCTCTGGAGGTGAGGAGCCGCAGCCGGCCGGCCCCGTGGCTACCTTATCCCTCTCCCGTCTCGGTAGCTGAGGTGCGGGGCCTGATCTCTGTTTTGTTTTGTGGTGCAGAGGAAGGAGGAGCTGCTGCCGGTGGCGGAGAAGATCTCGGTGAGAATCTCTTCACTAGGGCTCAGTAGCTCACTCTCGCCTTGGGCTCACTACCTTATTCGAAAAGTTTCCAGCTTTTATCATTTTTTACCTTTCAATCTACGATGCCGGTGAGGCTTGACTGATTGGTGTGCGCTGGGTGCTGTGATATTTATTTACTGCATTATTTCCGCGATTGTATTTTGTGTTTATTTGCAGGGTAGTGGGAGATTTGATGATTTGCCACTCAAAATTCTTGACTATTTGATTGCGAGGTGGTAATCAAGAGTTGTCGCTTCATGCCACCCGCTATGTGGAGAGTCTCAGGCTGACTAGTATCGTGGCTGTAACTGTGATTCCTGTAAATGTTTGCGGCATGGGCTGTTAGGGAAAAGGGATGCATTGCCATCATGTTTGAGAAGCCATTAACTACTTTGGATAGACCTACACTGATTTGTTACTTACATAGTTACATGCCTGCATCTACTTTCCTGAAAAACTAAATCATGGCCACTATGAGAATTGCCTTCAAATTATCTTCCTCATTTGTGCACAACCCCAAATATGGTTGTGTGGACAATGCTCATGCTATTAAATGTCAATGTGCCATCAAGACCAAGCTTATGTATACATGAAGATTTATTAGAGTTCAAGGATCAAAATCAGCAGATAATGTGTTCAGTTTAATAAAATTGGATTTTAAAATCTGGTTCTAACAAAAATAGAGCGCGCAGGTAGATTTTCTACTTGTCTCCAAGCAACACTATGAGCTGTTACTCATGTACACTTCTCTAATCAGGGATTCAGGGGTTGCCATGATCAGGGCTGAACTCACGGCTTGGGCCAACTTGGCCTTCACAGCTTGACCCAAGACCTGAGACTAAATGCCCATTAACTTGTGCTCATTTTCACCATTGTATGGCAGGGGTAGCCCAAACAGACTTTGGTCCATATCTGGGTCCGCCCCTGACCATGATGTTATTATATTACCCATATATTGGCACCATGTGTCCTGACTGATTTGTTATCTGATTGTTTTTAACTTTTTATAACTATAACTACTCTCTGATTTAACTTAGCTAATCCCTATTAATTTTGTAGTATGATTTTTTATTTCTGGGCTGTAGAAAGAATGTTGACAATTTTTATGCCTTTGAGTGACAGGAACTAGATGAATCACAATCAAAGCTTCTGGGGAGACTTCGAGGACTCAAGGAGGTATGTCGAAATATTGTAAAACAGTTTCTAGTTAGCTGTATTCTTCTTTGTTATCTTCATTCATTTTCTCATCAATGTTTAGCTTTTGGGAAAGCGTTTTTGTTCAGTCAAGTAGTCAACATGAATGCAATATGATCTTTAGTTGTTTGTACAGCATTTTGTATTCCATCTATTAACAAGCCTCATGGAGAGTGGAATGATTCGAGATAGAAAATAGATTATGTCTTATATGTAATATTTAAATCTTGTAATGGTGTGGAAGAAATATGGTTATACTTCCAATGCTCAGCATCCTAGCCTACAAAAAAATAATGGGCATGCTTTTCAATATTTTTAAATGTTGGTGTGCTTGCCTTTTTTGTTGTTCCAGTTGATATTATAAGTATTGGTATGAAACTGAACTGTTGATCAATGATTTTTTCAGGATTTGCTGAATTGGAGGAACAATTTAGATACACAAGTGACGAAATACAAAACTGTCAGTTTCTTCACATTTCACTTGATCCTATATGCTTTCATTGTGTTGTGGAAAATCCTGAATTCTATATATTCATTATTGTGGCTACATGATTATTATGCCCTACCCAATTTTCTGAAAACGTTTTGTATTTAACTAGAGTGACATCATACTTCTTTGTTTGAGTTGTGTTCTTCTAGATGACTAGCTAATTTGGACAATAACTGAAAACTCCAGTAGAGGTATTTTAGTACAATAAAGCTTTATGCTTCTGTTATCTGGAGCCTAACTTAGTAGTTCTGTTCTAAAATGCATTTACCTGTTTGGCAAGGTTATATGCATGCGTGTAACCGCTGCATTGGCTGGAACCTGCATCCATGCATGCAGCACGCATGCTGTAGCACAGTCCTTGGGATTTGTCTACTGAGCTTATTAGCATTCTGTATGTCCTGCAGGAGCTCTCTGATATCAAAACTGCATTGAATAGCGAAATTGAAGAGCTGAGATCAGTAAGCATACACACCCATGTTCTGCAACAGATGTCAACTTTTGTCTCCAGATTTTTGCTCTTTTTACAAGCAGTTTCATCTCCTTCCCCCCTCTTCTAGGATTTCCAAGAATTGAGGACCACCCTTAAGAAGCAGCAGGAAGATGTATCAAACAGTTTGAAGAATTTGGGGGTAATTTTCTTGATAATGCATTTTTTATGTTAAATGATTGCTGAGAATTTTGTATGTTTAGTTGTATCTAAACCTTTTTTTTTATTTCAGCTACAAGATACTAGTGACAATGATGGGAACAAAGGAAGTGGAGAGGGGAATGCAAGTGAGGGTGTCTCAGCTACCCTAGGGTCAGCTACCCTAGGGAACCTGAAAGTAAATATCTTGCTAGTTTAATTTACTTGCTCAAAGATTGGTTATTATGACAAATTTTCAGATAAGTAGCTGTAACCATATGATATTTAAGTGACTTGTGCTTTAATAGTGATATAATCTGCATATGAAAACTGGTTTTGTGAAAAAATATCCATAAATATGTGGTTTTTGGTTTTTCCCTTTTCCGTTGGATGATAATCCAGAAAACCACAGTGAAAGAGCAAAGCCAATGTGGAAAAGCATGTAAGTGTTGGTGTTGGATAATTATAGCAAATTAGGAACATTTGAACTTGCTCCTGTACTTCTGTCTCTAGGGAGTATCTTCCTTATCGCTCTGCACCCCGATCCTTTTTTAACACAATTTTAACATGCAATTTCAGTGTGATGAAAACATCTGTCCTGCTGATGCTTTTGTTTTCTGCAGTTAACCTCACAGTTCCTTATGTGCATTTCTCTATATTAATTGGCCTTTTCTTTCTTGTGCCTGCAGGAAACTACTGATGAAGATAGCACGGTCGATGAAACTGCTAAGGTTGAGAGTGCAAGTGATGAATAGAGTAGCAGAGGAACGAACCAAACGTAGAACTTGAGCCGCTTCTTTTTTGCGGCTCAGCTGTAGTAATTTTTAGAACAAAGAGATAAACTTGTTGCTGCAAAGAGTCCACACTCTCTGATGGCTCGGTCCTGTGGTGTAGCCTTGTTGATCGTTGTCGTGACTTGTGAAATCCCAGTCTTCAGGAATGGCTGTCACAGTTATATTGCTACCTGCAAGTTATTTAAAGGATGGTCCCTTGAATTTGCCCTCTAAAAACTCCTGATATATTTCAAACCAGTTGTCCATATGATTCAAACCTTTGTAAGTTGGGAGGAGGATAACACAATCTTCATTTGGGCGTAGTGGCGGAGCTGGGATTCTCTCCAAAAAATAAAAAATAAATCAGTGTTCATTTCTCATACTAATCATATGTTTATTTATCTAAGTCTAATATCTACACTTTTAGCTTAGAGTCCAGTTTATAAAGTCTGGTTTGTGTATTCTCTCTATGAATTTGGTATGCTTTGCGTGCAAGTTTTTTACATATTTTTTAATAAACTAACTCAGCATAATGGTTGAGAAATGTGAATTTGTCCTTTATTTTGTTCTGAATAAGGTCTATATATATGACAGAGTAGGAAAGAGTTGAGAAAGGTGACACGTATATGAGTCATCTCAGCCATAATTCCTCCAGTTGGAAAATTGTTGCGGTGAATACCCACGTTGTCGTTGTCAAGTTCTGTTACCTATCCCAAGAGGCTAAGGCTATGACCTATCCGCGAAACAATTTTAAGCTCTTAAACAACATATTTTTTATAAAAATATTAATATTTATTAGTTATAAATTTTATAATTATTAATAAAAGTTATGCAACACACGAGTTGACGAAAAAAATTAATAATTTATCATCCTCTAATTATGATGACATTGTAAGACAATAACACGTAAGTCAACGACATGTGGTTCAAGATGGTAAAAAAATATAAAGTGACTCTTCAGCCGTAATAAATTATTAAATTTTTCTGTAATAGTAATTGTAATTCTGGCATTTTTTACCAGTATGTTATGTGAATCCTCGTTACAACAGAGTGACATAGGTAGCATCTTGGTGGCCATGAACCCCATCCACTTCTCTCATGTCTATCACTCCTCATGGCCTCTCCCTCTTCCCCTGTCCCGCTTCCAGATAAGGCTATAAAACCCACTAAGCCACCATTTCCTCTCTCTCTATTCCTCTCTGGACCGGGCCACTGCTCGCCGCCGGCAACCTGCGCCGCGGTCGTATGTCAAGGTGACGCCTTTCTCCTTCGCCGTGCGCGGTCGCCGCGCCGGATAGGCTCTTCCTGCCGCGTTGCGCGCCACGTGTTTGTGGATATGCCCGCCCGAGCGTGCGTTCGCTGCGTTGTGCAGTGGCTGCTATAGGTCCTTGGCCATGGTGATGTTGGTGGTGGTGGTGGCTGGGAGGTGCTCCTGCTCTGCACTCCCTACCATTTGCGTGGCCGGTTCCGGGAATCGGCGCGCTCTGCTGCTGTCGTAGTTCTTTTGCAGCGGTGTCTTGGTCTTGTGGGGCGGCAGTATTGCTTGTGTACACGTGTGTAGTTTTCTTCTGCATTAGGATCTTTTTGTAGTGGTTGAATGGCAGCGATGCTCTGCTTTGTCATGTAGGCTTCGATGCTCTGTTTGCATGAACTGAATTCTGTTCCAGTTTGTGCTCTTGGTAAACTGGGGTAAAAGAGATTTTGCGGGGAGAGGTTACACACATGGTAGAAAGGCTTTCACTTTTGCGTTAGAGGCTACTGTTTTGCTCATAATGTCTTATGCTTCAGAAGTTCAGATGTTCTCTTTAATATGTAGTTCATTCATCAGTCATCACATATTTTGTTGTTTGTTCACCTAAATTCATTGGTTATTGGTTCTCCTTGATCTTTGTCTAACAGAGTTATCTACACTTGCGCAGGGTATAGAAGGAATTAACATTCTGATATAGATTCCGGGCGTCTCATTCCCTAAATTCAAAATGACGCCGGTGGTTCATTGTTCTGTCGGCAATATCAGCCTGTTTCACATTGGCAGTTTCAGGCCGAGCCGTGAATTCCAAATCATGAGGTTCCACAGCACAGAGAGGTATTCAGGAGTACCAGCACCTTCACACCGTAGGCTGCTGCGACCGCAACGAGCATTCCACTTGATCAGTATTTACAAAAGAAGCAGCTGGTCCTCTTCCCACAGGCCAAGAACTCTGTCAGCAGCAACTGTTGGGACTGATGTTACGGTAGAGGATCCAAACCCACCTCCTTCTGGAGAAACTTCTGATGAAACTTCTGAGGCCACATCTGGCACTGCTGAAGCAAGTGAGCAAGCTGAGGCTAGCACTTCTTCCACTCCCAAAGTAGGACGCAACATAAGAAAGAGTGACATGCCCCCACTGAAGGATGAGGATCTAGTTCCTGGTGCATCTTTCACTGGGAAGGTTAGGTCTATCAAGCAATTTGGTGTTTTTGTTGATATTGGAGCATTCACTGAAGGCCTTGTTCATATCTCTCGAGTAAGTGATGGGTTTGTGAAGGATATATCTTCCCTCTTCACTGTTGGGCAAGAGGTGTCAGTGAGATTAGTGGATGCAAATAAAGAGACAGGGAGGATCTCATTAACAATGCGGACAGGTGGTGATTATGTCAGGCCTAAAACAGACGCACCTAAGGCTGCAAGTGGTGGGAGGAGTGCCACTGCAACTGCATCCAGGAGCTCACCAAGGCAAAGAGAGGGAGTCAAGAAAATAGACGAGACAAAGTACACGCGAGGACAATATCTGGATGGTACTGTGAAAAGTACAACAAGATCAGGGTCATTCGTGACGCTACCTGATGGAGACGAAGGATTCCTTCCCAGAGAAGAGGAAGCAGTGGCATTGTTCACCCTTATCGGACAGTCTGCACTGGAAGTCGGTCAACAGGTAAGGGTGAAAGTATTGAATGTAGCACGAGGCCAGGTCACTTTGACAATGAAGGATGGAGAAGATGATGAAGATGATCTAGCATCATTAAACACAGAGCTGAAGCAGGGATGGTCCAGAGGGACCAACGCATTCGAGTTAGCTTTCCGTAGGAACAAGGAAATCTCTGCATTTTTGGATCAGAGGGAAAAGACACAAGTTCCAGAAGTACAGGAAGCTGCTGTAGCAGCAGTGGGTACTGGACTTGATGCTGAAGTAGGCAGTGAGCAAAGTCTGGGCAGTGAGACTGAGAAGGATAGTGAAATAAGCAAGTCTGAATCAGCTGAGACTGCTAGTTCAGTTGCAATTTCTGAGGATGATAGCACAGCTAATGACAAACTTGTTGAGCCAACTGCTTCAATTTTTGCTGTTGAAGCTGAGAGCAAAGAGGACACCTCTTCAACAGAATCTGTCACTGTTGCCATTGAGGAAAGTGCTCCTGCAGATGAGGAAAGTGCTTCCGTGTCATCAGCAGCAACTGAAGTTCCTGCCCTTGAGGTGTCGGAGGCCTCTCCTCAGGAGGGAACTGATGATTCTTCTACTGTGGAAGGTACCGTCGATGTCCAAACCGTAGAATCTGAGAGTCCACTGTCGGAAGGTGTTGAGCTGTCCTCAAATGGGGCCCCAGACAGCTCTAGTGCTGAGGATAAGACTGACGAGCCAGAAGAATCATCCATAGTAGAAGAGGTTCCTGTAACTGCAAGTAGTGAATCAGAGGATAAAGAATCTACAGCAGTAACTGAGGAAGTAGCAGCATCGAGTGAGAAAACTACAGAAGTTGCCGCGGCGGGAGCGGAAGCAAGCTCGACCACAGGTCAGCAGTAATTTCGACAACCAGATCTTTTCTGCAAAAGGGTTTGACATGTAGTAATTTGATAAGCCATATCCTGTCTGCAGAAGGCTCCTCAAGCACCTCTACCTAACTAGGAAGAGAATGTTAGATTTGATTGCATGTAAAATGTTCAAGCGACTGTTCTGCAGTTATTTTTACAGTTTTCCTTGTGTTAAATTTCCTTCATTGGTGTTTCATGGTTTGGTTTGATGGCCAAAGGATCAATCTATCAACAATAAAGATTTGTTCTTGCTATCCCAAAGGGTTAACTAAATTGGTATTCTTTGTCTCAAGAGGATCATGTGATATTCAAATATCACCTCAGTTGCCACTGTAGTTTTTACTATCTTGGACAAGGCTCAACATGACACATTGGTTTGGTTAAATGTTCTGGGATGTTACATTAGCAAGTTTCTTGTATTCTTCTCCACTTGCATGTTTTTGTTCTGATTTTCGTTTTGCATAAAATGACAGCCATTTATTTCCCTCAAATTATTGTCTACAACAACAAAAAACAGGTTTTAAATTTGTTTTCTTGTAATTTTAAAACATAATGAACTCTGATTTATTACTTCATTTCTTAAGTCACACTGCCAGTTGTAGTTTACTCCACAATGAGATATCAGAACTTAGTCCTAAAACTTGTTTAACAGAAGCAACTAAAGTCTTCTAGTTAGATTTTTTATTCTCGTTATTCTCCTCTTTTTTTTCCTGTGGGCATGCTCTATCCCACAATTTCTGCAGCACAAATTCATTGCATATTACACTTTGTTGGCAAACTGTTAGAACAGCACTAGAAAGACCCTGATGGCTCTTTTGCGCAGCTGCAGCAACTATTTCTCCTGCTCTTGTCAAGCAATTGCGTGATGCAACTGGAGCAGGCATGATGGACTGTAAAAAGGCTCTTGCAGAATCTGGGGGTGACCTTGAGAAAGCACAAGAATTCCTCCGTAAAAAAGGGTTGGCGGCTGCTGACAAGAGGGCTGGCAGGGCCACTGCAGAGGGAAGAATTGGTTCTTACATACATGACAGCAGAATCGGTGTCCTTATTGAAGTGAACTGTGAGACTGACTTTGTATCCCGAGGTGACATCTTCAAAGAATTGGTTGATGATCTAGCCATGCAAGTCGCTGCTTGCCCTCAAGTAAAGTACATTTCTCTTGATGACGTCCCTGAGGAGGTCATGAACAAGGAGACAGAGCTGGAGATGCAGAGGGAGGACCTCTTGTCAAAGCCAGAGCAAATCCGGTCTAAGATTGTAGAGGGCCGTGTAAAGAAGAGGCTTGGAGAATATGCATTGCTTGAGCAACCCTTCATCAAGAATGACAAGGTCACAATTAGTGAATGGGTTAAGCAAACTATTGCCACAATTGGAGAGAACATGAAGGTCAACAGGTTTGTCCGGTACAACCTCGGTGAAGGGTTAGAGAAGAAAAGCCAGGATTTTGCTGCTGAAGTTGCTGCCCAAACAGCCGCAAAGGCACCGCCAGCTGCTCCTCCACAGGATGATAAGCCTGAGGAAACGACAGAAACTGCAGAGAAGTAATTTCATCCTCTGCCTTGTCTTGCTCATGTGCTGCATCTGTTTATGTCTGTGCGTATAATTTGTGTATCAGAATCCGTTAGTTATTTAAGCATTTCAAATTTCAAATTGCATTGGTCGAACCTACATTTGACATATTGTTTCCAGGAAACCAGCTGTGGCAATTTCAGCTGCGTTGGTGAAGCAACTCCGAGATGAAACTGGCGCTGGTATGATGGACTGCAAGAAAGCACTAGCTGAGACAGGCGGTGACATTCAGAAGGCTCAGGAGTTCCTCAGGAAGAAGGGCCTCTCATCTGCAGACAAGAAGTCTTCTCGCCTAACCGCAGAAGGCCTAATTGGCTCCTACATCCATGACAGCCGCATTGGCTGCATGATTGAGGTCAATTCCGAGACCGACTTCGTGGCTCGCAACGAGAAGTTCAAGGAGCTGGTGAACGACCTCGCAATGCAAGTGGTGGCATGCCCACAGGTTGAGTATGTCTCCATGGAGGACATCCCAGAGAGTGTTGTCAGCAAGGAGAAAGATATTGAGATGCAGAGAGAGGACCTGCAGTCCAAACCTGAAAACATCCGGGAGAAGATCGTCGAAGGGAGGATATCGAAGAGGCTCGGTGTGCTGGCCCTCCTGGAGCAGCCTTTCATCAAAGATGACAGCAAGACTGTGAAAGATCTTGTGAAGGAGACAATCGCTACCCTAGGGGAGAACATCAAGGTACGGAGGTTCGCCCGGTACACACTCGGCGAGAACTGATCGATGAGACGGTGGTCCTGATCACAATCCTGACATCATCAGTTGGGCACATTTTGATTCATCAAAGTTCATAGCTGTTGGTAGCTTGATCAGTTCCATCTGTAATTCAGTATTACCTGCTACTATCCTTCTTTAGCTGCTGTTATTACTGTTGCTGGTTACACAGAACACATTTTTGAGCACACCTTTGTAGATGACAAGAGAGATCAATATTGTCAATAAAAACATTACGGCAAATTAAAATTGCATCTGGTTGTATTTCCTCCATTACTATAACATTTTACATCGGCCTGAATACACAAGCACTGGTCGAAGTTCTATGCTAGCTATTAATCCAGCTGAAAATGCTACCAGAACAAGCTCCAGATTACATGTGGACCACCATATTTTAAGAGAACTGACTTATGCTGTGTGTGACTGTTCTCTTGGTCAAAACTAGACCCAGTCTCGATTCTGAAAATGAGTACCGACAATAAACGGTACAGCCTGATTTACAAATGCTCAACAGTATCCCTAACATTTACATGCTACAATCAAGACATATTAATTTTCTGGGGGGAGATCTTATCTTTCACTACATGGCATGCTCATGCGAGTTACAGGAGCTTCTGCATCCAGTGCAATTCAAAGAACTTGCTCGCCCTCCTCTCGCTCTTAAAAGAGCTGAATCCGTCAATTGAAAACAGCAGCTCGGGGAGAAGATCGCCCGCCGAAGGAGACAGAAGCCAGAGATGATGCCCAGACCCTGGTGTTCATAGCTCCATCCATCAGCCTCCATTTGCTCTGAATCTTCCTAAGGTCGATGGTGTGAGGCATGCATTCAAGCAGCTGGGCCAGTTTGGCAAGAATTCCAAGGTTGATGTGCCGGAAGTATTGGACCCAGATTCCTTTGATGAAGGCTAAAAACTTTGGGAAGGAGAATACCAATATCCTCAGGCAAATAAATAGTATACTTAATGCTAGGTAGGGCTCACTCTTCGTTGATGCACTAATTGAACCTTTCCAAAGCTTCACATGATGTGTACTTCCAGCTGTGCTCCACTTCCTTGGACCAAGATACACAAGGGGTTCTTGACCTGCATCAAATTGATCAAACCAAATAAAGCTAGATAGAATAGATTTACAATGACCCACTTTCTATTTTTCTATCAATATAGCCATGATGGTACTTGCATCTGTGCATATGGCATAATTTGCATCCATACTGTTGTCATTGCCAGCATTCATCCATAGAATTAATATTATTGCCATCTTCAGGAGGTGGTATAGAGCTTATAAGCTCCTTTTCAAGGCAATTGACTACAACAATGCATATTATTTGCTTATCACATAAGAATATCATGAGCTTACAATTGCATAGCTGAATGCATGATGAGTATAAAGAAACCTACCAGTTACATCAGTGTAAAAGTTAACCAGTGAATCCAGATCTTTAGAACCAAGAGGCCAGAATGCATATGATCCATGAGCTATGAGTATAGAAGGAAGGCTATGGACACCATATCTTGATAAAACACTGCAAGTCATGGAACCAACTACCAAGTAGGTATTATTTAAGGCTGTTGGTTGTACAAATGGTCGCAAAAGATAATAGGAGACTAGTGAGGGCACATCTGGGGTCTTACGCTGGCATGACATTGGTTTGTTCCACAGCCAAGTGCTTAATCTGCGGAAACATTGAGCTAAGATCATCAAAGACCGGTCTCATTTTTTGTGAGAAGGGACACCATGATGCATAGAAGAGGACAGCAGTGAATTCTTGCTTGCCACTCAACTCATTGACAAGTTCCTCCCCATTAACCTGCCAAAGTTTTCAAAGCGAAGGTCATATTAAGCACATATAACTAATCCAATTCAGCAGCAGTTACACACAAAACCTGTTGGGACATGGGGAGGCTACGCTAGCCAGCAAATTTTAATTTTTAACCTCGTTGGCCCAGGAACCCATGCGCGTGAGGGATCATGGATCGTTACCTTCTAACGCGAGACGCGCTAGTGCAGCGGAAGAAGATTTGCAGAAGCGTGTCCTCGCTCGTTTCCTTCTTGCCTCG
>ASSH01052734.1:0-14052 GCA_000418225.1 Zizania latifolia | reverse complement strand
ATACTGGTCTCAAACAAATAGACAATGAAGATCCGGCTTCGATCAAGCTAACAGCCTTCTTTTCAGAGTAGCAACGATTTTGTAACTTTGCTAAATAAAAAAGGGATTTTCTGATTAAAATTTGAAACTTGCCTTGTTAAGTTTTCATAAATTGTTTCTACGTTATTTAGCAAATATCACTTTCTGCAAGAACAGCAACTTTGAAAATCGGTTCAATTTTGCACCTATTTGGTAGGTTTCAATATACCGACCAATCTTTTTTGAGTGGATAACTCCAAAGGCATCGCCTCTAGCAAATTCACCAATACATCAACGAAAGGCACGCCTATTCTCGTGAATCAAACCAGGATCCGTTTATTCATACAGGATCATCATCCACCAAAGCAGCAATTTTTACTCGCCCAAGCAAATGAAAGTTAAAAGACCCAGATAAAATCGCATGAACACTTACCCCATGAGGTTCACATGGAGGCGGACGCTGAACTCAACGAAGAGTTCGTACATCTTCCCGATGTCGGCGGCGTTGCCGTGCGAGTACAGCACGGTGAGCCTCGCCTTGGGGCACCGCACGTACATGGCGATGATGTCCGTGCCCCGCCGCGTCCGGACCCTCCTCGCCTCCACCCCTTCCCTCCACGGAACACCCGTAATCGTGACCCTCCTCGCTGTCGCTGTCGCCGCCGCGGCCGCACTCCCCGCCGCTGGAGCATCCCCCGGCGACGGCGGCTCCTCCTCATCAACCACGCCGTAGGACGGCGGGTCGGGCGGGAAGAACGCGAACTTCGCGGCCACCGAAGACGTCACCCCGCCCATACCCGGCGATCTCAGGCCTCCGGCGGCAGCGGCATTAAAGGGACCTCCAGCCAGCGGAGGCGGGATGAGATGGACGTGTCCGTGAAAGCAAGAACACTTTTTGAGGGTTTTAATGGGAAAATTCGCGGCGAAGGGCTCCGTAACAGAGGGTCTATATAAAATTACTAATCTTCTACAGGGACCTATTTGTAATAAGTGGAAACCTTGGGGTTTATCGGAGGGCGAGGGGATAAAGAGCGGGCGGGGAATTAGGGGGGAGGAGTTGCCGGGAGAATTAAAGGAATGGGTGTCACGTGACCTCCGGCCGCGGCGCACGTGACCCACATTTTATTTCCTTTGATTTGGTCTCGAAATCTTGAGATTATGGGCTATAATTGCAGGATTTTTGCACTGCTAAAAATGGGATAAACCCAAGTGATTGTGACACTAAATACTAAGATTTTTCTCTCCCAGTGTTGCTACTGCATATCTGACTTCAAATTCAAAATGATGTGACTAATGCCACGAAATAGTAGCTCTGCTACGCTCAATTTAATAAATTTTGTCAATGAACTTTTTTGTCTATACCTACCGTTGACAAGCTTAGGGTACATTTGTTTCAAATTCTAGCGGCGGCAGATATTTCTAAAATCTAAAGACAAAATAAATGATCTAGATTCTAGATCTAAATTATGGGAATAATAGTTATAAAATCTAGAAATGAACTAAAATCTAGAAGCTGAGAAACACCAGCTTCTTTAGATTTTTTAGATCAGCTAGCAATTAAGAATTTTAGCTGAAACAAACATGCTTTTGAACGTGTGGATTGGAAAAGAAGCTTGTGGAATTTGCTGTATCAACTCATGGAATTCCAAGAGGTCTCTGTATTTGGATGTTGTAACTTGCAAGTATGTCCTACCTCTTTAGGAGTATGTTTTTGCAATTTGCATTGCACCTGTACTTTTTGCAAGCAAGAAATGAAGACATGCTCTCTTTTTTCAGACTGATGCATCAGCTGAATTTTCTCAATGAGCATGGAAAAACAATACAACATGCAGAAGCATGGTCCATGCAAACTGGCTTTTCATGATTTCTTCTGCAGGTTCTGCTGCTGAGGACCAGACCCAGTGTAAGCTCTGAAGGTGACATAGAATTGGAGTTGGTTGGCAGTAGCTCTGAATCTCTGATCTGCCAGCTAACTCTCCCTGCCTCCTCTCCTCCCCCCAGCTCACCCCTGCATCCCATACCTCCATGCTGCTTTCATCAAAAGAAATTCATAATTCTGCAGCATGCATGAAAATGCCATCCATTTTTATGGTTTTTATCAGAACATGACAATAGATGTTGAGAGTTGAGACTCATCCACTGGTGTTAAGTGAGAAATGAGATCCTCCGCCATCAGGAAAGTCAACGGCAGAGTATAGTCAACGGATCTCAACTGTCCTACTGAGATCCGATGGTACGGAGCGGTCACCGGGGCTCACTTCGCATCGGTTGGAGATAGAGCTTCACAACGGCTGAGGTGACTTCGCACCGTTAGATCTCAATGGGACGGTTAGAATCCTAACTGTCCGATGTCAGAGGAGTCGGTTCTTAGACGGAATTATTAAGGCTGTCTCGAATGGAACACAGCAATCGTGGCTGATTAAACTAACAAACTGAGCATTGATATCATTAGCCTTTTCCTCCCCAAGAGAGAACGAATATCATTAGCCTTTCTAGCTCTACTTTGGATGCAACTAAACTCTGCACAGCACGAAACGGGGAAAGCTGGAGTAGCTTTTGAAACCCTGAATACTTTGATTGCTTTCTGAATGTTTGATCTAGACTGTCCGGTCAAATGCATCTGATTTACACCCGTTTTTTTGGCTGAATTAGTGAGTAATACCTACACTAATCTATCTCCTTTTCTGTGACATCTTCAGTTGAGCCCGGTAATGATGACCTGATGAGGATTGATTCCATGCTCCTCCCAGTTGGCCGAGTACAGAAGCTGGAGAGAGTGAAAAGATGATCAGATCAAATGCGCATGCTTGCTGTTACTTTCTTTTGCTCTCTGCCTATCAGAAATTCGGAAACGAAAGTTGTATGGTTTGGTTCCTGCCTGCTATTCAGAAGTCAATCATCATCAACTGAGCTGCACTTCCCTGACATTTTCTTGTCCCAGCCAGTTGTGACCTGTGACACCCTGCACTGATACTGTAATACTGTTTGCTGACCATGAGTCACTTGGCATGTTTGATTGGTTGCCTGGATCCCTTCAGTCTAGCTTAAAAATACATCCAGGCTAGGCTAAGTTAGGATATTGAGATACAAGTGTAGTCTATTTGGTTGTGATGACCAGTGAGTTTGGTGGCATGCATCTGTTGTGATGCTGTTTGGTTGACTGTTTTTGTATTTGTGGTGTTAGATGAATAACATAATAGAGAAAAATATTAACACAGTTTTTAATTATCTTAAAATAATTTAGCATATAGAAAGTACTACTTACCATTTTAGGTCTTAATATAGCTTGATAGATAATAATGCATCTTAAGTCATGCTAATGAGTTAATCATCTCCTAATCATGCTATTAATCCAATCAGTTTGGACCCGTCTCACCAGTAACGGATTCAATTTTCGATTCCTCAGAGCTAGGCTAAGCAATGTCTCGTGAATATACCTAAACAGATTGTAACTGAGGTGCAACTAACCAAACAAAAACATGTCAACTAACCAAACAAAAACATGTCGCGCCAATTGATCCTGAGCCTGTTTAAGCATATACCGGAAACCAAACGTGCCTTGTACAACGACATTTCCATCAGCAGTGATTCAGACTTTCAGAGTTCCTGACAGGCAAAGTCCTAGACTCGTGGACCTTGGAACTCAAAACTTTTGGGAAGAAGTTGGGTCTTGGACAAAAAAACCAGCACGTTGAGTGATCAGGCCTTGGGCTGAAATGGGCCCTGAATTACGCAATTACTGGGACTGCATCTCGAGCGGAAAATCTCTACGGAAAGATTCAACTATTTGACATTTGAGATCATTTAAATATTTAAATATATGATTATGGGTTAGAGTAACAAATAATTAAATATATTTCTTAAGAATAATAAATCATTAAATATCCTGGATTCAGCGGTTATGGATATCTCCATTTGATGGTGCATCAACTAGTCACATGTACTCTGCTAGTACCCAGGCTGGAAAAGTTGGTGCCAATATCAATGATCAAAGATCTGTATTCTGTTTCATACCGCTGAATTCACATGCACACTTGTTGCTCCGCTTCTTGTTCATGCTTCTCCTTGTGGACTCTTGACAAACAAAATCCGAAGCTTCCGGACACCTAAATATTTGACATTAAACCAGGCCAATGTAATCATTCCTAGAGCCTGCAAATTGTTGTTAATTGTAATCAAATTTGTTTATGATTCACTAAAGTATTAGCCCCATTTTGAGTTATAATTTTCACTTGAAGTCATCATGCTAGCATAGTAAATAAATTGTTGTGAATGTATATTTTGTGTTTGAACCGCAAAAATCAGAAGCAGAGACGGGGCTCTACGGGAAAAAATTCCCAGTGTGGTGATAGGGTTAAATAAATCCACGTCATCGTTGGCGGGAGCAGGGACGGAGAAATACACCCTGTCCTGGTGATGTGGACGTATTCCCTGACAGAAAATTCCCTGTTGCCGTCTCTAGTATTTTTCATAGCACAGGTGGCAATATATTTCCAACATAAAAAAGTTCAAATCATACCTAAAGTTTGTCCGATGTTTGAATAACCCTCTAAAAAAAACTGTTTAAAAATACCCAACAATGTTGAAAAAAGTTCAGTTTTAATCTTTGCTTAGCGGTTTTGCTAACGTGATGAAACATGGCCTGGTTTTGGCTTACTATGTAGCTGACGTGGCCGATCGACAAAAAAGTATAAATCATACGCTTCAAGTTTGCTTAATATTTAAATAACTCCTAAAGAAAAAATATTCGAATAACCCTGAAGAAATTTTTTTGCTCCGTTTAAGCTATCATTATGAGCTCAATAGCGAGCATCTTAATTTTCCTATACTGTGAATGTTACGCTATCCACTCATGAACTGAATTTAAATTAATTAATTCAGCTAAGCGAACCCATGCGACCCTTTCTTTTCATTCTTAATTTACTGCATGCGAATGGGGTCAGCAATTCTAAAAAAACAGTATGTGTCCGGGGTGAGTAAGAACAGTCAGCTAAAATTAGGCCACGTATCATCACGTCAGTAAAACTGCTAAACAAGGAAAAAAAACTAAACATTTTTCAATATTGTTGGGTATTTTTAAACAGTTTTTTCAGAGAATTATTTAAACATCAAACAAATTAGAAGGTGGGATTTGGATTTTTTTCCTTTCCAATATGCTTGTCTGCTTCGTGAGCTTTTAGAAGAAATAGAAAAGCAGGTATTTTAATGGTCAGTGTCAGTAGACAATTCAGTTGATTTGTAGTGAGCTTGTTATATTCTCTGGCATTCGGCTGGACGCGCTCATTTTGCTGTCGACCATGGACGCACCAGCACAGCTATGTCAGAGCAACAGCCGTGGCGACGGCGACGGCGATGATAAGCCACACACGTCCTTGTCGTGCCGTACCCGGCGCAGGGGCACATGCTGCCGCTCCTCGACCTGGCAGCGCTGCTGGCGGCGCGCGGCCTCGCGCTCACCGTCGCCGTCACGACCGGGAACGTGCCGCTCCTCGCGCCGCTGCTGGCGGCGTGCCCGTCGATCGCCACGGTCACGCTGCCTTTCCCTTCGTCGTCCCGCCTCCTTCCGGCCGGGTGCGGAGAGAACACCAAGGACCTGCCGGGCCACCTCTTCCGGCCGTTCATGGCCTCCCTCGCGGCGCTGCACGCGCCGCTCCTCTCTTGGTGCAAGGTGCAGCGCCACCGCGTCACGGCCGTCGTCTCCGAGATGTTCACGGGGTGGACGCAGCCGCTCGCGGCGGAGCTCGGCGTGCCGCACGTGACGTTCTCGTCCTCCGGAGCCCTCTACCTCGCCGTGTCTTCCTCCCTCTGGCTCAACCTGCCAACAAGGTGCTGCCTCGACGATGCCGACGAGGCGGTCTCCTTCCCGGACGTGCCCGGCTCGCCTAGCTTCCCGTGGCGCCACCTGTCGTGGCTGTTCCGGCAGTACGTCGCCGGCGACGAGGTGTCGGAGACCATCAGGCAGATCTTCCTCTGGAACCTGGAGAGCTCGTGCTTCGTCGTCAACTCCTGCACGGCGATCGAGGCCGCATACGTGGAGCGTCCGCTCCCCGACCTGATGGCGAAGCCGGTGCTGACGGTGGGTCCGCTGTCAGACGCCGTCGGCAGGTGTACTGACCGTGGCGGGAAACCCGCGGTGGCGACGGCGAGCGTGGCCGCGTGGCTGGACGCGTTCGGCGACGGCTCCGTCTTGTACATCAGCTTCGGGACGCAGCATGCGCTGTCGCCGGTGCAGGCTGCGCGCCTGGCAGACGCGCTGGCGCTGAGCCCGGCGCCGTTTGTCTGGGTGGTGAGGAGCGGCACCGCTGTGCCGGACGGGTTCGAGGAGGCGACGGCGTCCCGCGGCATGCTCATCCGCGGCTGGGCTCCGCAGGTGGACATCCTCCGCCACCGTGCCGTGGGCTGGTTCCTGACGCACTGCGGCTGGAACTCGGCGCTCGAGGCGATCGCCTCCGGCGTGGCGATGCTCACGTGGCCGATGGGCGCCGACCAGTTCACCAACGCGTGCCTGCTCGCGGAGACCGGCGTGGCCGTGCCGGTGGCGGAGGGCGCTGACACCGTGCCCGACGCCGGACAGATTGCCTGTGCCATAGCCTCGGCGATGGGGAAGGACGGTAAGCCCATGAGGGATCGCGCGGTGGAGCTCGGCCGGAGCACGGCGGCCGCGGTTGCCGAGGGCGGCAGTTCTTTCAGCGATTTGGAAAAGTTGACCCGCATGCTCAACCAAGGTTGACTAGCTAATACTTTCTCTATCCTATAACAGTGCTTAGATTTATTGTACTGTAGAATCTTAAATACGATTTTAGATTATAATATTATAAGATGAAGATAGTATTTTTTTATATATTTTATTTTCAACAAACATATTTTATATGATGCAATAAGTACGGACCTCGTGTTTCATGTGATCCTGATGCAAGTGGCAAAACAGAAACACATCGATAATGACAATAATATGGTTTTGTATTTTATAAAGTTTACATGATTCGTGCTGACAATAACATGGGTTGGCTCTGACTATAACATGGTTTTATATTTGCATACCAGCCATTGCCAGTGTATCACAGCAGAGTACAGCGCACTTAAAAACTTAAATGCGTAAATCCTAGAAGTAATAGATCTAATTGGTTCTTTTGGAATACAAGAATTAGTTTAGTTCATCTAAAAATCTTTGGAATTTCCTTTAATTCAAAGAAAACTAAATCTTCTGCAGAATGATAGTACGTGTATGAGATGGGTGGTTTGATGAAAATCGAATGGTGCGTGTATAGTTGGGAGAAGGTTCCTCCATGTGGAGGGAATGCCCTCTCGTTTACTTTTAACCTTTTAAATGTAAATCAAATGGTTTAAAAAGTTTTGATGACATCAAGATAATAGTCATCTACATCTTACAAAATTTTAATTCCAAACTCAATCTATACGTTGTGAATTTTTTTTTTTTGATGTGCATAGTGCGAGAACTATTGATAACCAAATTCGTTATTTTTAAATTTGTACAGTACTAATTTAAACTTGTATACATGTCATAGAATGGCCCGTGTTGTATAAATTTATAGCTATTTAGATAGCTTGTATATGAGGGGGCATTATTTAAGGTGTGAATTGACTTCCGCTGCACACTCACCAGCTCACTTTTTTCAGAAGAGTTGAGATTTTTCCTCGTGCTATTGATAGTATACGAACTTTGAACACATTTAGACATACCAAAATTAGGGTAGCTTTTGTAAAAGTGACAGCTTAGTCAGCTGTGAATTGACTAGCTTCCAAGTAAGACCCGTCTCAAATCGCTTCTGTGTTTAGTTTGTGAGTGAGAAAACGTAGCTATTTGGGAGAACATTGCTCCTAAGATTCGAGAAGGCTCCATCGTAAAAAATGAAACACAACCATCCCATTTTCTCACGCGAGTGCTCGCGTGGCTATGTGGTGCGATGATGTGGTGGTCCAGCTGCATGACGCAATGGTGTGACGCGGTGGCATGGTACGGCATGGTGGTGTAGAGGAGTGACGGTGTAGATGAACAGCGTCGTGGAGGAGCAGCACATCAAAGAGTGACGACAGGGAGCAATGGGGGAGCAATGGTGCGGAGAGCGACAGGGAGCAGTAGGGGAGTAGTAGGGTGGAGAGTGGCGGGCTTCACTTTCGGCAGCGACAGTAAAGAGGCAGACAACGGCGCGACGAAGTAGCAAAAGGCGGTGCAGCAGAGGCAAGCGGGAGAAGAGGAGCAGATGCCGGGATAAAAAAAGAACCATTATATCCTCAAATTAAACAAAAACATGATATGTTCATCGTCACACCAAACAATCCTTAAAAATAATGGAACCACTCTATTCAAAAAATAGAATAGAACCATTTCATTCCACCTTACTTTTGAACCAAATGTATCCTAAGTTAGACTAAATATCTTAGACGTATTTTTTATGAGTTTTAATTTGTTTCAAATTTATTGATTAGATTGAGTTATTCAGTCACATGAAATATCTAATTTATTTAAACGTTTAGTTCCGTAACCAAGACCACTACTTACCACTTACATTGTTTCTATAAGATATTCTCCCTATCCAAACCAGGAGGTCCAGGGCACCTGGGCACGTACATAGCCAGCATTTGGCGGCCGTTTTTCCAAAGTGGAAAATGATGGGCCGCGACGTCGCTGGTATCTCAGCGTTCCACGGTTAGTCCACGGAATCCCGGTGCAAATTCCGTGGTTAAAGATTTGGCAGTACATCTAGTTGAAGCATATGGCTCGATGTGATGGAATAGCTAGCTTGCTACACCGTGTGTTCATGTTGAGCTGGGCACGTAGCTGTCAAGAAGTTTATATCTAAGGCTCTTCCGGACAATTTATAACCAGCTTCTACTTAAAAAAATAATTGGATTGTGAACCAAACAGGAAAATTATTCTCAGCTTATAAGATAAACCGATAATCAGAAGTGGGCAGCCACCGGCTTATACAGATTATGCGGGTCGATTTACCAATTTGCCATCAAAAGTTGGGTAAAATTCCCTGCAACCCTTCCAGCTGATAAGTGAATTGGTCATTCAGCTGATTTATGTGGCCATCTGGAGACTGTTGATCACCTAATGTTTCACTATCATTTGTTTCACTGTCATTTGTCTCGATTTCTTTGGTGTATAGTGATAGGTGCTTTGAAGTGGGACAGAATTCCCAATGACAGAGAAAATTATGTAATCTTGTTCCTCAAGCGTGCTGGTTCGAGGAAAACCTCAATTTATACTTGGGTTTTAGCGGCTTGTTCCTGGGCGATTTGGCTGAATCGCAATAAATTTGTTTTTAGAAATTTGATCTCTTCGAATGTAATGTATTTAGCTCACATGATGATCTCGTTCCTATCTCAGTGGTTCGTCCTGGTGCCCATTCGGCTTTTAAAAGAAGAAGCAACAAATTGCCGTGACTTGCTCCTTGCCAAAATTCGGATGATGATAAGCAGCTCAAGTTCAAGAATCACTATAAAAATATTTTAAAATATCATACATTTATGAATCAGCCTATTAGAACGGGCCGGTAGTACTCGTACTCCGTTAATTATTTAAGTCATCAGCCACTGGGCTTTTGTGGGCCGATCACGTGTGACCGGCACGGCCCCGCTGGGCTCGGTGGGCCTTAATGTGGGCTTTTTGGACCGTTTTCTTTGTGGGCCGGACGCATCCCTCGATCGAGCAATAGGCCATGGCGATCGTGAGGACGACGACGACGAGGACACCCGCGCCTGACCGGGAGGATTGCATCATTGCAAGGTGCGCCAAGGCCGGTCCGATTCATGTAGGCAGCTAAGCGGCCGAGCCCACGGCCGACGGAAACGAGATCACGTCGAGTCACCGCCGGCGGTCGCCGTCGAGGAAGACGAGGACCTAACTGGGATGGAGACTCTCCCTCTCCTGAAATGCGCAGCGATGGATGGAGACTTGGGTGGATGCCAAGATCGATTTTTTTTTTGTTTTGGCTAGGCAATGGCAGGCATCATGCAGCAGCAGCCACTACATTTGTGATCGATTTGATGATTTGATCGGTCTAGTCAGAGGCTTGCCGGATACGGTGGTTCGGTGCATGGTCTCCAGTCCTGACGAAAGGTAGCAGCAGTAGGCCACTAGTGTGGTCGATGTAATCTGTGTGGCTTTGCAGTAGGTGAGCTGAGCAAGCAAATTGAGGCTGGCTCTGGCTTCACCAAGATTTGCACGATGAGTGCATGTGTTTGTGTCCCAAGAGCAAACTGCTCTGCACATTTATTGCAGTGGGCTAGGGCTCTGTTAGTGTGCTTGTCTGAAAACTAGCTAGGTCTAAGAACCCTCTGTTGTTTCTGAACTTGCAGTTCTTTCAGATGGTAAGCTAGTTATTATCATGGTAGTAGATGACAGACTGCAACTTGGTCTTGCATGCCGTTGTAAGCTTAGCATCCAATCTTGCTGTTTGCCAGAAAGGCCTCTCCGATCTACCGGCAGATATGTGAAGTACAGCACACATTGGGCATCTTCAGAGCCTTGTTTGACAACACAAAAGTCGGCACTTCCTTGTCCTCTTGGACAAGAGCCAAGAGGTCACTTGCAAGTTGCAACCCTACTGACTTCACAACTAAATGGGAAAAAGAGTTTCATAGAGCATGATGACGATGGCGCAAGTTCATGCACATTTCCTCTAATGAAGCGACGGGTTAGATGTCTAAGTTTATTCCAGTTTATAAAACCCAACATATATGTATGCATACCTATCCAAATAAAAAAAGTGATGAGTAATTAGTTTTGAGAGGACCTTTCCCTAGCACGAGAGGACCAGGAAGGACGCACCTCTGATGTACCAATTATCGTGCCTACGATAAACGCTGGGTAGCCAAGTATAGAGAGGATAACTACTGAAAGCGTATAAGTAGTAAGCCCACCCTAAGATTAGTGCTCTCTCTCCTCTGACTTCCCTAGAGCTTCTAGTAGCACAGCTGAGACAACAACGGGTTCTCCACCTATACAGGGATGGAGCAACAGAAGTATAGAAATAGGATAAGGTAGCGGCGAGACGAGCCATTTAAAGAGGTGTCAAGTGGAAGTGCAGTGAATCTCTGTTAATTTCATTCTCTTCTTTGCATTGCAGGTGTATCTTTTTTTTTCTGTTGCTCTGAGATGACATCCTTGCATGCATAACATTATATCTTTTTTCACCAGAGCCATTAATTCTTAAGCTGCATTCAATAATTCGAAGGATTGATGTTGAAGCCTGGTTTTCTAATTAAGAAGACTTAACGAACAAGAAGCAAACAAGAATTAGCAAAGGTACTCCTATATGTGTACAAAAAGGCTATCGTTGATGAAGAAAAGCCGGGTAAAATTAGCCATGCATATTGCCGGGAAGGAAGCGTCATGTACAAAGGATCAAACCACCGCTATTTATTTCTTCGGTAAAATACAAACTCTTTTGTGTCGTCGAGCTACCGGAAAGGTTAAAATGATAGAGATTAGAGAGATGAAATTAGCCATGCAAATCTTGGAAGAAGAGAGTAGAAACATTACTAACGTCCAGAAGAACAGGTGTGAGATGAAGGCAGGAAATCATAAGCTTCAACTACCTGCAGCTAGCACTATTTACTGAAACAAAAATGAAATGTGATTGCCATCAAGAAAATTCAAGGGAAGTATAGCTTTCAGGCTGATCCAGTAAATCCATTTTCTGCAACTTTAGGATGGCCAAATCATTGCATGATCACCTTCAGTTTTTTCAGCCTGAGATAAAAATCATTCCAATTAATTAAAATTAATTAAGTTGGGATACAGTATTACTCTGCCGCACCATGCAGTGTGACAGCGAGTGACGCTCTCACGCGTGGGCTCAAGAACGCCATGCATCATGTATGGATGCTGATGTGTGAGAAGCTTGAGCCTTGAGCACAAATTATGCAGGACAAGCCATGCAAATTAATTAAATACCGGATTGCTTTAATTAATCCGCTTTAGTCTACGGTGGTTTGGTAGTCTCAAGCTCTCACAAAGTGGAATTTGATTTAGTTGAGTTAGGTGAGCAGGCAAGTTAGGCTCAGCTTCACTGAAGCTTAAACAATGCAGGACCTGACATGGAAGTGATCAAGCATTCAAGCTTCACAGCTAGAGCTAGCTCATTGGCATTTGCTGCTTGAATTTGAGTGGTCCAAGTTAACATCTTAATTATTTGTGCTAGTTGTATTGAAAGCCCTTTCTCTTGTTTTGTTTGGTTGCCTAGGTAGATAAGCTCATTTAGACATCTGATCCTACAATATATGGTGTTGTCTGAACAATTTGGCTGGGCAACAAAGAATTGAATTCTTCAGAGATCAGCTGACACAGCTGCCTCCCAATGCAACTAGATATTCAAAGCTCCAATCCCAGTTCAATCTTGGCGTCCAATTTTACAATTTGATGGAAAGGCCTGTTCCACCAGCAGATGCGAGATATGTGCGCACGCTGAGCATCTTTGGGAATATGAACTGAAAGATGATACTTCCTTGTCCATATGGACAAGAGGTCACTGGTAATCCTAGTGACCTCGCAACTAAAACGAAAAGAAGAACTCTATATCTGAACATGATGATGCGAGAGTCAATGCATATCCTTTGCTTCTTTGATCTTGATGATTGATACTTACATCATTCTCTGAAGCATATTTGCAAGTTTGGGTTTGATCAGAGTTGTTTAATTGTCTAGCACTGGACCTCTGATCATCTGATGCACATATAATATATCCAGGTGCTGAATAGCTGTATTCAGCATAGATTGGTTTCAGGTTCAATAATGCTTTGCCATCTACACTTTTTTCTTGAAGAACAATTATCTTCCTTCCTTATTCTGATATTTCTTTTGCATGATTCAACTGTGTATCTTCCATTATCTGAATTCGTCTCAGGACAAACAAAAAACATAACTACTCCAGGCACATTTGTCTTTTTGAAGATGCATCTGACAATTTATTGATGCAACATATTCTGCCAGTACTCTCCTCCTTACTGCCAACAAGAAATCAAGAATATGATGTGTCTAAACGAGTTATCTATACTATTTTAAAAGTAACCAGTGGTGGTGGCAGTGAATCTGTCATCGCTATAATCTTTCTTATTAACACGTGAGCCCTTATTATTATTGACACGTGATGACATGGCTATGATGTTATTTTAATATTGTAATTTTTTTTTCATTGCAAAGGCACTCAACTAGTTAATTTAAATGCATGGAACATTCTAATCTGTTAGCCCTGAGAGGCAGCAAAAAACTAGGGGAGCTAATCTACAAGAGGGTCAGATGTAATTAAGAAAAGCAGGAAGAGTGAAACATGAAACCTACCCAAGTCTCAAACAACCAATGCAGAGTGTTTTTGCATCATTGAATTTCTGAAATTAACTGTCGGCAAGGCCAAGCTGACAGAAATAAGACATATTAAACTGTCCATGAATAGACTAGAAACATTAAATGACGCACCAAACAACAAATGTTCCATGAAGTCATGTTTAAGAAATCAGCACTGTTTTCCCTTTCATGTCATTAAAACATGTAGCACTTTTTCAAAGCCAGTGGGAATTTTTGGATGATCAATTTTTTTTTGTGTGGAATGTGGCAATGAAACTACAAACTGAAGTCTGAAGACATCACACTGGTCAAAATGCAGTACACCAGTGAATAGTGCCAGACAACAGGAGGAAGAAAGCAAGAAACTAACCATGCATGCAACGAATACATCACACCAGTCAAATGCAACAGAGTAATGTACACTTGTACAATATCTAAAGTTTAAGGGAAATTTTACAGTTCTCGAGAAGATACTAAGGTGTACCATAATTTTTAGTGTTAATTTTAAGAGTAATTTTGTAGTCCTTAAACAGGTATCAAGAAGTATCATAATTTTAATGTTAGTTTTGGTAAATCTAAATACCTGAGACACCGACATGTACCAAAATTAGAGCAGTTTTACCATCTTTAAGAAGGTATTGTAAGATACAAGGCACTAGTAGGTATCAAATTAAATACAACCGTTGATTTGATAGGAACATGATTGAAACAACGGGCATCAT
>ASSH01052733.1:0-14056 GCA_000418225.1 Zizania latifolia | reverse complement strand
GTGGTCGTCGTCGGGGAGGTTGACGGTGGTGATGTCGTGGATGCTGGAGCGGCGCTTGTCCTTGCCGCCGGAGTTGAGCCGGATGAAGTACTTCTGCGCGTGGCTGGCCACCTGCGTCGGCGTCCGGCTCGTCACAAAGTTGCGCGAGATGTTCCTCCAGTCGCCTCTCCCGTACTTCTTCAGCCCCATCAAGAACAACCTGGCCAAGAAAATCTCATCAATTCATCTCCAAGAACACGCACGAGGATTCATCCGCTGGTCCAATTCCATCAAAGATTCAAGGTTAGCAGGGGCCTTACTTGTGCTCCTCCTCTGTCCAGGGCACGCCCTTCTTGCGCTCCTGGTCCGTACCGCGCGCGCGCTTGCCACCGACCATGTAGCAGGAGCGCTTGAACCCCAGGCCGGCGATGTCATCGCTGGCGTCCCAGTCAAGAGTGAACCCGGAGGACGGCGAGTCGCCGCCGCCGTAGTGGGGGAAGGGCACGAGGCCGGCCTCGATGAAGCAGACGTCGTTCTCGAGGTCGTCGTAGTGCGTCAGGACGTCGGCCACCGTCTTTCCGGGCAGCAGCGCCGCCACCCGCTCCCATCGGTCCGGCGCGTTCCGGTCGACCGCCGCCAGCGCCTGCTCGAACACCTTGTTCTCCTCCAGCGTCCACGCTCCCCCTCCTCCCCACCGGTCCTGCAAGAACCGCCCGCCCGCTTGCCCGGCGAAGTAGGGAGCTGGCGCTAGCGCCGGCGGCAGCACCTCCATGTACGACTCCATCATCTCCGCCACTCCGGCCAACCGAACAACCGAACAAGATTTCACCTTTCGCCTCGAAAGCGAGTTCTTGGGAGGAGGAAGAGGAGGGGGAGATGGGGCAGCAGCCGAGGGCGGTATTTATGCAGCCGCGGCGGCGCTGGTATCGATTCCGGCAGATGCCTAAGTGGCCAGAGATGATTCGGCCTCCACCGTGGGAGCGCTTAAAGAAAGCAAAGCGTTCGTGATTGGCCCTTGGTGGAGTTTGTGGCGTCTCAACCAAACAAAAGCCTCTCTCTCTAGAGATCTCTCACTGCTGCGACTGCGAGGGTGAGATGCGAGTGGAGAAGAGAAGCAAAGGAGGGAGCGAGGTGTCATAGCAGAGGGCATGACACGCAGAATACGTAAAGTAAGTAGGAAAACGTAATCAGATTGTATGAGGATGATGGTCAGTTGTGGACCACGCTGCGTAAATAGCGGGAGGGGGTTTAAATTTTAAGAAGGGAGGTGTAATTACTGTGGATAATTAGGCAAGAAATGAAACATGAAACTTGTTCTCTTCCTCTCTTGTCTTGTTCCGTGCCTCGTTGATTCTCTCACCGGCGAGTGTGAATAGCATCAGTAACAAGGATACAACAAATTGGTATCAGAGCTTCTGGTCGCTAGGGGCGTAGCTAAGTTGGTTGGTAAAATCCCTATGGTTGGGTTGAATTCCACACTAGAATTTCGTAATTCGCTCGTGGGTTCAGCCAATCTATGCTGGAAGGGACCATGTTGGCTAACCAATCTCTTCAAGTTTGGCAAGTAGTGGTAGCGATGGAAACCATGGAGGAATGCATCCTAGAGGTCCTCAAGTGAATGCGTTGGTAGGTAACATCGCATGAGTGGATCTATTACAAGAGAAAATGAATCAGATCGATCTGAAATTGGGACAATAAGGGGAGAGACTAGATCAGATGTAGATTAAGGTGGATCTCTCTATGGAATCAATCGGACAGGTTCAACAAGAGTAGGATCAGTTGACACAAGTTCTTCACTGAGCTGCGCCACCATCGCTTGTTCTGCCATCATAACCAATGATTGGTGTAAGCACCATAGAACCTCAAATATCTTATCTAACCCCTACTCCTACTGCTAAAGGGTGGGAAGGAAATTGGGTAGGAGGGGATAATTCACAAAGGAGGCTCTCGATGCCCAAAATGGATTTTTCAAAAATTAATGGAGAAAATGCCTAAATTTAGATTGATGATTGCTAGATCTATTTTGATATATATCAAATTCCAGTTGCTTTCAAAGTTTATGCTGCTTCATTGAACTAGTGAAAAGTTAGCCCACTAGTACAATGATGTGGTGTTGGAGTTTGAAGCTAACACACCTAAATTGAGTTAATAAGGTTGAAATTCAAATGGTTCTATAGAGGACTATAAGAACTAATTTGATAAACTTCTATACAACATTAGATTATATGAGGATGCCGAAATTGAGGAGGTCTGGGTAGTTAGCCAATTTGTGCTACTGTTAAAGGAAGAGCTAAGGGTGTATGTGCAGTCACAGTTGCTTGCCACTTTTACTAAGGCTTTTGATTTGGCTCTGGCTAAAGAAGGGCCACTTGAAAATACAGAAAACAAAAGAAATGGATAGAAGGGTTAATGGGATGTATTTCAAGTGTGGGGAGAAGTATACACCACAACTTCAATGCACTCCACAACTCAATGCTCAATTGCATATGGCGGAAACTATGGAGAAGACAATGTTGTTAGATGAAGTGTTAGATGCAGTGGTAGGGGAAGATGTGGAAGGAGAAATGAATATGCACCTCTCAATGAATATGTTAGCTGCCATGGAAAACTCTAGTACTATACATTTGAGAGTCTTAGTTCAAAAGAAAATGATGCTAGTTTTGGTGGATTCAAATAGTTCTCATAGTTTTCTCAATACTAGCTTTGTGGACAAGTTGAGGCTAAGGTCGGAAGATATGGCACCTATGGTTGTATAGATTACTAATGGCAAGGTTCTCTCTTGTGATAAGAGAATTTCTCAATTTGAATGTTGGATTCAAGGACACACCTTCTCACATGATATGAATATTATTGAATTGACAGGATATGATGTCATTTTAGGTATGGACTGGTTGTCTAGGTATAGCCCAATACAATGTAACTGGGTTGAGAAATGGATTTCCTTCTAGCACTAGGACATGGAGATTGAACTCCAAGGAGTGTTTACCACACCCATTAAAGAGCTCTTAGCTATGACCCCTATTCAGCTATTGAAATGGCAACAAGGTAATGAAATCTAGGTTGTAGTACTCAACTAGTCAGAAGTTGTATTATCCTTAGACTCCATACCAGATTAAGTATGGAAACTACTTTCTCAGTATGTGCAGGTATTTTAGAGTCCAACTACACTTCCTACACATAGGAGTTTTGATCATGTAATCACACTGGTTCTAGGAGCAGTTCTAGTCAATTCTAGACCTTATAGGCACTCTCCTGCTCAAAAAGATGAGATAAAAAACAAGCAACTGAGATTAGTTCTAGATTGGTTACACCTAGCTTAAGTCATTTGCTTCCCCAGTTTTGTTAGTAAAGAAAAACGATAACACATGGCGATTCTGTGTAGATTATAGAAAATTGAACATTATCACAATTAAAAACAAATTTTCCTTACCTATGATAAATGAGTTGTTAGATGAGTTAGTTGGTTCTAAACATTTCTCTATGTTAGATCTAAGTGGATACCATCAAATAAGGATGAGAGAAGAGGATGAAGAGAAAATTGCTTTTCAGACACATCATGGGTACTTTCAGTTCAAGGTTATACCAATTGGTTTGACAAATGCTCTAGCCACATTTCAGTACCTCATGAACTTGGTATTTGCTCCTTACACGAGAAAAATTGTTTTAGTATTTATGGATGATATATTGGTGCATAGCAAGACATTATTTGACCATGTTACTCATTTAACAGTGGTACTAGATATCAATTATTCGCAAAAAAGCAAATATTTTTCTATGTTACAGCAGTTGGAGTACTTAGGATACATCATTTCTTCAAATGGTGTAGCCACTGATCCTGACAAGACTCGTGTCATGCAACAGTGGCCAGTTCCGACAAATGCTACTAAGCTCATCGGTTTTTGGGACTCACAGGATATTATAGAAAATTTGTCCATCATTATGGTATTATTACTAAGCCATTGACATCATTGTTATAGAAGAATAAACAGTTCATCTGGATTGAACATGCTCAACAAGCTTTTAAGAAAGTGAAGCATGCAATGTGTTCCACACTAGTGCTAACTCTTCTAGATTTTAGTAAACCCTTTGAGTTAGAAACAGATGCTTGTGCAACTAGAGTTGGAGCTGTGGTGATCCAATCTACTCATCCTATAGCCTTTTACAATAAAGCATTGGACATCCAAAATCAAAAGGTGTTTATCTATGAGGAGTTCTTAGCGATTCTCATGGCAGTAGACAAGTGGAGATCTTACTTAAGTAGAGGGCCTTTTGTTATCAGAACTGATCATCAAGTACTTTGTCATTTGGAATCTCAATCTTTGGATTCTAAACTTCAACGAAAGGCAATGACTAAGTTGATTGGTTTGCAGTACAAGTTCTAGTACAAGAAAGGAGTGGATAACAAACATGCTGATTCTTTGTCTATAGTTGGCCATTTATACAATGAAGCATTCAATGTCACCTAGAGCAATGAATAAGTGTTTATGAAAAATAAGTAATCACAATAGAATTAAAATAGTTTTGGATCTTCTGGTTCTGAAAGTTGCCTAGAGGAGTGTGAATAGGCAATCTAAAAATTCTCAACTAAACTAGTTAGTTTTAATTTTCAGAGCCCGAACTATCCAGACTTAGTCGAATACTTCGGGTACCGGATGAAAAATGAAACCGTCCGAGGTTCAGATTATCCGGGTTTAACCGGATGATTCAGACACAACAGATCTGAAACAATAATGACTGTAAAAAATTAATCTAGCCAATGAACTTCTAAAATATGAATTCAATGAAACATATGATTGCTAGTTAACAGGAAGATCAACAGTAAATATAACTAGCAAATGCAAGAATGGACACAAATGATTTTTCACCGAAGTTCAGATCCAACGATCCTACGTCTCCGTTGAGAAAACTCTAAAGGACCAGGTCTCTTTCAATCTTAATCCTCACCAAGCGCTCACCACTGCAAGCCTTGATTTTCCACTATGTTACCTCTTTGAAGCCAAGGCAAGGCCGAGTACAAACGTGTTCGGTCACCCACAATCTCTTCGGTGCTCGTGGATCGACGCCTAGCCGTCTAGGAGGGGTTACCTCCAAGAGTAATGAATCCGTTGACGTGATCCACCGCCGTGTACTCAAGAAAACTATGAAGAACAGGACACACAAGCCACCAGAACTCCCAAAAGATGGATCAACTAAGAACATGAAGAAATTTATAGAGAACTCTCAATCAACTCTTAAAGATCCAAGCAAGATCAAACACTAGAAAGGAAGAGAAGAAAAAATGGCAAAACTGCTAGGGTTTGGAATCACGTGCCCTGATTATGGAGAGGAGAGGTATTTATACCCCTGTCTCAAAACAGGCCGCTAGGGCAAAAAATCATGTATTGTTCATCCAAATGATCTGGGCTAACCGGATGATCCGGACTAATAAAAATTCAAAACAGAACCAATGTTTCGGATAGTCCGGCTTGAATCCGGATATTTCTGGCCAAAAATAAATTCAAACAGAAATGTGTTTTTGGATCATCCGACCAAGATCCGGATGCTCCGAGCCACGAAGAATAATCCAACAGAGAGCAATTTTTGAATCATCAGGCCAAAATCTGGATATTTCGACTCATAAAATAAAATTCAACAGAACAATATTTTTGGATCATCCGGATAACTCCGGATGTTCTGGGCTTCAAAGAAAATTCAAACAGAAACAAGTTTTCGGATAATCTGGCTTGAACCCGGATAGTCCGACGTGCAAATAAATCGAAACAAAACATAATTTTTGGATTATCCGGCTAGAATCCGGATACTCCGACGTGTAAAATAAATCCAACAGAACCCAAGTTTTTGGATACTCCGGACATGTCCAGATTATCCGGCTTTGCTGGAAAGCCAAATCCAACTTAGAAAAATTCCAAAAACTTTTTATAGAAGATTTTGCTTCGAGCACTTAGCTTTGGATCATTAATCAACGCATCCCTCTTGATAGTACGGCACACCTAGACTCAAGATAATATGAAATATAAGTAATTTGCATATTTTGAGCCTAAGTAGTACTAAAGAAGATGATTTCTCCAAAATTGATTGAATCGCAATGCCACCTTAAATTTGAGTATCTGCATTTATCTTAGCAACATTGTTAGTAGCATTTGATCGCTATTGTCATTAATACACCAAAATAAATTAGGAGACTAGATGCATCAAGATGCACTTTTAGGTTGAATCTAGAACTTTTGGTAGAATCTAGAAGTTTCCGTCGTAACTCAAAATTTCTGGTAACAAAGACAAACAACTCCAAATAACCATCTTCCACAAATCTAAATTACACGAATTTGAATCTAGAGACTGATAGGAAGGTAAACTATTAGGAAAACAAAGCACCAACTAAATTTATTAAGCAAGAACATAGATTAGCCTCAAACTCGATCAAAAGATAGAGAACGGCCAAAGCAAGCACAGAGATATGAATTTGTTTTTTATAGTTCGGATCCAAAGATCATACGTCTTTATTAACATCACCATAGAGCCGAGTCTCTTTTAACCATTTTACTCACCAAGTGACCACGGAGATCGAGCTTGATTCTCACAAAAATTACCTCTTTTTCTTATAGAGACGAGGTAGAATTTTCACAAACTTCTCTCGTCACACTACAACACTTAGATGTTCATGGGCCATGGGCAATTCCTAACTATCTAGGAGGAAGACATCCAAAAGTAACAAATACTTAATGTATGGCTTGATAAAGATCTTGAGTTTTCAAAGTTGGTGTTGAAACTCAAGAGCACTCGCTCCTCTCGCACTCTCACACCCAAATCTGGCTAGCCTTAGACAGTGTGGGATCCAAGAAGAATGAAAGGGGAAAGCTTTCTAAGATTTGGGGACTTGTTCTTTTCCTTTGAAAACAGAACCCCTCAAGTGAGGGTTGAGGGGGCTTTATATAGTCGAGCCCCAAAGACGAATGGTTACCTTTGGATTTTGTTCAATCCAAACTTGCAAATCCAATCCACAACTTCTTGATGAACACTTCTAGACAAAACTAAGTTACCTACTTGAAACATCCAATGTCGATCAAAACATCCAATAGGAAACCAAGTTAAGACTGAGAACCTTAGTCAGAACTTATGAATCCATCCAAAACTTTTGGTAAAGAATTTCATCCAAAACTGAGGATCTTAGTCAAAACTTCCGGACCCAAAACCATTTCTACCTATCTAACTAGTCTGTCTAACTAGACTAACAACCAAAGCATGTATGTGTCTATGCAACATGTCTCTCTTTTGGGCATGGAAGTTACTTTAAACACTTGAGACGACACCATTAATACATACAGATATATCTCTCTCTTGATAGTATGACATGCCTACAAACTTCAAAAGAAAGAATGCACATATGGTGTGCTTTTCCTTTTAATTTTAGAGGGTCAACCGTGTCTCGTGATTTCTACAATGGAATTAACACATACACTTAATAAACTCAGTATTCACTTAATCACTTTTGTCATCAATTATCTAAAAATCCACATAGAGCTAGTAGACACACTTCCAATTTAGAAGTCCGGATGGACAGATTATCGCCTCATATTATCATGCAACGACACATATTCAAACTCTTAAACAGTGTAATTTATCTAAAAACTTTATATATGAAAATGTCAACAAATATTTTAAATCCGTTTATCAACTTTTCTAGCATCAAATTCGTTTGTTTGAACACTCAAACTATTTAGTCCAAGTCATCCATTCATCCGGTTCAATCACCAACCACCACTTATTTCAAACGGCCCTAAACCAGGATACAGAGGAAAAAGAGAGCCAACAACAGCAACGAGCATACATGCCAGGCATTGCCACTAGCTACATTCAGCCATCAGCTGATCTATTCAGCATTCATGCTTGATATTTTTCAAGCTCTAAGGTTGAAGAAAACACAATAGTTTCAACTTGCACGTCGATCTCTCTCTCTCTCTGTCTCGCTGGATGGTGTTAAAGAGAGAAAACGTCGAAGCGGCAAACGCTGGTGGTGGCCCAGTTCACGTGGAGGAGGTCCTTTTTACAACGAATCCTTGAGGTGCAAGTCCTGTAGTTCTGTGCTGCCTGTACAGTGCAACGGAAAGGGAAGACGAGAGAGAAAAGAGATCTGCAGATCACCAAACTGGGGCACTACAGCTACAAGCCTACGATTGCATACGTCGTACTCCGTATGAATTCCCTGTACGATGTGTATTAGCTCGCCAAGTAGCGAATAGAATATAAACTCCTTGTACACTGCGTAATCTCTGGATTTTTAAAAAATAATCATTTTTATTTAAAATTATAAAAATTTTACTGTTCTTGAGAAAGTACCATAATTTTTAGTGTTAATTTTGGTATCTCTTAGTACCTAAGACACCGATAAGTATCAAAATTAACACTAAAATTGTGATACCTCTTGTACCTCCTCAAGGACTGTAAAATCACTCTTAAAATTATAGTTTTATGTTTGTTTTTTAAAAAAGTTATAAAACTAGACTCTTATCGATCAACCATTTATTGACAGAGATTCTATCGATCAATCAACGATTGACACGACCTATATCAGTCAATGGTTAGTCGATAGCAATCTTTATCTAATTGTTAGACCCGCCTATTAATATTTTAAAATTACCTAATAATCAGATAAAAGCCCTTGATGAAGCCTATAGGATTTTTGTGGGTGCAAATGCACCCACGGATTTTTTTTTTATAGTGGTTTTCTTTGGTAATCCCTCACACCGGTCCTAAATCATGTATCGCAGTTCTAGATTATGGTAGTTTTTGGTAGAGATTTTTGTATTCATAACTGCTGAGACCATGGGTTTATCTTTTTTGAGAGCGTATGTAATTCAAGGGTTGCATTAGATGCGCACTTGTAAGTGTATTATGTGGTGTGTGTGTACGATACTTTTTCTATTTTATAATGTAAGTTGTTTGACTATTTTCAAGAACATCAAATTATTTCATTAAATATGTTTTAATAGTGTATTTATTTGATATTGTTAATGTTAATATATTTTACTTAAATTTAGTTAAAGTTGAAAAGCCAAACAATTTACGTAGTAAAAGAGAGGTAGTATTCATGTTTATAAATTTATTCATTTATTCATTCATGTAGTATATATATTAGTTTATCTATAAACCTAAAACTAGTTGACAAGATAGTTATATTTATTTTAGAAAGGACTCAATCACGGTCGGTGCGACAAAGGGACTTGACGACGACGGTCCAGATCGCGGCGGTGAGCCGGTGAAGTAGAGGTGGGGGCTGGGTGTGACGGATTTGGGACGATGCCATTATGCCAACGAGAACGGCGAGCGGCTGTCCAGGCACCAGCGATGCCTAGGATGAGACGTTGATGAGGAGGCCTCCGAGCATGACAGCGCCATGAACCTCTCCGGAGTCGACAGGCAGAGGAGCTCGGCGGTGGCCGGCGACGGTGTCGTCGAATGGCTGATGCGGCGATATATATTATAACTACCATAATATATGAACGAAAACGACAATTGGTCACTACCAGCAAAAAATCAACGTCCCTTCCCGGAGGAGAGCGATGGTGGAACTGTGAGTTCGTCCGGTCTCATGCCATGTATAATCATAAAAGAAGAGAATATGATCTCAGAAGCCAGCGAAAAAAGAGATCTACATGTATAAAGTGTTGTGAACTAATTTTTAGAATAAAAAATATATATATATTAAACTTGGAAGTGTCACTACCAGAAACGCCTGCTTCGCTGAGTGTCGAAGGTGACCAACCAAACAGGGTCGACGGCGTGTCGGATGTTTGCCAAATGCCACTAATGGATACTCAGCAAATCCTAGCGTGGCACTCGGCAAACTCATCGATAAAGGGTTTGCCTAGTATTATTTACCGAGTATAACACTTAACAAACCATTTGCCAAGTGTTTATTGGCTGTCGTCATGTGCCTCGGGCACACAGCAAAGTAGTTAATTCCGATAGTGTGTGTATATATATAGTCTATTTAAAATACTAAACATTAATTTGGTTTTTGAGAATAGCTCTGTCATTGTACATAGAATACATATAACTCAAAATATAAAAGAACTTGATATCAAGAAAAATTCCGCACCGAGAAAAGACTCAATACTAATGTAATCTTATCCTAAAATATATATAGCTACCATATATGTCTTACACATATATTCTGTACGATACGCAACGCCAGATATTGCTTCGACGAAAAGAATTTTGGAAAGTCTAAAATGAAATCGATATTAAATATAATTGCTCTATTTACCGAAAAATCCCAGCCAACAGGCCATGATCTCATTGCGTGCGAACATGGTCCTCCTCCTAGCTCCATCAGATTCGCTGTGGAGAATACTCTGTACTTGAACACGGAGTTCATCCCTGACGCGCGCCTTGGCTGGTCCAAAACTAGCAGCCTAGCTAGGAGCCTACGCGGCTACGCCCTACGCTAGTTGCAAGAGGGAAACCAATGACCAATCTACATGCCTATGGCTGGCCAAGTGTGGCCATGTTGCATGCGACTTGCGAGACCTCTTCTTCTTCCACTGCCCAAACCGAAAGTTGCCGTGGACCGCGGTTCGGCTGATCAGCAATGGCACGCGTAGACGCACACGTCACCTGACCTCATTCCGACGTGTCACGCGTCAGGCCATGCGACATATATATTCTCGCGCCGACGACGCTTGTCACGTTTGGAGCAAGGCAATGCCCCTAGATCATCTTTTTAACCCAACTTGTCAATCATCAGTCACAAAGTCAGTGGAGTATAACTAGAAATTAAATTAAAGTGCTCGATCTGGCAGTTCGTAACTACCTCCTCTACTTTATGTGCTACCACAAAAACGAACACTAGGTGTAGATTTACAGTTTCTAGCAGGAGACAGTAAGGTTAGATTTGAATCACTTATTATCAAACTCGAATATGTCGTGCTTGGATCTAGATTCAGATCACCTCATAAACCTATAGTAGAGACGGGTAATAGGGACACATGAGTTGTCAAGCAACATGATGGTGTCAACAAGAAGGCAACAGCTAGGATCTTTATTTCGACAGTGGCAACGGTAAAGACACGGTGTGCTGAGGAGGGAGGTGTTTAGCACATAGAAAGTGAGCTCGACACTGTTGTTGGGAGAGAAGGGTGACGACGACGGCAAGCGCATAGTAGTGGAGTTAGTGACAAACCACAACCTTGCAGGAACCCACAAGAACTTGCGAATTAAAAGATAAACCTAGACATGCTTTCGTACGAGAGGCCAATCTGATAGATAAAAAACTTATTCGGCTATGTAAGGATAGGTCTACTGGTAACATGCATCGTGCATGGGTTAAGCTGATGTGAACCATAGTTGCATGGTTGGGTTTTTTATTATTTTATAGTGCAACTAGGGGATTTGGAGTTTTTCGTTGCATTTATATATGGACCTAGGGTCCAGGCGCCGTAAGTTAAAAAAAAAAAATCGAACGATGTTTTAACATACAGTGAACAATGTTTCATCAGTTGATAAAAAATTAAACGTTTCGGCAAAATAAATAAAATGAAATACAGTCAAATCTAAATTAAAATATTTTATTCTCACGTATAAAACATTAAGTTTTAACTACAAAACATAACAACAAGGTTGCATCTAGTTGTTTTTTAGTATTGTAAACAGTATCACCTTAAATTTAAAATATTTTTTGATAACGTGATAAAATATTTTTTACTAAGTATTGAAACACTGTAAGATTTTTTCCGAATTTTGGTATGCTCTAAATGATTTTAGAAGCATTATTGTCTATATATCACCGGCCGTATACGTGCTGGATCGATGGATGGTGCAACTAACTGAAGTGAGAATATGAAATCCTTCGCTGTCACGCCCCCACGTTGCGGTCCCGGCCAGTTCGACGTGACCAACTACCGCCAACCCTCCTCGATCGCGGCCTTACAAAGTACAAACACGCACGCGCTGGCACGAACCGTACCTCTCTGTCTGATGGATCGTAGCAGTACGCGTTTAATTTTTACGTATACTCTAAGCTGTCTTGAACGTTTTGTACCCCCTGGTCCTTTCGAACGGACGAACGTATCTTAATCGTCAACGAATTGAAATCGTACGTTAGCACTGATTTCTTGTGTTGTATCAGAGGTGTTTGTCTCTTCTTTTGCTTAAAAGGTTGTGACATAATTTAAATTCTATAAACTGAATTTGAAGATTATATTACGTTTTTTATTTTTTTAGCAGTTTTGTGTTTAGTATTGTTATGTATAGAAATATGAATGTCTTATTCACTCGTGACTAGATTATCTAAGCTACTAAAGTTAAAATAAGACCAACTGGTAGAGATAATACTTTGTGGAAAACATAGATATAGGATTAACCTTGTTCTTTAGCCTAAACAGTTATAAACTTATGCTCTAACACGAACAATAGATGATAATGGCGTGCTGTCAGCAAAGGTGATCAAATTTCAGGCATTCTACCGGGGTGGCATAGAAGATCCTTGCTTCAAATGTTGTTGCCCTAGAGGCTAATTTAATTGGTACGGCTCCCGATGTTCTTGTGTTGCTAGCCAATGACAAGGCACCCAACAATTAATGACACATCATATGACTAAGTCCCTCTTTAATTATCAGCTTATTAGTTGAGAGGGTAAAGAATCAGCTTATTTTGCTTATTATAATCTACTGTGTATGAATTTAATAATTTGATAAATTGATAGGTAGAACCTAGCTTTTTCAGCTTATACGCTAGAACAACTTAAATACATATTACATTTTAGTAGAAAATTATTTTATATTATTTCATACCTAAATCTCAGTTTCTCTATATCCGAACACTTCATTTTGAGTACATTACAATATTTATCATGCAAATGTAACAACAATAATAATAATAATATAGATTATTAAATATTTTATAGCTTATTTTCCTCTAAATTATTATAATAAGGTAGCTTATTATTTACCTCTAAAATATTATAATAACATACATAGCTTATTATAATTCTCCCTAGTAAGCTGCATTACAATAATTACATACCGAAACAACAGGGTCTAAGGGCATTCCCAACCCTCCATATCACCTAGTATCCATGATATTAAATAGACTGACATGTAAGCAAAAAGCTGATTTGGCAAGCAAGTTAATGAGTAGAGATTGGAAAAATCATAGAAACTGGGTCTCATACAAAAAACCAGCTCTTCACGAGAACCAAAAAAAGCAAAAGAGATGATTAAAAGAGGAAGGAGAGAGAAAATAGATAATTGGATAAAAATATTTTTTAAAGAAAACTATCCATTGGGAAGATGGTATCTATGGATGGTATCTTACTCTCTTTTATCCAAGACACCACTCATAGACACTATAGATTATGATTACCCTAAGTCCTACAAACCTACGTACAGCACCACCGAATCTAATGATGTCATCTCGGAAGTGTACATAAAATATTTAGATTGTCGTCAAAAAGAACTTTTTCATCATTGGATTTTCGATGAAAAACCTAAACCCTAAACCTCTTCCCTCTTAATTATATATATTATCACCCTATAATAATAACATATGAGACCATTTAAATCAATGACATATATATATCAGGATAAAAAGGCAAAGACACTTCTTAGCGTTGACAAATTATCAAATGTCACAATTTTTATTTTATTTTGCTACCTTACAATTAGCGCTGATGGTAGTTAAGTAAATGTATTGAAGTATGCTGTTGTGATGTTGTGCAAGATTGCACAGGAAGTACATGGGAATATATTAAAGGAAAAGGTACAGATTACTATCCTGAACTATCGTGAAAGTTTAAACAACCCCCTGAACTACAAAACCGTTTAAGCAGCCCTCAAAATTTTGAAAACCAGCTTACTGTAGAACTATCGCTGACTTGGCACGGCAAAACGACGGTTTTCACTAACGCGGACGAGATGTCACGTGCTGAGATGGCTAAAATGGCGCGCTCAAGGTGTTCGATGAAATAACATCGACTCTATTTCGTCACGGGGTGCGCGGCATGCGGAGGGGTGCTTACCGGCTATGGCAGGGGCGCGGCATGGTCGCGCGGCGGCGTGCGGCAAGGGCCAGACGGCAACAG
>ASSH01052732.1:0-14051 GCA_000418225.1 Zizania latifolia | reverse complement strand
TCGGTCGGGCCCACGTGGTGGGGCAGGGGAGCTTCGGGGCCGTGTATCGCGGGCTGCTCCCCGACGGGAGGAAAGTCGCGGTCAAGCTCATGGATCGACCTGGGAAGCAGGGGGAGGAGGAGTTCGAGATGGAGGTGAGTCCATCAAGGCGGTAAAAATGTTGCATTTCGAATCATTAGCGGCAATTACAAATGCGGGTCTTTTTCATGTATTTTGATTGGGTCCCGGGACAGAATTCACCACGCATTGCGTGTCTCCAGAGTATCCTGAGCGAAATGGGGTCACTGCTTTCTGTTGGGGTTAGTTTTGGTTTAACGGGTTGCCAAAGAAATTTCCAAGTATGGAACAGTTAGTTACTTGGTTCTAAATGCGAGTTACTATGTTGTTTTCTTTTGGTAAAACTTTATATTAGCGAAGTTGTTATCGTGTAAAAGAGATTTTTTTCCAGTTCAGCTGGATTTTTGGGAATATCAGATGTGATTTTCTTGTAGCGTTTTAGTTATTTTCAGTGTTTATGTAGTTATAAACCAGTAGTTTGTAGAAGTAGAATCACGCACATGGAGCTCTAGTTATCATAAACTCATTTTCTCATTTTATTGACTAAATGGATTTATGATCTTTTTATCTGAACTGGAGTTCTAAGCTATCCTAATCAACCATAAGGAGTGTGACTGTGTGAGTGGGTAAAATGAGACATTGATGATCTTTCTTGTGAACATCTGATCTTTTGGTAGGTGGAGCTGCTGAGTCGGCTGCGATCGCCTTATTTGTTGGGCTTGATTGGCCATTGTTCAGAGGGTGGACACCGGCTGCTTGTGTATGAGTTTATGGCCAATGGTGGTCTCCAGGAGCATCTCTATCCAAATGGAGGTATACAAACCTTTTAGCATCCAATCATAACTCTAGTTGAATATCATGTTTCACAACGATCATTAGGCAGGCTTGACGTTGTTAGTCAAGTGCTGCAACATTTGAACACCAAACCATGGGAGCAAATTCACCATGAACTATCCTGAACCCTTAACCTAGTTGGCCATTGTCTTCGGATGGTAAAACCGCAAAACACTTGTGATCCCACAGCTAGAATGTCGAGACTGACTGAATTAATTGCTTTAGGACACACACTGGAAGTATTAGGTTGAGAACACTTTTTATGTTGTGATACTTATAAAAAACCCATGTGTTAGTTGAAGGGAGAAAAAAGAAGCAGACATAACATTTGTCTTTCTGAGGAAGCAAAGGAGGGGAAGTGAGATTCAAACAGAAAATTTAGAGCAAACATTCTAAATTTGCTGCTTATGGCATATCAGAAGACAAATGAATTTGACAATTGAATATTTCAAGTAATATACCACCAGCCTGAAAGTTCTGATCTAAAAAAACACGCTGACCTTTTATCAGTGTGACTGTACTGAATTTTAGTCTGTTTAATACTCTAGAAGAAAGCAAAAACTGGTGTTGAAACAGGCCAGATATTAGGGCCTACTCCTGTCTTCCAGATAATAACTCGTAACTTGTCCTATGTGAACCATATGTATTTAATTTTTAAAAATCTGGACTTTGTTCCACATATAGAATGCAAACCTTATAATATCACAAAGTTGGGTGCCTGGTTTTTAGTGAGAGGACACCACCATTCTTTTTCATCTTTACAATTTAGTTAATAATCCATTGGGCATTTTATATATATGGCCTGCCACCAAGTTAGGACCTTAGGATACTTCTAAATGTTATTGTTTGGAAAAGAAGCAAAGCAAAATTCACTACCAAATTCCAATCATCATATATACAACATGGTATTGCTTCATTGGTGTATGTTGGTATTGCTTTTTGTGTGCAAGTAGTTGCCATATTGTGAAATTATAGATTGTCATATTTCAGTTTTATGGTCGATATGGAAATCTATAGTTGTTTAAAATGTTTCCATACCAGTCACTGTAGCATAATATCTTTTTTATTGACGCTATCCGTTGAGCCAGTTTTTCTTGCACACTGATAGTTCTACAAAGCTGTCATTGTAGGTTCCTGTGGTGGTATCTCAAAATTGGACTGGCCTACTCGATTGAGAATAGCTCTTGAAGCAGCAAAAGGTCTGGAATATCTTCACGAGCGTGTTACTCCACCTGTCATACACAGGGACTTCAAGAGCAGCAATATTCTACTAGACAAGGACTTCCATGCAAGAGTATCAGATTTTGGTTTGGCCAAGCTTGGATCTGATAGAGCTGGTGGTCATGTATCAACTCGAGTTCTAGGCACACAAGGCTATGTTGCACCAGAGTAAGACCAAATTCCTTTAGTTTGCATCCATTTTGACAACTTTTTTCTCAAGCACTTGCTGGACCCTGTTGTGCAGGAGCTGCAGTTTGATAGTGTTATGTGCCATTTTTTTTCCGTTGTACTGTTTGACATTTTGAATCAAGTACTCTCTCTAATGTGGTGCATGCTGCACAAACTCTGTAGATATGCTTTGACTGGGCATTTGACAACAAAATCAGATGTCTACGGTTACGGTGTTGTTCTTCTGGAGTTGCTTACTGGCAGGGTGCCAGTTGATATGAAGAGGCCTCCAGGAGAAGGGGTTCTAGTTAACTGGGTAAGTACTGAGTAGAACATTATCTGACCATCCCAGAGCTGCCTGTTGATATATCTTTGCTTCCAACTGTTTTTCTTCAACCATCTGGAACATAACATTAGTGGTACTTTTTAGCTCTTATAGTCTAAATTGACAATGGAACACTAAGTCCTTCAGTTGCAAAAGTGTGAGGTGCTTTCCAAGTGAGAAATTGATATGCACTAATGTACATCAGTACATGTACTTCAACTCTTCTAAAAGTGTACCATATACTAGTTCCATTGTCTGTGCTCCATTATGCTTGTCATTTTCTTATGCTAGCGAGTCATGTTATGGCTTAATTAGGATCCATCTGCCTCTTTTGCTGTACACTTGTACTTGGTAGGAAAGGGTCCCCTTTCATGATTTATCTTAAAAATAATATCTAAACACCATATATCTGATCTGTCGATTGTTGCATTGATGCAGGCATTGCCTATGCTCACAGATCGTGAGAAAGTTGTGCAGATCTTGGATCCAGCACTGGAGGGTCAATATTCATTGAAAGATGCTGTCCAAGTGGCTGCCATTGCTGCCATGTGTGTCCAACAAGAGGCTGACTATAGGCCACTAATGGCTGATGTAGTCCAATCGTTGGTTCCACTTGTCAAGAACCGTTCTACTCCAAAGACGTGCAACCCTGGTGTCCAAGCGTAGAAGCCACTTGACCAAGGGGAAGTTGAGTGCTTATTCTTCAGTGCATGTTGGTGCTTGACTTTCCTGGAACTCGTCATCTACATCTGACAACGACTGCTGAGGTTATGAGATCAATGTGCTTCGTCGCTTAATTCTCTTCCTCAGCCAGTGCGTTCCTGATTTTGCAAGGTGAACCGTAAGCAGGTAGATTTAGAGTCCAAGCATTAGTTTAGTTTGATGGACCAGAAGGCTAGTTTCAGTTTGAAGGGAAATTCTCTAGTCATGTGCAATTAGTGATCATGCTAGGTGGTTCGGCTTAGTTTTTATGGTTGTGGCCTGTGGGAATGATCAGAGTGTTGTTTCCAGTTGGAATTGCAATCTTCTTTTGGCTTGTCAATTATGTTAGGTGTCCTGGAAGATCCATGTTCAGTGTCTTGACTCTTGTGCTAGTACGTACGTTGGCCTCGTTAACGTGGCCTATAATTATCACCGGTGTATCTTGTATATGTATATAGCAGGTTTCTGAAACTTATAAAAAGAATCCTTCGCTGCTGAGCATCTGCATGCATTTCCTTGGTTTCTTTAAGCTTCCAGCTCATGCTTCAGATAAACGGCAAATTTCGTACTTCTGTAGCATGTGACAAAAAAGTCCTTAAAAAAGAACACTAGGGTAATAATAATAATAACAACGTTCAGGTGTATGACAAGTTTCCAACACAAAATATTCTGATGCGTTGTTGCAAACTGTAAGTTGAGACATTGTTGCAAGCACATGGTTAATGTCGTTGATGACCCAAGGAAGATTGTCGATGCTGCATCATGTTTTTGGCAGTTCAGCGTCCAGGCATTAGAAACGGCGAATAATGGTTGGTCCGGCAGTTGTGAATTATGTTCGCCGAAACCTGAATCGAAATTCTCATCAGTTAGGACAGTTACAACACTCTAGCGTGGAGCGTAGTCTCATTAGAACCAAACCTCCACCTCAGTCTGAATCGTGGTTCCAAGACAGAAGGTGTTGCCTGGAGAGGCACTGATAGCTTGCGCCTAAAAAAGTGTCACCACTGTCTGGAAGCTACGAGCGTTGGTGATCCTTTTTCTCGTGCTGCTATCTGCTCCCTACTACCGCCTCGAGTTTCTGTCTTTTTCATGACCCCGTCTTCCTCGCGCTTGCTTTGCCCCTAGGACGACCGATGCGTGCGCCGAGGATAGAGGACGGGCGGCCGCCGTCGCTCCCGCCGCCGTCGCCCTCCACCCCCGTCGGCCACAACCCCCGCTCCCGCTGTGGTCCTCCGAAGCCCCTACTCTCGCCACCGTCGGCCGCCGACCCCACTCTTGCTGCCGCCGCCCGAAGCCCCTGCTCCCACTATCGAGCCTGCTGCCCATCCTCCCGCCGCCGTCACTCGAAGCCTCCACTCCCGCCTCCGTTGTGTTAAAGCAGGCGTGGCTCCATCCTACGTGTCTTGTTTTTTTTAAGTATGATTGAAGTCGCTTCCTATCGTAAATGCTCTTAGATATTCATAAGTTATTTCTTGGAGACCGAAACTCACCCTAAGATACAAAACTTTCAAAGTGGGGGTACTGTAGCAAGCATTACCCCGTTTGTCTATTTGAACTGGCATCTGAATATTCTGCAGAGGCAAACGCACTTTGAGAAGCCAAGCATTTGAAAACCCAATCCCCCCTGTTGCTTGTACGACAAATTGATTTGTTTTGTTTGTTCAGAGAAAGCTGCTGCTACTATCCAGATTCCAGATCTCCTCGCTGACCAGCACATGGCATGCTCACATGGCCCAGGTGGGAGAGGTTCTGGACGTTTCACAAACACATGAATAATCCGACGCTGTCAGATTACTCCATGTTTTTTTACCGGCTATCGAACCTCCAGGCTTAATACCCGCAAAACTACCTGAACTAACCTAAATTCGGTGCAAAAATCTTATAAAATTCATGCATTCTAAATATCCCATTGATGTCATGGACTCAATCAGTTTGATCTTGAAGTCTTGCTTGTTTCGGCTTTAGTTTATAGCCCAAAGGTAATTTTTTAATTTTTGAATTAGATTTTTTAAAAATGTTTAGTTAGATTTTTACTTGTATTTTCAGATCTGAGCTCCATAAAACTAATGGCTCTTTGTGGAGCAGGGTTTACAAATTCATTTAGCTATCGAAATGGCAGCCCTGTGAAGTGACAAAATCTGTTCAGAATTCAACACAAACCGAGTGAAATGAGGAAGCTCCAAATTTTGGGCGGCCGAGTTTGTGAGCCGTAGCCTGAAGTAGTTTCCAAAGCCAATTGTGTAGCCAGATCATTGGCCCAACATTCACTCAACTTGCACATTGACCAATTCCATCCGTCTGATGAGTATCACCACATTGTCATCTAGCTGGATGCAGGACCAGCATCAAGGCAGTAGTCCGGGGTACAACTCTCTTTCATATTTTATTTCCTATTTTTCTTCAAAGTTAATTCTAGTACCGATAATACCAGATATCTTATCATATACTTCCTTCAGTTTCACAAAGCAAGTTGTTTTAGACCTGTATTTAAGTTACTTAAAACAAATCATTTTATATTTTATTGTGCATCGACATCTATACCCCTAACGGTGCACTAATTTTTCTTCATCTCTCACGCTGTCTTTACTCTCGCATTGTATTTAATATGAGAAAATAAAAAAATACACACTAATTAATCACTCCCTGGTATCTGAAATCATGTCCAAAACGACTTGCTTTTTAAAATGAGAGGAAGTATATAAATATTTTTATATAAATTCAGATTGAAACACATATAATACCATAAATGTATTTGTCTCTCGTGTGTGTCCAGGTTGCAACTCGTCCACAGACCACAATATGAATATGCATGAAAATATAATCTTAAACATTAAATACAGTTTTGTTGTTAGCTTTACACGCTGTACAACCACACCATAATCAATAAAATGTTGGCTAGTCTTTTTAATAGAAAGTGGGATATATTTTAATGCTATATTTTTAGTTTCTTTGTTTTTCGTTGTATATGGTAGTAACAATACACCTTGATACTATTTAAAATATAACATTGTGAAGCCATAACAGTAGTACTTCAGGAAGGAAGGGCGTTTTGGACATTCGGTCAAAGAAGCCGACATGTGGGGCCACATAACGGTCAGTAGTACAGGTAAGATGCATGTGAGTGTGTGTGTGAGAGAGCAGCAGCCGCCCCCACCCCAACCATTTCTTTGCTTCCGTACTGAATTTAGCAGAGCATCATCAAGGTCAAGGCGACTGTTTGAGCTCAAAGACAGCAGCAAGTGGCACCACCGGACGCCCGGCTTTAAGGGGAGCTTTTCGATTTCTGCTTTGACCGCCTCCCTACGCTTGTTTGACCGCTCTGTAAAACAAAAGCTTCAGCATTCAAAATTCGGCACATAAAAATACGATTTTTAGCTTATTTACTACGGTTATTGTAAGCCTAATTTATAGTGATATTATCTAATCGGTTTGTCTGATAAGCGTAAATTCAATGCACTCATAAAAAAGATACAGCTAGCTAGATGATTTCACGGGATAATAAGATGGAAAAAATCTTTGAAAAACAAAGCATATAACTTTTTTCGGAGAATATATGATATGGTCTCAGCACATTAAAAGCATGGTAGCTGTGCAGCTGAGAAACCTTAACTAGCTGATCTTGTCTTTTCTTTTTCAACAACGTGCAGAATATATTTTCAACCAACCATATGCATTAAACACATATCAATACATCAGCTATGAAACCGTTTTCTAAAAAAATAAAAACGAGATTTCAAATCAAAACCGAGCCACCATTGCCGGTGGCATGACTAGAATGTTCTTTCAGAAATTATATTGAAACAAAATAGGTCAAAAACATAATTCGGATTGAATAAGGTGCTCTTGATTGACAAACTAAATACGAGCAATATATTCTTGATTGAACAAGTCACCTTTACGATATTTATTAACGAACCAACAAACGAAGCTACTTTTATTCCGTTTCTCTTTTGAACACTTTTTCTTATCTCACTCACAAACAAAGCGATTGAGCCTCATGCATAGGGTGCACTTAGCAAATTCCTCCCGATGCCTTCTTCCTCTAATCCAATCCACCAGCTGTTTAGTAGCTAATCACTCTCACTAAAAACGAGTAGCAGCAGTAACAGTACACAGTAACACCATCCCCCACCTCGTTCTTGGTCATCACCAGCCAGCAGCCACCTCCTCTCTCCTCTCAGCTGGTCAAAGCATCCACCACCCACCACAGTATAAGCAAGCCAAGCCAGAGAGGAGCAGGAGGACCGGGTGTAGGTGTGTGTACTGTACAGAGCCAAGCCCACCTAGCTTCTTGTCCGGTGCCATCCACGCACTAGCCACATGGAGCGGCCGGCGCCGGCGCCGGAGCCGATGGTGCTCGACGCACAGCCACCCGCCGCGGTCGCCTGCGAGAAGGTCAGTGACGACTGACGACCACTGCCGGCCGGATCTCGGCGGATCTATGCTGGGATTCCTGCCTGGGCGTGTGTTTCTTGCTTCTTGGTGTGCTGATTAATGCGTCGGGTTGGTTTGTGGTGGAGCAGAAGCAGCAGCAACAGCAGGAGGGGGAGGCCCCGTACGCGGAGGGGAACGACGCGGTGACCGGTCACATCATCTCCACCACCATCGGCGGAAAGAACGGCGAGCCGAAGCGGGTGAGCTGAGCGTTCCTTGGTTTTTCACTTTTTCTTGGTTCCATTTCTTGAGCGGAAGTGAAATGCTGCCTTGTAGTGGTTTCTTGGTGCCGAGTTGACGGCCTGTTCTTGGTTTAGGAGAATGTTTATGCGTGTTCCAGCTAGCTTCTTACCTCCGTGTAGAGGTGATGGCGAAGTCATTGACTTTTCATGTGGATTAATGGCCAGATTCGGCTAAAGAAGAAATTTTGTAGATGGCAGCCAATTAAGGAAGATATCAGCTAATTTTTGTAGTTCTCATTTGTCTACATTCTTATATTACAGTAAGATCTGTTGATTCGCCCATTTGGTGCTAAATTTTGGTGGTTTCCAAGGAAAAGTTAGATGGGTTCGATTAGATTATTTTCAACATTTGTGCTCAATTATTATGTACAGCTCTGTCCTATGCCTGGTAATCAGTTGGCTAATAATACTGTGCTTGATTTTCAGACAATTAGCTACATGGCAGAGAGTGTTGTGGGCACTGGCTCTTTTGGTATCGTCTTTCAGGTAAACTGATCTTTCAGAAAGCCTTTGTCTCATGTTGTTGACGTGTTGATCTGATGTTTAGCCTACTCATATCTAGGCTAAATGCTTGGAGACTGGAGAGACGGTGGCCATTAAGAAGGTATTGCAGGACCGACGGTACAAGAACCGTGAGCTTCAGCTTATGCGCTCCATAGACCATCCCAATGTCGTCTCCCTGAAGCACTGCTTCTTCTCTACCACAAGTCGGGATGAGCTGTTCCTCAATCTTGTCATGGAATATGTTCCAGAAACGCTCTACCGTGTGCTCAAGCACTACAGCAATGCCAACCAGCGGATGCCACTTATCTATGTCAAGCTTTACATGTATCAGGTTTGTGGATTGCTAATCAATAGTACTTTTGAAATGGCTGCATGCCTATGTGCCCTTCTAAGTCTATTTTACGTTGGTGGCAGCTATTTAGGGGGCTGGCGTACATTCATACTGTTCCAGGAGTCTGTCATAGGGATGTGAAACCACAAAATGTTTTGGTATGTATCCATGAACATATTATTCTGCTGTCATGAAATGGCCTTTGATTATTGGTTCTGAATTGGTTTTCTCTTGATTGCAATACAGGTGGATCCTTTAACACATCAAGTCAAGATCTGTGACTTTGGGAGCGCAAAAGTACTGGTATGTTGGTTTTTTTCACCCCTAAAGTTTAGTAGTAATACATACACATTACTTTGGACCATTGTCATCATTCTTAACGTAGACTAGTCAGTGTTGTTGAGCTTGAGTTAGAATCACAACCTTTGTTGTTTTGAATCTTTCTTAGCATTTCATGTTAAGTTGGAGTTAGCACTGTGTTGGTGAATCGTTCAAAGGACTCTCATATATTTGCTGAGTAAAGCTAATAAATGTTCAACTTTATGAAGTGTATTTGACTAGATGCTATTATTTCTATGTTTCTATCTTCGATATTTCTTCCTTACTCACATGCAGTATGGATGATGCGAGGGTAATGTAAATTCTTTCATTAATATAGTTTTGCACATTTTTGCTTCACATAATTAATCACTGAACAATCTTCTAGATGTTTGGTCCAATTGTCATCCTGCTTCTGTAGTATTTTGATAAGTTTTGATCTTACCTGCCTCATATCCTTTACTTTTACTGTTCTATCAGGTTGCGGGTGAGCCCAACATATCATATATATGCTCACGCTACTACCGTGCTCCAGAGCTCATATTTGGTGCAACTGAATATACTACATCAATAGATATATGGTCAGCTGGGTGTGTTCTTGCAGAACTGCTCCTTGGTCAGGTTGGTTTCCTTTTTCTTATGTTGACAGATCTGCAAACTTTTAGGTTCCTTTGTTTAAGTATTATCTCTCTTGTTGCTGTAATTTTGATTATCTTGCATTTGTTTTTGATAGCCATTGTTTCCTGGGGAGAGTGCAGTCGATCAGCTTGTAGAAATAATTAAGGTACTGCAAAACATGTCATGCAGTTCACATTTTGCTTCTGATATTGAGTATGGAATGATGTTTAACCTTTTACGGTGTTCTTGCAGGTTCTTGGCACGCCAACTCGTGAGGAAATACGTTGCATGAACCCGAACTATACGGAGTTTAGGTTTCCACAGATAAAAGCTCACCCTTGGCACAAGGTAAGCATACTATCTTTTGCACTTGTTCAGTCATATCAACTTATGTCCTGTAGTTTTCTGGACAACTATAAAGATGTAGCTGACTCACTTCCAACAATAGATTCTCAGTCTCAAGTGATTGATAGGATATGCTGCAATACTACTTTAAGCTGGGCACTCAATTGCTTTAGAACACATTGTGTACATAAAGAGTTGCGTGCAGGTACTGATTCTTCTAACTTTTGTGCAGGTTTTTCACAAGAGGATGCCTCCTGAAGCAATAGACCTCGCGTCACGCCTTCTTCAATATTCACCAAGTCTTCGCTGCACTGCTGTGAGTATATTCTTACAGCAATATTAAGTAGCAGTCTATCAGAGCAGTAGAAACCACAAAACAATGTCTTGCACAAACAAGCACATGTAGATATTTATATCTTGGAAATTTTGATCGTATACCAATTTACTCTCCTGCCCACATATTAGTGACTTGAGATGATTTCACATGTCAGTGACACGTAGAGGGTAAATTCTCAATTTCCCATCTAAAAGAAGGATATATGATCCAATTCCCTCTTATATCTTTATTTATTGTTATGCACATATATGAGTTTTCAAGACATTAGTGCACCTATTGTGTCTGGTCATATGAGCTGTTATTTCACCCATTGAGAATTTCACAAACTTTAAAGCATATTTCAAGGATTTTTGTAACTACTTACCCCTCCAAGTGCTCTTCAAAGTGGGTTGGTGTATGGAAGCACTCCTTGTCTCTTTTCTTTTTTGTCTAGATACTTAGTAGCTGGCTTTTAAAAAAAAGTATATTGATGAAATGCTAGTCTTCACTAAATTTGGTTTTAGTGGGCAATTATAGTCATGATCTTCAGTGAGTGATGGTGGCCTCACATTTAGTCGTTATTGAATTATTGCAATAACTAGATGACAACTTAATATCCCTTCAATTGATATATTTCCGATGTGCTTATTCATTTAAATGTCTCTATGCAGCTTGATGCATGTGCCCACCCTTTCTTTGATGAGCTGCGAGAGCCTGATGAGCTGCGAGAGCCGAATGCGCGCTTGCCAAACGGACGGCCACTTCCTCCACTATTTAACTTCAAACACGAAGTACGAGAATCAAAGATGTTAAACTGCTTTAAGCAGCAATTGTTGCTAGACAGCTTCAGATAATAGTATACTATCCATGATGTTTGCTCATTACTCATTAGCATTGTATTTTGGTCTACAGCTAGCAAATTCTTCACCAGGCCTCATCAATAGGCTCATACCAGAACATATTCGGCGACAAGCTATCCACAACTCTTTGAATACTGGGAGCTAAATATAAACCACCATGCTCAACCTTTTGTCACATTGTTTTTTGCGGAATGGTTATGCTTACATGGAGGATCAATCAGATTGCCAATGCATCATCAGCACTGGAGAAGAGCTACCGTGTAAATTACCTGACAGGGGAGAGAACACCACAATGCTAGATCCATGACTGAATTTTCTCCCTTTTTTTTTTTGCCAAACTGTAATAGAGTATAGATCCCTAATGTGTAGGCGTAGTGGTAAGCGGCCCTTGTTTTGTTCCCCATTCCATGATGTAAATGCCACCATGACTCTAATGAAACTCTCTCCAATCCCCTTAATCCTTAGTTTATGGTGTCAGTGATCCGATCTATTGGATTATAAAGTGAATTGTTTGTCTTTTCTTATTAGAGTTAAACTGATTGGTGTATGTAATTTAATATGGTATCAAATTAGTGTATGTAATTTAATATAGTATCAGAGTCAAATATCTTGCGTGAGGGGGAGTTTTTTTCGTCAGCTTAAGCTTTACAATTGAGCTGCATTTCTTAGGAGGGATTCTGATCGATTGGATGCCGTATTGAAAATGTTTGCAAAAGTTTCAGAAAAGGCCGGATCAACACGAACTCTGCAACAGTATCTCACACTTGGCATTGCGCATAATATTAGTGGAGGAAATATCTGAACTTTCCCTAGCAAGCAGATCAGCGAGGTTATGACGCTAAACGTTAGCTTCAGGTAGAATGAAAACGGATTCAATAAGTGCAGCGAATGGTAACGAAAACGAATACATATCGAATAATAAGTGATAAGACAGTAGGTTTCTGTTTCTGATCTAACCTTTGTTTTTTCTCGGAACCGGACGAAACTCTTTGCTCCGTTTTTTATCCATAGCTTCAGTATGCTCAATGATTGTCCTTGCAGTGCACTGTTAAGCTTAAAAGCTGGGTCGCATAATTTTGCTGTCGAGAGTGCCTACGTCTCCATCTGCATCCACTTGCTCGCAGTCGCCAGTCGTAGTATAAATAGGAGTCCCGTGACTGTTTGAAAATCACATGACGTTTCACGTAGGACAGCTCGATTTCTGTCGGCAAAACGAGTGGCAAGTGACGTCCGTTCTCAAATGCATGGCACCCTCTATATTCGCAGCGTTTGCCAATGATCTCAGTCGGTCGAAGAAATGGAGAAAAAATGTAGTTATAACTAATTTCCACTACCTACCCCTAATTAATTGCTTTTACAGGAGGGAAAAATGATTGTATTGTGTTGTGTTGTTTAATATTGTCTTATAACTTTTTTCTTAATATCTAGTGCATCTTACTCTTGCACGCCCTTGAATTTTGCTTCATCTCCTACACGCCCCCAAGATTTCATTTTTCTCCGTTGCATATGCATTCCATAATTTGATCGCTACACTTTTTTTTTAAATGACCGTATTGTCCTCGTTGGTAAGACTAAATGACAAGCCTCCCTACTAAAAGTCTAAAATTACTTGACTTCTTTTCCAAGGAAGTTGAATCACCCAAACCACCACAATTTGAAAACTGAACCAGATTTGAAACTTGTATAAAATTTTAATCAGATTTGGTTAAAATTCTCTCAGAATAAAGGAAACTGTTTTAAAATTCTAGTTTTAATACATACTTTTTTGTGATTTGTTTAAAACCACATCCCTCCTTAAAATTTCTTCAAATATGGTTCAATCTAGTTGAAAATTACAATGTGTTTTTCAAATTTATGTTGAAATAATTTTTTGTAAGTAAAAAAAGTTTTATCTCAAGAATTATGATTTTAAGAGGGTACCACTTATGGTAGGAGTACTAACTGGCAATATAACCATTTTTAAAAAATTAAAGAACGACTTATAGAATAGGCGTATAGAGGATCGAAATGAAAACCTAAGAGCATGTAGGGGATTGATAAAAACTTGAGAGCCTATATTTAGGGACACACAAGAAATTTTCTCTTTATTTTTAAGAAACCTGATAGACTAAGCGCTTCTCCGAGACCAAACGATTTTACAATTATACAAGGAATTAGTTTAATTCCTATAAATCCTCCGTATTCCGAAGAAGACCAAGTACTGGGAAAACATGTAATTAGAGATGTTTAGATATCTTACATACTCCTTAACTTCAGTGGTATTTTCAAGACCATTTATTTCCATCAACTATATTATGCGATGGAGAAGAATAATTCACTCTTTTTTCCTGAAAATAAATACAAATAAAAGAAAGGAAAGGAAAGGAAAGGGGAAAAAAAAATCAGGAAATCGAATCACGTATTCGGGAGGGGAGGGATAAAGATGTCATCAAGCCGGGCCCACCTGCCTCGACATCGCCACTGCCATCGTGCCGACGCCGTCTCGCTCTCCCCTCTCCCCTCTCCTCACCCATGTCGCAGGTCAACTTGTCCCGCGCGTTCGCACCACCGAGACTGTAACAATTAATCTCCGGCGGGCGGCGGCCCCTCTCACTTCCTCACTCCTTCCGGCCACTCCAAAGCCAAGATTCCTAGGCTCCTAGCTAGCTAGGCGGTGCATGGCCGGCAACCCAGCATGCATGGCGCGCGCCGGCCGGCGCGCGTGAGATGAGCCGACGTACGACGTGGTTCCGGCGCGGGCTATGGTGATCGCCGCGGGTGACGCAGGAACCGGTCG
>KE372078.1:693103-709930 GCA_000418225.1 Zizania latifolia | reverse complement strand
AAATGCAGATTTTGCTCAGCTCCAGAAACACTTGGTATCATAGAGATTGGCATCTCCGTTGGTATCATAGAGATTGGCATCTCCGTTGATACATCATATGGTACCAAGGATCTTTCATGATTTTCTACACTACAAATAGCCTGGCTATCTGAAAAGTTAGAATTACTTGGTACTTCATCTATACCCATGTGCAGATTCAATCCTTGAGCAAACTCCTCTTGCAAGTGGTTATCTGGATCGAAGTTGGAAACATGATAATGCTCCTCAGGAAAAGCAGATGCAACAGCCTCTGCAGAAGTATAGCATGCATCTTGACCCACAGAAGATTCAGAACCATGCGCTTCATTCTTGTCGACATCCACATTTACTTGCAAATCACAGTCCAAGTCCACATTAGTATTCTGTACTTGGGAGCACGAAACCTTGGCCAATGACAATTGACTACATCCTGATGAATTTTCAACCTCCCGAACAGCATAGCAACCACTATCTTCACTGTTTTGTTGGGTCATCACAGGTGATGAATTACAATGTGCAGGGTATTCATTAAGTGGGAGACATGTGACTTGGGTAAGTAAACCTGATGACATGTATGAATCAACTTTCTTCTTTACTGAACTGTTCCAGTGATTTTTAATTGCATTGTCCGTCCTGATAGGGAAACAGAATTTTAAAAATTCAATCATTTAGGTAGTACAAAAGAGACCATTAGATCGATAAGAATTGATTGCGCAGTAGTAGCTTATAGATCATGTGGATTAGGTCATAAACAGTGATAGAAGGCAAGGATGTTAAACTTCAATAGATGTGTCAAAATGGCAGTAAAACATAACTTTGACCTGTATCACTTCATAGAAAGAACATAAATTAATTTCAAATTTTGTACACAGAAAATAAAGGAGAGCTATCACAGTGGTAACTGTTTCACAATCAGTGAAAGTGTGGAACCAATGTCCTCTATTCTCCAAAAGCAAAAAGTTTTAAGTTTTGAGGTTACCATCTTCCATAAATGTAAAACAGCATAGATTTCCAAATGATGTCTGAAAGGAAGGGGGAAAGAATGCTGAACTAAACAGTTTGGGAATTTATCAGGGATTAAAATATATACCTTGGAATGAAATAAAAGGGAAGCACTCCCCATGATAGCAATCGTCATGACTCGTGACAATATGACATCATAATAGAGGTTTACAAACAGCTCTTGAGTAACAAGAAAAAACTTACCTTCCTGGTAAAAATTTTGTCAGCTCAGCCCATTTATTTCCATACATTCGATGAGCATGTATGAGGGTAATTTCCTCTTCTTGTGTCCACGCTTCCTTGTTTATGCCAGGGTTAAGATGGTTGTGCCACCTAAATGCAGATTATAGTCCATCTTTTAAGCGTCCATAGTAATGATACTCAATTTTAAGTGACGACATGCACATTTCAGGAAAAAAAAGTTGGCTTACCAAAATACTGAATAGTTTAAATAAATTTTAGTAACAATGTAAGACATGGTTTGGCAGCCATCATTGTTCAGCATATATCTATGAAGAAACAATCTCCAAAGTAAAACTACATTCATGTGTAGCATAGTTATCAAGGCGTTGCTAAATAGCGTCGCTTTAGTGCTAGAGCACTCGGCGAGGCCGGGCGTGGCGCAAATCAGGTGTGGAGAGGCTGGACACGGCGCGGCGGGGTCGGGCACAGAGGCAAACGAAGGGAAGAGGGAAGAGAGAAGAGGGGAAGAGGCAGCAGCTGGAATGCTGGAGATAGAGGAGGAGACTTTCGAGGCTAAGAGGAGTGAGGAGTGGAGTTTAGGGTTTATAACCTAGGCCTTAAATGGGCTGGACTAGACTTATATGAATGGGCTACTAAACCGAGCTTTAAATATATTATTATAAATAATTTTAAATTTTTTATTGCAATTTTAACTATATATATTTTTAGTTTTGTAAGTTATCTAAAGTGACAATATTGCAATTTGATATTGTATTATGATTTTTATGATGCTATATAGCTATTATACTATTTAGAATTTACTACTTATCTATAAATATTTTTCTAAAATATTATATTTTATATGGCCGTAAGGCGTCGCCTCGCCTTACCGCCTTAATAACTGTGATGTGTAGAACAATGTACTACAAGAAAACTTCCAGCAGTTGTTGCTAGCACAAAGAAGATTCTCTGTTGAGCCCCACAAAATTTCTTGTCATAGGGTATACGATAAAGAATTCAAAAGGCCTGCTATGTCACATAATGGCTCAAAAGAGTCAATAGCTAAGTAATGCCGCTGCTGTTATTACTGGCTTTACCAAAAGGTCAGTGATTTCATTCTAGTGGGACAATATTAACCCTCTCGGATTCTAGTATTGCCAGTAGAAGCATTTTAACCATCTGACCATGTGGAACTGTGAATTTTAGATTTTTTCTTTTATCCAACATTCCATATTTGAAATAACAGGTGATGGAAAAGAGACAAAGTAACAATTTGTGGTTTTGACAAATCAAATATAGCATTAGTGATAATTAAGGAGATTGCTGTGTGTGTGTGTTTTCAGAAATAGATGGAGTTTTTTCAGTTTTCACATCATGACAGAAAAAAGTTAACAGGAGTGCTCCTGCGGCTTTAAAATATACAATTTTCATGAGCAAAAGCAACAGGCCATTGCCACAGTGGATAAATTTACTGTTGACATACAGCATCAAGTCATACAGGCTATATTTTTCATTTTTTCAGTGCAAGATTGATGGAATAAAATGAAATAAACTAAGTACTTTTCATGGCATTACCGTTCACGACATTGCTTTCCAATACGTCCGGGCAAAGCTTGAGCAATGGTTGACCATTTTTTTGGCCCATATTTGTTTACCATCTGAACAATGATTTCATCTTCCTGAAAAAGGGAACAACAAGTCGATGAAGCAAAAATGACTAACCAATATTATTTAAAAAAGAAAATAAATCAAACAGCATGCTTACTTCTTTGGACCATGGCCCTTTGACCAACTCAGGATTTAGAACCTTTTGCCACCTGTGTAAGCATTGTACATCGGTTCTATCCGGAAAACATTCCGCTGGAAAATTAGAAGGTACTGCTGTATCAGAGCTTGGATTTTAACAAGACAAAGGGAGTTCTCATCAACAGGAAAGGAAATAGAATGTCTCAAAGCATGAGTAGAAGTGTAAGTACAATGCACTCATGTACATCCTTTGGCGTAGCATCGATGGAATCATGGAAATATATATAATATGCTGCTTGGTTTATGATATCCTATTGCGCAAAACAATAGTAGAAAGATAGGTTTAAGAATAATGTGGTAGAAAATGCATTGTATATCCTGGATAATATTGTGAATTATAAATATTGTTCCAGTAACAGCCTGGAATGTATTATCATACATCATGTAATCATAAAGCATGTGTGCAAAAAAATATAATCCAAGGGAGTCTACCATACACATATAGGCTATAAAACACAGTGTTAGATAGGCATCAAAAGTTTTTAAAAAAATTGCACAAGACAGCTGTTATGGACTTGCTAGGATAAGGGACCAAAGACGGGGGGATATGGCACTTGTCCTCTAATAGCTCCAACAAGGTTTCTTCTTGTCAAGCTAAGAGAGGCTATGAGACTTAGGGTTGAGATTCATTGATTGCTTCATAATAGAGTACAAGTACATCAGATCCATTTATATATAGGGAAGACCAAGGTTGTTATGGCGGTGTGGCGAAGCGCAGCGGCCCACCACCTTCACAACTTTACAGCGACTATGGCGTGCGGTGTAACGAATATATTATGATATTAGAAATTAAAATAGCAATGTAAATATAGCATAAAAGACATAAAACTATCTTATCTCTAAAAGTTTCAAATTTCTCATCTATTAAATGTCATTTAAAGCAAATTATGAACAGTTTCCTTCTTTTTCTCTCTCCTTCTCTTCCTCCTTTTTCTTTCCTTCTCTTCCTCTTTGTCATAGGTAGTCGGACAGGGCCGTCAGCTCCATTGATCAGCAATAAAGCAATGAAGAAAGAATTAGTCTAATTTCTCATCCAGTTCTCTATTCCTCAACCCAATGTTCTCCCCAACCTAAGTTGATGTTGTAATGACACAAAGGCCACCAATGGAGGTGATTGGGTTGATGTTGTAGTGACCGGCGTTGTCATCACCATGTCCATCGCTGCCTGTTCGGTACGCCTTTCCTCCACTTCTTACTTTGTATGCCGCTCCGCCTCTTTGGCCGCGTGCTCCGCCTGCAACACGTCCACCAACTCCTTCATGTCCTTCAACTTCTTGATTATCTACGAGATAGGTGTCGTGGAGCTTCTAGTCATGGGCGGCTGCTCCCACCGGATGTCCATCTAGCAGCAACCATCATAGATGGCGCGGGCGTAGACGGTCTTCTAAACATGCTCCACGTTAGCCCGAGATCGGAATAAGACAGAGGCCTCCACGTACGCTCCCATCGGGTGCATGTAAATCTCCTCTGCCCCATACGCATCGAACACTTGATGGAGTACATCCTCGTTCACCAGGTAGAGCGAATTGATCACTATGACACGAAGGATTTGCTCGAAATTGGAAGCTATGGAGAGTGGCTCTGATACCAAGTTGTCATGGATTGGACCCATGGCAAGATAAACACCGCCGAGAGAACAGCCTGGCAGCGGTGACTGCTAGGGATGAGAGGTAGACTTAAGTTGGAGAGAAGAACATTGGGATAAGGAATAGAGAACTAGATGCGAGATTAGACTAATTCTTTCCTCATTGCTTTATTCGATCAATACCACTCAATTTATAGAGCTTACAAAACTTTATTTGTTTAACTAACTCTAATCTAATCTGCTATTGTAAAGGAATTACTATTCTATTTTTAATCCCTAATTATTGCTACAGTACCCGCGCGGGTAGTGTTCACGTGGGCTAGGCTAGGCCAGATGGCCTTGGCCCACTACCTATGACACTCGTTGCCTCCCACCATCGCCGCCCAATCCCCACCGCCGCCTACCGGAGCGCCACGAAGCTGAGGCACGGGCGTGGCTTGAGCGTGGCCCTTCCCTTCTCTTTCTCTCTGTTCCAACCGCCCGCCACTCACTAGATCTGGCTGCCGCCGCCCGCCAAATCTGGTTGTTGACGCCCACCGTCTGCCCGATCTAGTCGCCGCTGCTTTCGGCCAGCAGTACCGCCACCGCCTTTGGCCTAGATCTGCCAACAACAGCCGTCGCCCGCCAGGCCACCACGCCCATCGTGTGGCGTCACTGTGGCGAATAGCGAAAAACTGCCACAGCGACATATCATCGCTATAGCGACGATATATCGTTGCCACAACAACTATGGGGAAGACTAACTTGATATACAAGGAACTAATCCTTACTATTTTTAAGTCAAATAGTAGGAGAGGCTCCTACTGAGGAATATATTAAAAAAGACCAAAAGGTCAAAGTAATACAAAAGAACCTCAGAGAACAGAGAACTAAAGCTAGAACTGAGCCAGACAGTTTAACAAAAAAATGTTTTTTTATCGTCTCTTAATCAACAAGATTGTAGGGATAATTCTTCTTTAAAATTATTTTTTCCAGCTTTGTAGATTGGGCTGCTTGTCTTCAAAAATTAGAAAGTTCCATTGCTTGCAAATAGCCCAAATCCCTATTATGAAAACTTCAATGGAGAAAGGTCCATTGAAATTGTCCTTAGAAGATGTCAGCATATTGTAGACAAGCATCTCCAAGTTTCAGTGAACTCCAATGAATTCCCAACATCTGAGGCTAAAAGAACAAGAAAAGATGATATGTTGTTTATTCTTGATTTGGAGAATACAGTTGTAGTTGCTGCCCTCTATTCTGAAGTTCTTTCTTTTCAACAAGTTTCTCTTGTTGAGTCTGTCCATGTCACGGCCGTTGAGTAGCGGAACATGAGGTAGAGAGCGGGGGCGTAGCCGTGGCTGACAGGAGGGCGAGGGCAAACTGCCCTTCGTCTCCCCAGCACCATGACAGTCGAGAAGGGTGTAGGCAGGAGCCAGCGCAAGGAGAAGGGGGCGGCACAGGTGAGGAACCAAACTGATTTATTTCTTAATTGATTTGAATACAAGCTACCGGCCCCTTTATATAGAGTAGAGGCCTTCTTTCTAGAAACTAACTGAAACAAACTAAAGATAAATGATTATATCTAACAGCAAAGAGATAAACTAATTCAGTTTGGATTCTATCTAATCCTGGCTGGCTCAAGGGGGAGGCGCACCTGGTTGAGCTGCCGCTAGCTAGGCCGGCGCAGCCCTCCTCCGGCTATAGGTGCGCCCCCACATGACAGTCCATCAGGAGTAGCCACATGAAGACCCTAAGCTTGTTGCAACATTTTGACTTCCAAATCCATTTGAAAATGTGAGGATCAGTATGTTGATAGAGTAGACCATAGAGTTTCCTAGAAGAGTATATGCTTGTACCCCAAATATATGACCATTTGTCATGTTCGATTGTATGCAAAGACTACTCATGATTTGCTACAGCTGGTTGTATTCCTAAAAAAGCTCGTTCCGAAAGTGGGATATGAACATAGTTGTTAAGGCGTCACCTAAGCATTCAGGTGCTCGACAGCAGTCGTCGTGGCCATCGCCTCCTCATATGCGAGCGTGGCATCCGCCATGACGCCATATTGCTCATGGCGGACGCCTCACGGCATATAAAGGTGAATCCAGTTACAAATGCTCAAAGCATAAAACATTGAGTATTGCGTTTAGATTTGGAGACGATGACTATTGAGATATTTAGTATTGCGTTTAAACATTGAGTATTGCTCAAACGCATTATGGCTCCAAAATTCAACCTTGATGATGATGACTATTGAGAATGAGAGATAAGAGTGTTGGACTGTTGGTTGTTGTTATTTGCTTATTTGTGTTAATGACTTAATGTGTTTTAAAATTGTGATGATATTTGTTAACTTGTTATGTTATTTGAACTATTGCCACGGAGTATGGACTAGTTTAATTATTCCTGTTGTTCCAAAAATTATTTGGTCATGTACATTTATGTGAAACATCGCCTCTCCGCATGTCATACTTGTCTAAAAGGTGTGAAGGTGGTTAGGCGCCTCACCTCTTAGTGTCATAGTAACCAGGGTTCTTATGGCATCGCCTAGGCGATAAGTCGCTATATGGTTCTGGGCGTCAGGGTCGTCACGTCTGGAGCTCATATGGCGTCGCAAGTCGTCGCCTTATGAGCTGTGGCGACGACTTGCGAACGAGGTGACGCCGCATGGCGTGAGGACGGGAGCACGCACGAGGGAAAACGCAGGGGCGCGTGCGAGAAAACGTGGGAGCGCGCGGGCGCCAGTGTCAAAAGGGAAAGAAAGCTGGCTGGCGCACGCGGGAGGGAAAACGCCCAAGAATAAGGCAGCTGAGAGGGGAGAGGGAAGAGGGAAAAGAGAAGGAAAGCAGAGCACGGCGGCGGCGCTCTAGATCCGACGACGGCGGCGGCGGCACTCTAGATCCAGCGGCGACAGCAGTGCTCCAGATCCGGCGGCGGCGGCGCCCCTGGCCAGACGAGGCAGCGGCGAAGGACGGCGGAGTTCCGTGCCCCTAGCCCGGCAACGCGGCGGCGAAGTTCCACGCCGGCGAAGCAACAGCGGAGTTCCATGCTTTGTTTCCTGGCTTGCTTTTGTTTCTGTTCTCTCACTCTTTGTTTACTGGCTTGCTCTCACTCTTTGTTTACTGGCTTGCTTTTGTTTCTGTTCTGGGCAGTGGGAGAGCAGTGTGTAGATATTAGGCTTGATATTAGTCTTTAAATAAAACCTAAAGTAGCTATAACTCTTATTCTCTCCTCTGCATAGTATAATTCTTATGTATGTATGGTGTCGTCTCGCCGTGCGCCTAACTCGCCTAGGCGGCTGGAAGGGGGTAGGTCGCCTCGCCTCGCCTTATCGCCGCAAGAATACTGGTAGTAACTTTGGATATGAAATTGTTGTGCTATTGTGTTATTTGCCAAGAAGCCAGCTACTGAGATATTTTTGTTTGTAGCAAAAAAATAGAGATTATACTGGTTGATTATGCTTCCTACTATGGAAATCAATATAATCTCTATCTCTAATACTAACTAAAACTAATAGATATAATACTAAAATAAATATATATTTATCCTACTAACCTAGCATATTATTTAGGCAACACATATTATTATTGTTAGAAGGTAAACTCTTTCCTAATGACACATTGACACTGCTACAGTACCACATGCTATAGTACCTCGTTCTACAGTACCATGTACGTTAAACAGCCCCATGGAAATGTGACGAAGGGGAAAATGTCTAGTTCCCTGCACCAGCTTGTTGCCCCACCCCCAAGAAAAAACACACGCATACTTTTCCAAGGTGCATCCCCCTACGACCGTACCATTATTTCCTTTTAAAAATAAACATAATGTACGACATGGATTTTAGAAGGCAGTATTGTTCATATAATCCAGCATAAAAACAACTGTATAAAAGTTCCAGAAAAAGGAAAAAATGGCAGCTAAAAGATACCATGGAGAAACTATGATAAGGAGTAAGGAAATAGAATCACTGCACAGTATCCACATCTATGCATCAATCCAAAGAATATACCTATTTTTTTCCAATTTTTTCCTTTGTAAGTCTGAACAGCTCTGGACAATATGGCATCCTACATATGAAAAAAACACATGCACAATGTCAAAAAGTGTAAGTAGATACTACACATGAAAACTTTTATATACGAACTTAAAATTTTAAAATTTTGCATCATGAGGCTGATAAGATGGGTCTAGGCTCACATATCAATGAGGCATTGATAAGCATATACAAAATAGAACCAAAATACTGCTTGTTACAAAATCAAAAGTGTAGAATTAGAACAGAATTGTGCATGAGTATATACAACATAAACAGAATAAATCAGTAAATCCCAATGTAGAAGTGTGAAAGTGTATGATTAGCCTCAGAGTACAGCTAACCACTTGCTGACTTAGAGTTACCAATGTCTCTCTTGCATTCTAGCAATTAGTGAATTGTCATATTAAACCACATTTGCAGGACTCAGGCCTCCATACAAGGGCCAGGGTTTAAATAGAATGTTTTTAGATGCAAAAAAATCAGGCCTTTGCCAATAAAAACAATAGATGTTTTGCAGACAATCATTCTTGGCAATACATAAAATAGGATTTTCAATCATCATTCGATGATCTGTACAGGAAAAGGACTCTTTGACATCAGAAATACAAGATAGCACGCATATGGTATACCTCTTCAGAGGTCCAATTTCCTTTGGTGGATCGCCGTGTCGGACCAGTGGTCCTCCTAAAGGTACAAAGGACAGAGATTCATAATAAAAGTAAGTCCAATACACAGTTAGCATGATTAGATGATCTCTTAGCTTTCTACCCATTGAGTGGTCGCCGTCTCTGAGGTTCATTGCTGGTTTCACCTTCTGGTCCAGAAGGTTCTCCACCCTCCTTTGGGGCCGTTACGTTATCACTTGTCATCACGTGTGAAGACGCACAAGCTCAATTTGTAGTAGAACCTTGTAAGGGGTATAAAAATAATTATACTGTCAAGCCTCAGTGAGGCATTCAGGGAGTTACTTCAAGGATAAGCAATCATCAGCTGCAATGGAAATGGAGGAATCAATATCTCAATACCTCATCACAAGATATAACAATAGAAACATTTAGGACTGCATAGAGGACATTGACTACATTCATAAAAACACTAATTTACTCATTTAAAAGGAGGAGCAGGGGTGATAGTGTAGGTGGTTTGTTGATCTTTTGTTTTAAAAAATACATCATTTGCACATATGTATGTGTAGGTGGTTTATTGATCTCATGCAGTCATCTGTAGAACAATTTTTTGATTGGAAAAGGTCCACTTTGCTCCCTTAAAATAGGATCACTTAACCACCAAATCCACCAAAAAAATTGCCCACTCTAACCTCCAAAAATACTGAAAGTAGCTAACTTCACTCCAGGACAATCACCAATGAAGCACCATCCCAAACAATGATTTATACAAGCAAAGAGATATACCAATCGCTTGGCGACGGCGAGCCTGGACGCGGGGCGCCTGCCGCCTGGTCCGGCGGAGCGTCGTCCAGCAGCGCGATTCCTGGAATCCTGGAGGCTGGATCTGGAGCGCGAAGCAGAACGGATGTTCCGCGGTGACGTCTATCCCTGATGGCTACGGCGGGCGCCGGCGGGGACGGCAAGGGCGGCGCGATTGCGACTTGCGACCGCGCAGCGCCGGCAGCGGATCCAGCTCTGGCCTCCGCGCGAGCACGGCGGCCGCCTTGAATGCGCCACGCTCGAACCAGGGGTCCGCCGCAGCGAAGGTGGACGAGCGAGATCGGGGAGGACGACTCCGGACGAGGTGGGATTCGATCTAGGGGCGGAGCGAATCGCCTCCCTCCTCGCTCTCTCTAACCCTAGCTCTCCTCTGCTCGCTCCGATTTCAAATTTCAAAGCGTGGGAGGGCAGGAAGGGGAGAGTGGAGCGGATGCGCATTTCGTGAACCCTATTGAGGATGCTTTCTGCAAAATGGACGTAAACGGCTGGAGAGCGACGACGAATGGGGGTGTGATTATGTGAAATGGACGGTGAGGAGACTGCTACTAGGAGATACCGCCGCATCGGGGCCGCTCGCCGTTTCGGCAATTTTTGAATGCCAACGGTTGGAGAGCGCAGCGGCTGGGGCGCCGGCTGTTTTGGCTGGTTACAAATTTGTAAACGCAGTAAACAATCCTTAGAATGGAAAATGTGAGATGGTATCGGAATAGAATAGATATTTTGAACACGCAAAGTAAAATATATAATAAATAATTAAATTTGAGTAATCTATTTTCTACCCTATCTACCCTTCTACCTCTACCATATATACTCTATAATGCACGAGTTAATCTCTTTCTCTCGCCAGCGTCGCAGCGTCACGCCGCCGTCGCCCCGCCCCACCCCGTTCTGTTGCCTCGGCTCCTCCCCTCTTTCACCCTATTAGTAGTATGCACATGCTAACGCTACGGTAAAAATCAAAAAACAACAAATATTTTAAACTTCAAATGAATAACGATATAAATTAAGATTCACGTCAAAAGATATCGACGACATCTGTCCTGTGCAACAGATATTCCTAATACAGCATGCAAAATACTATGAAGCAAAAATGATTTAAATTGAATCATTCAACTGAAAGAAAGAAACACGATACTTTTTTATCTTTTCTTTATTTCTTGTAATAAGTAATAACAACAAATGTAATCGTATTACAAGTCTAATTTGAGTTTGCTGCACAGAAAGCTAGTGAAGTAAAGAAGGGAATAAAGTTGTATTTTGTTTACCATTAGTCGGTGAACAGTTTAAACATCCATACTCATCTTGCCTAAAACAAGCAGAAAGAATGGTCTTACATAGCATTGGAAATTGCTGAAGGCAAGGGCCTAGGTTCTCTAATGTGCACTGAGAAGACATCCCACAGTTTCTATCCACACTTCCAGTACATATGGACTTCTGAATTGGTGGTGAAGCATACATTAGGGTAGCTAGAGCAAACATTTCTCCTATTTGTTCAACCATATCATCAACATTATACAGTATTTCATCCATCTCAATTACAATGAAATTACTATGCCTAACCATTTCCTGTGACAGATTCCAAAGTGCATTAGAAAATGACGCTTCATACTCATAACCTTTGACCCTGAAGAAGAGCAACCATTGTGCCCACTTGCAATCACCCTGAAAAAATTCATGACATAACAACCAAGTCAGGCTAACTCCTAGTAAGACATAAATAAGGTAATCTTAAAGATTCGTCTTATAGTGTTCTTTTCACAATAATCAGTTAATTTATTTTCAGAAAAATGAGTCAACAAGTGATAGGGCACACCAGACAAACCTACAACAAGATACAAGGATAAGTAATGCCTGTGCTGACTGAGCATAGCTTTCTCATCGCATTCAAGATGGTTTTTCTCTAACTTGTGGAATATCTTTAACACCACCAGTTCTCCCTCATCCTTCTCTGTGTTTTTTATATGATATTGATGTAATCTCCAGTCAGTAATCTTAGGACTGTTACTATCTGTCTCATAGGCATATAATACAAACACTTCCTTGCAACCTATCGATATAGGGTTTCCACTTTTTTGGGCAGCAGCAAGCTGATTGTTAGGATTTAGGAGCACCACTTCTATTCTGAATGTAAACTGAAATTTGGGTTTGAGATGGGAACAAGTTGGCTTTTATTTAGCTTAGGTTCCTGATAACGGATTCAGTGATCAATGCCTCCTGCAGAGCATCAGTCGCAGCAATTGCTGCTGCATCTCTTCGTTCAGTGGCTTCCTGTAAATTCAGAGAAGAGGTGGCATTATAAGGATCAACGAATGGAGATTAATCATTGCCAACAAAAAGGAGTTGGAAACGCTTACCTTTCCCATTTTTGAAAGTTTATCTGAAACTGCATTCAGTGGAATGTTGCCATCAGTCCATTTATGATCATCAAGTACAATTTTTGGAACAGCAGTTTTTGTCTTTACTGCCATAGACTCTATCTTCTGTTGTGGTTTTAGTTTCTCATCTACAGATGAACCATCATTACTAGATTGTTCTGTCGTAGCATCACCCAGTTGCCTTGATATTGCTTCATGCATTTACAGAAGGAATTTTTTTGTTGCACGGTACATACTTTCCAATAGAAAGCTAACAAACAAGTTGACCTGAACTAACAAAGAATAAAGTAGCACAGATGGAAAGAACATAAATGGCTTGTGCTTTCAGTTCTCTCTTTCCACAATAAGCATTCAAAGTAACCGCAAGCAAATCATGCATAAATTTAAAAGTAGATTCATATTTCATATAAAGCTATTGTGGTACTACAATATGTATCAAAACAATGTACACGATTGTAATCTAAATCCACTGCACAATTGTAATCAAAAGTCAAACAAAAGTTCTTGCATGATATTTTCGTTTTTTTCTATTCCTTTCTTTCTTCTTATGCTCAATGCTCATCATCTGCTGGTTGTGTTCCTGTATGTATACATATTGAGGCTATAAAAAGCAATACATATACAGTGTACTTGAATTGGTCACTCTCAGTTGCTATATCCTGGTTCATAAATAATAAGATCCAAACAAATATACACCAAAAACTAAAAAAGCATCAGCCATAATTTGCTAGTAAAGGGGAGTGATAACCATACCTTGTTCAGTTATCTTGTTCAGTAGATCCGTCTATAAGAAACAAGCAAAGAACCACCACAACCGATGGCAAGATATCTCGGTTCTTTTTCAAATGTTCTTGCAGATATAGTATAATTATAGCTAGTGTCTCATTTGCACTTTGACTGCCAATAGTTTTAACCTTTCCATACATATAGCTCAAGAAAGACTGAAGAGATCCAAAACTGCTGGCATTACTTATAAGATCTCTGCTCAAGAAATGCAGGAGATTTTCCCAAGTATTACAGAATGTCAGAAGCCACTAACCAGCACAGCATCTTGGAAAGTAGACTCTCATTTTTTAGTGGCTCTTCATGTGACGTTTTCAGTGCAAAATTTTGTTCACCACACAACCATAAGATGTTAGAAGTTCCCCATGAAACAACCAATGCTGCCATTGACTTATCCTGCCATTGCCATACAAAAACAGAATTTATAAATCAATTGCATAAAATACTTAAACAGACAAAAGAGACCATGCCAGTGCATATTCTATGCATAAATATGAGGACCATATTGTTCATGGCACTCCACATTCTTAGTTATTATTAAACTGCAGCGCATGGTTAGGAAAAAATATACAGTAAAACCATCTAAATTCCAAATGAATCAAGAGAAGTGGAAGAAAAGGATTAGACAAATCTAGATAATCAACACATTATACCATATTAAAAAAAAGTGGTTTTAAGGCTTTCAAAATAAGGCAGGGCACAAATGAAGTACCATGTAAGACACAATTGACAGAGGACCATTCATAAGAATGACATCAATGCCATGTTCCATTGCAAGCTTAAGTTCTATGCTTCTTGAGTTGCCACCAATAGTTTGGGACAATTTAAGTATGCCATGGAGGGACAAGGAAAAATGTTGCTGGTAAATCTTCCTTTTCATAGACAACCTCATCGTTGATGCAATCACATTTAGCACTGAAGCTAACAATGGCACATTTCCTTTCAACAATTTCATATCTTCAACAAGGACATAAAGGGATTTAGATATTTCCGAGAGTTGCTCAAGGGCAGTTTCTTGGAGCCATTCGGCAATTAATCTTGATGATGTCAAATCATTCACTACCTGAAGAAAGGGCAAAAACATAGGTACATAGTTAAAAGCAGCTTCACAATACTATTATAAGAAAAATAACTTGTAGAACATTTCTCGAGAAACTTCTGAATAGAATCAAATTATTCATGCCAAAGGTCTATAAACCATAAACAAGAAAATGTTATACCAAAGCTGTGGTCATATAAGCAAAAAAAATGTTTACTGTGGTACCGCCCTATCAAGTTAATGAATTGTACAAAAACTGCATAAAGAATAATTCTAGCAGAGCTGACAAAGTGATTCTTGCATGCGGGTGAACCAAATCGTATAGTAGAGTGCTTCATCTATTAAAGATGTGCACCACAGTGGAAAGTAAAGTAAAACAGTGTTTTACCTCCAGTGCTGACCCAATTACTGTAGAACAATAGGCGTCTTTTACACTGTCCAGTCCTTCTCCATGAGATGAGATTACAGAAGATAACCACAACAGAAGGCCACAATCTTTTGTTAAATGACCACAAGGAGCTACAGTGACCTCTTCCTTGGCAAGGCGAGCGGCGGCCTTCTGGCGCTCGATGTCGGCCAGTGTGGCGCATGCAACTCCACCCGGCGCTCAGCGGCCTCGACCCCTACAGTAGCTCAAAGTCAAAGTCAAAATCATACTTTCTAAACCTTGATATACTCACACACTAATCCCTTTATTACACGACATCAGTCAAGCTCAATGCGAGATTCGTGCCACCCTTGTTGATAGCTCGACACTTCACTCGATCAAGTAATGAATTCAATTATGATCAACTCTTTGATCATAGTGGCATGACCATGCATTTTCCAATCCGACTACCTCAAGGGGTCCAGAGACGTCTCTCCCGTTATTTAGGAGGGATAAATTTTATCTTGACCGCTCATATCCCACGACATGTTTCATAACACACACTAAAGCAACCTTTATAACTACCCTGTTACGGAATATGGTTTGGAAGCCCCTAAGTGTGCACTACATATTCTGAAATCAATGACGATCTCAGGTATAAGGATTCTGTAGGTAAACTATTTGAGATGACAACTGATGGCACTTGTAAAATAATAATCCAATCAGTATCTCAAGGTGGGTCTATCCAACTCCATGTTCACCAACATGAGTCCACATCACTGATTTGACATCTCTATGTCTATGATCTATGAAACTTGATCATCAATCAAACAGATGTAATAATCTATGAATCATCACTGTCCCCCATGATGATATGAGATTAGGGATCGTTTAGAACAACATCATAACATAAAGAGTCTCACAAACAAGTCATCAACTTGTTGATCAATGTAAAAGATATTTATTCAAGGAACAAGATAACAAATTATCCAAATATACATCAGCATAGATAAACTAACTTCTTCTCACATACATTCGACTCACTCACGTAAATATCTAATACTCATAGAACTCAAATGTGCCTCATGCTTGGGCTATGAGAGAGACTTTGTCAACGGATCTGCTAGGTTCAAATCCGTGTGCACCTTGTATATCTTCACATCACCTCTATTTATAATCTCACGGATCAGGTGATAGCGCCGCAGTATGTGCTTAGACTTCTAGTGCGACCTAGGCTCCTTGGCTTGCGCAATGGCACCACTATTATCACAATAGAGATCCACTAGACTGGATGCACTAGGGACAATACTCAGCTCAGAAACAAACTTTTTGATCAAAACTGCCTCCTTCGCAGCTTTTGAAGCTGCAATATACTCAGCTTCTGTTGTTGAATCTGTAACCGTTTCTTGCTTGGAACTCTTCCAACTCACTACGCCTCCATTGAGGCAGAACACAAATCCAGACTGCGATCACGAATCGTCCTTATCGGTTTGGAAGCTAGCATCGGTGTAACCATTTACAACGAGCTCCTCCTCACCTCCATACACCAGGAACATATCCTTAGTCCTTCTCAAGTACTTAAGGATACTCTTTACCACCGCCCAGTGACTTTCACCCGAGTTTGATTGATATCTGCTCGTAACACTTAGAGCATAAGAAATATCTGTGCACGTACAAAGCATGGCATACATGATGGATCCGATTGCGGAGGCATACAGGATCGCACCCATCTTCTCCAGCTCATCAAGCATCGAAAGACGCTGACTCTTGCTGAGAGAAATACCATGTGACATTGGTAGGAAACCTTTCTTGGAATTCTGCATATTGAACCGTTTCAATACCTTGTCAATGTACATGCTTTGGCTTAATCTAATCAACCTTCTCGATCTATCTCTATAGATCTTTATGCCCAAGATGTATAATGCCTCTCCAAGATCTTTCAATGAGAAACTTTTTCTCAACGAAGACTTGACAGCATCTAGCATAGGAATATCATTTCTGATCAACAATATGCCATCTACATATAAGACCAGAAATACAAGTGAGCTCCCACTAACCTTCTTATAAACACAAGGCTCTTCTTCGTTCTTGATGAAGCCAAACCCTTTGACTTCCTCATCAAAGCAAAGATTCTAACTCCAAGAAGCCCGCTTCAGCCCATAAATGGACCTTTGCAGCTTACAAACTTTCCCAGCATTCTCTG
>KE372078.1:665436-676220 GCA_000418225.1 Zizania latifolia | reverse complement strand
GATTTCTCGATCGGGAGGACTTGGGCTTATCGTGGTTGGCACATCGAGGTGATCGGCGATCATCATCCGAGCGCTTCTTATCTTTGCGAGACTCCCGAGTGGTCGGGTGCATCTGCTCATGCTCGGCGTCCTCATCGTTGGCGTACTATTCGACGATGGTGATCATTTCGCCCGGTGTTGCTAGTTTGTTCATCACCAGATGACGGAATAACTCCGATAGCTTTCGCAATCCATCCTAGAAGATGGAGATGACGTCGGCATTAGAGATGCTGGCGACAGTGTTCTTGCGCTCAGAGAATCGACGGATATAGTCCTAGAGAGACTCGTCGCTCTTTTGGCGTATTTGGCGTAGGTCGTGCCGAGAGGCTGGCCTTTGTCATATTCCTTGATAATTGATGATGAAGACATCACACAGCTGATCTGAAGAGTCGATGGAGTTCTTCAGGAGTCCTGCCAACCAACTGATGGCAGCCGGTGCGAGCATGACAGGAAGATAATTCGCCATCAAGTTATGGTCCCCATTTGCTGCTCGGATAGCCGTGTAATACAGTTGTAGCCACTAGGAGGTGTCGGTCTTGCCGTCATAGGGCTCAATTCCTGACGGGTGAAACCCCTTGGGCCAGACCACATGACGAAGTCACTCGGTGAAGGCTGGAAACCCATTATGGTGAGTATCAGCGTCGTCTTGCCGGTCGGTTCTTGGAGTGCCGTGGCTTCGGTCGAACCATTCCTGGAAGCAAATCTCACCACGCTCACGTTCTTCGTGGCGGCGAGAAATGATGTTGCGCGTGTCGCGCACTTGATTGATGATCTCCCGAGCATCTCCTAAATAAGAGCTTCCATGGCACTCACTCGGTCGGGAACATCGTGACCGACTGGACGGTCAGGTGGTGTCGCGGTCGGAGGAGGGTGATAGCCTAGGTGGCGTCAAATCAATAATTTGAGCGACGGTGGCCTGAGTCATCGCCCGGGCTCTATTGAGCTTAGGCGTCTCGGGGAGGGCAGAGAGTGCTCTCTCAATGGCGACAAGATTTGCCATCGGTGTGCGGTACACGGCGTGGCCTTCGAAGTCCACCGTGAAGTCCTCTTGGTTATTCTGGTGGGAACATTCAGCAGCGGAAGCCCTACCCCGGCGGTGAGCGGAGTAGTTTGCATTCCGCTGTCAGCGTTCCCTCCGATGGGTGCTAGACTCAACGGCATTGGTGGTGAGTTCATCATCAGAGATGGGCACCATCATCACCATGATAGTGTTCGGTGGTAGAGCTATGGCTTGATCGACGCGCTCCTCTTCTTGGACCGCTCCGAGACGACCTCAGTGAATTGGCGTCGCTGAACCGTACGCCCACTCGAGGTGGAGAAAATGACATAGTCGGTGGGGGAGTCAGAGGAAATGGGTCGGCGAGGGGTCGGTGGAGCTGGAAGCTTGGGTGCTAGGGCCACCTTGTTGTAGTGGCAAGCCGTGCTCTGAGCAGCTGGGTGCACAGTAGGCGTGCGCGATGTCCTCGCCTGGCCGATGGAGGCATTGGAGAGGATGAGTTAATGCATAGAGTCGCCAATAAAAGTGAGGCTCCCGAAGGTGATGACAGAGCCAACGGGAACCTTAGTGTTGATCTTGCAAATAACGGCCATGGAATCCGAATGAAAATTCACTGAACAGCCCCTACCTGGCACGCCAACTGTCGCTACGTAAGTACGACAGTCCTTGATGGGGTAACCCATAGAGGTGTTTTAATTAGGTGTAAGGGGGTCTCTGTGTTTAGAATTCTATGGTTGCCTCTGAGAATATGAGACAGAAAGATTTAGACAGATTCAGTTTCTCAGAGGATAATAACCCTAGTCCTGTGTGTTGGAATATGAGCTAAAGAGCCTGAAATGGTCTTAAGCTTATGCGCGTATTTGTCAGCATAGCCTGTTAGAGGTACCACCGACCCCTTTATATATTGCAGGGATCGAGGGGTTACCGTTTAGGCCTTAACAACCCCATTAATTCCCTTTATAGCAGTTAAATCACCAGGGATCGTGGGCGGATAACCACAGCATTATTCGCTATATTAATTTGACAGTTATGTCCTAGAGTTTATTGTTATTGATGGCGTGGACCGACCATTGAACTGGCCTCCTGAGTCCTTGCAGTCTGGGTGTCCCTCCGGGTGCCAGACTCAGGACTCCTCCATATGGCTAACTGTGTTGGGGATACACGTTGGTCCAACTCCTTCCAGGTCATCTTTAATGTCTTGTCTTCCCAACCCCATGTTCCGTCCGATTACCTTAAATGTTCTCGGGAAGTACCCCGAGGTCATATCCCCGACAGGGAGGATGTGAATTTTTTTTGATTTTTTCAAAATTTTTGAAGATAACTCAGGAAGGCATCGCGCTTCTTTAAGGCCGATGAGCATGAGCCAATAGGCTTGAAGTTCCCCCAGTTCAGCATTCAAAGGGCAAGGCAAAACCTCCAAATCTTTCTGGTTAAGCCGATTGGTGGGGCACCGCGCCTGCTTGGAGCCGATGAACATAGACCAGAAAGCCGATCAGAAGATATGTTCGGCCTAATAGTCCAAGTCCTTGCACAAAGGCTCATCGGCGGAGAAAGGGGAGATAATTATCTCTAGCGAGACAAAATGCACCAAGATAAAAGTTCTTCGATAGATATTTCATTATTCACAAGAGAAAGACATTATAGAAGCCGATAGCGGATTATAGTGTGGACAAAAAGCATTGAAATTAAGGATGGCGTCGGCTTGAGTCCTCTCGAAGGACACAATGGTGTTGGTCGCATCCTCGTCGCTGTCGACAATCAGTCGAAGGAGTTGCTGCTTTTGAGCCCGCTCCTCGGTCAAATCGGTTATCAGGTCTTGCAGGAACTATTGTCGGTTCGCCATACAGGTGAGAAGCCGATTCAGCTGATTGGTCCGGACAGGTATTTCTCGAAGAAGGCGATCTTCCTCTACTTTAAGCCGATTGAGGTATGCTTCTTCTTCAGTAGGAAGCTTGAGTAGGACCTAAAGGTGGCGATCAGCCTCTTGTACCCTCGCGTCGGCTGACTCAAACCTCTGCTAGTGGACCTGCTATAGTCCATGATCGGCAAAACTAGCGTAGGCAGTAAGGTAAGTCGATTGATGCTCGTGAGAGTATACTCGCAGAAGGACATTGGCTAGGTCTTGCGGAAGCCAATCGACTACATTCTAAAGGCAGGATTGTGCTACTTCAATATCTTGGAAGAAGACGCTGATTGGGTACTAAAGGTGCTGAAGCAAAGCCGATAGTTTGCTCGGCACAGAATCTTGAGGAGAGAGGGCCCTATTTGATGCTTGGGATTCCTACAGGAAAAATAGGGTGAGCTGATGAAGAGAGTCAGAGACCAGCAGACGCAACGAGTAAGTTACCTAAGGACATCGGCGTGATGATGAAGTGCTCATGGCCAATAGGGAATCATCGGAATCATCGTCATTGCTTAGATAGAAGTTGAAGTGATTCGGGTCATGGTCGTCATCGGCGCTGGCCGGCTGTGTTGAAGCAGGTGGGTCATTAGAAGGTAGAGTGTCAAGTAAATGTGTGATTGGAACATTCAAAGCCTGGAGCTCGAAGGAGAAGATAAAGATGAAGAATACGAGGAATTCAGAATGAAGAAAACAAGGGATCTAACAGGTGGGGGTTGAATAATCAGAAGGGACGTACCGATTCATGATCACCCAAAGTGTCATAATCATTTAACTTGATCCTCTTGTTTAGTGGAGAGTTTAGAGCATCAGATGCCATGGTAAAGAAATGAGAAGAGAAAGAAATTGAGATGGCATAAAAAGAAAGTGACTGAGCTTGAAGAAGAGAGCTTATCGGACAAGATTTATATACGCTCGGTGATCCAGCGACACAGTTCTCGAAGAGACTTCAAAACGTGATGTTTCACGTTTCGAACTCGGGGGGCATGTGTTGACACCGGAATTTAGACTGGCGCATCATCGTCTAGGTGACCCAGGCGACAAGGAGCCGATGGGCCACCGATGGAGGGCTTTAACAGGTGAAGACAGATTGGCGTAGGCTGATACTTCGTTATTAGTTTTTATTTAGTTAATAAATAATTAAGTCAGTTAGGATTCTGCGTTATCCCTAGATGACGTGTCAACCCGGCTATAAATATATAAGCTTGGGGTCATCGAAAACATACACAATTTAGTCAATCAAACTCTTCGGCGCATCACCAACTATTAGGTACGTAGCATTAGGGCGATTCTCCGCTAGAGTTATGGCTGCATCGGTTGAGTCCGATCTCTAACTTTGACGAAGATAGCCCATTGGTAAACTGATCCATATGTTCATGGCTTTCTCAGTTGAGTCTGATACTATGATCAATTAGAGTAGGTTTGCTAGTTATTGGTTAAATACATTGATTATTATTCTTTTATTGTGCTCTATAGATTGGATCTCTGTATTTACCAATCACGGGGTTCTAACTTATCGAATTAGATCAGATCATATGTCAATCAGTAATGGCACGCTGCCTTGGTTAGGTCTGATCCGTGGCGTTGACGAGGTCACATACGGGACGATCTGGCTCGATGTGTTAAAATGACGTTTGTCAGAGTTTTAGCTGATGAATTATCTATTACTCTGTTAATCAGATTTATCATGATCTTTATGCTCTTAATAACCTATCTTTATGCTACATCGGTTTAGTTTGAACTATAGAGATTGGTATTGCCGATTTATGTCGCTGGAGCCGATTGACGGGGTTTATTGTTTTACATGGATTTATCCTGATGCATCATGATTCTCTTACGTGCTATCGTTGTTGATGCCGATGGGCTATCACCGATAGCATTAGGATATCTCACATCTGTTTCCATGTCAATTATATTTGTCAAATGGACTGGCACACCTACTGACACCTCCGGGTTATTTAGGACCTACACTAGAGCTAAGCAGACAATCACAGGCCATCGAGTGTGAAGACGTAGGAATACCTATGATTTCTGCGTCAATAGGTTCTTGTATCATAGATTAGATTGATTTCATATTCATCCCATAGTCCACAAAAAAGCCGAAGAAAAATTGGTAGTCATAATCTTCCACATTCTAAAAACCATCCATAGCCTTTGCACGTTTTAGTTTCAGAGTCCGTAGTATTGAGTTTGTGTCCTAAGTCGAGTCCAGTTGCTGGTTAGTATTGTGATTCCCCTGCGTAAATCCATTACACCAGCCGCCACCCATAGATCCCCTTCGGTTTGCAATTCGCGTGCAAACTAGAACCTCAAAACCCTGATTCAGACTACCTCCAATAAAACAGTCATAACTTTTGTATACGAACTCGAAATTAGGCAAATAAGTACATCTCAGAGATCTACAGAAAAAGTTAGGTCCAAATTACCCTATATTTGCTGGGTTTGCCAATTCTATTTTCCCAAATTCTGCACGGAATATCGAGTTTTCTAGCCCCAAAGTTTCCTACACAAATTTTTCAGCACATCTTTATTTGTCTACATAGCACTTCTTTGTAACAAAATTATGTCGCATCTTCTTGGTTTGTCTTCTGTGTGTTCCTAGTCAAAAAAAGAAAAGTGTCAAAAAAGAAATTTAAAAAAAGAAAGAATCAAAAAAAGAATTATATAAAAAAAGAGCACATAGAGTTGATCAAGAGGATATATGCGTTCTGAGTAGTGCTGTCTTGTGCTATTTTTGTGCTATTTGTGCTGAATTTTTTTACCTTCATAAGTCATCCTTTGAGCCTTAACCACTCTCTCATATAAGTTTTGTTGCCATAGGGATCACATTCAGACCAGCAATTAGTACGAGTACTCTAGACACTTATTTAATATTACTATCTGTTTCTGAATCGTGTTTCACTATGTAGATCACTTGTGTTTAATCTCTTAGACTCCACATATATATTTCTTATCAGTGCAGCTTGGGTTCTTGCAATCATCGTGCCACTGCCTCTTGAAGTCACCGACCAGCCAAGATTGTGCTATCTACTGTCCTGCGTTGGTAAGATCCTTGTAAGATCATGGTAAGATGCATGAGTGTGAGCGACACCCCCTTCCACTACCTATTAATTTATAGGGCTAATATTTTTTTCTAGTGTTTTCTTTTCTACTAACCATGGCAGGAAGCTCGAAGGACCCAATGGATTTCGATGAGTGTGTCTCTAAGGGAGAACTTGCCAATGCTATGGCAAGATAAGCTTTGATGTTTGACCAAATCACAAACCGCGTAGACACTATCTCCTAGAGGAAGAAGCATTGGAGACCAATCCTCAGCCTCGAAGAGATAATGTTGACCAAGGAGACGATGAAGATGTGGTGTACGGTGACAATGGATACATAGATCACCAAGCCACCTAGGATCAGCGCCTACGACAGTGCTAACAAATCAACCGAGCAGGTATGGGAGGTAATGCCAACAACAATCGAGGTAATAATGACCCTATACCAAAGTTAAGTTTACTATCCCATCTTTTCATGGTGAATATGATGCTAAAAAATACCTAGATTGGGAGATGACCGTAAAGCAGAAATTTAACTTATATCTAGTTCCTGAACAACATAGAGTTTAAACAAGCAACTAGTGAGTTTAAAGATTATGCTATAATATGATAGAACGAGTTAAGTGAACTTAAATTGTAACCTGATACATGGGACCATTTAAAAAGAGCTATGCATAGTAGATTTGTCCCTCCTTCTTATCAACATGAATTGCGTAAGAAACTATAATGCTTGGTTTAAGGTAATATGTCTATGGGGCAGTATTACGTAGAGCTTCGAAAGGACATGAACCATTGTGGTGTTGTAGAGGACACAGAGAACACGATTTGTCGCTTCTATGATGGATTAAGGTATGAGATTTAAGATATCGTTTATTATAAAGAATTCAATACTCTTAGCCGTTGTTCTAGCTTGCTATGCGTGTAGAGAAAGAATTACAGGAACATCGACATAGGGCAGGAAACTCCAATTTGCCATGAGTGACGAGTGCACTGGCACCGACCAAGCATTCCTCTTCTTCAAGCGTTTGTCATGCGCCTACACATGCACCTACATCAACACCAGTGAGCACACAGCCTTCCACCTCCACACGAGCTAATGAGTCAGGTAAAAAGTCATTACAGGTAACCGTTGAGGTTGGCTCATCAGCTGCAATCATGAAACACCCTTTGGAATTTGATAATGATGCACTTCATCATGATATGACTAATAACTATACTCTTGTGCATGAGGACGTGAAAGTTACTTTGTTATCTTTAACTGCTAATGAGAGCAAACAACTTAACATTCGATCTGAAAATCAGTAAGAAATCAAATTAAAAGATTCTGCTATCCTTGCACATAAAACTGATCATGCTGAAATTAATAATCAAGATGTGTGCTATGCAGTGATTTGCTAGACTGCTTCTTTTTCTCTTACTAATACAGTTTATACTTTGTCTCCTGCTGTCACTAAGTATTTATCTCATGTTAAGCTATATGACTATAAACTTGACTTGCCACTTGGATTTTTATCTTCCGTTGAGTTATATGACTATAAACTTGACTTGCCTCTCGAATTTTGGGTTAGTCCCATATTTAACATTGCAGATTTAAAACCATCCATGGGAGTGGACGAGTTTGAGTCGAGGACGACTTTATTTCAAGAGGGGGAGGATGATGAGGATATCACTTCTATGGATACACTCGACACTCCTCAAGTATATATGCAAGATCCAATCACCCGAGCTCGAGTACGACGATTAAATCTCTAAGTGAACTCGTTACTAAGTAACTCTTTGTATAATCTTGAGAATAAATTGCTACCTAAGGATGATATTATTGTTAGGAACTATGGAGATGACGAAGAAGTACATAGAGACAAGCAAAGAGTTAGAGAATAACTAATCATGACGTCCAAACCGAGTTAGAAGTCCAATCCAACTCCAGCTCGAGTCCAACTCAGACTCCAGGAGCAGTGTGCACTAATATCATCGCCCAGGCCGCATACAAACTCCATTTTCAACGTTCCACCGATGCACGGAAAGCTAACTTCAGCACCTTTTCAATTCGATGGTTTCATGTTAAAATTCCTTATGGATCAACAGAAATCATCAAAATAGTGTGGTATCCAGAATCTATCAGCATACTGTTTTTCTGTCTTTTGGGCCTTTGGGCCGTGTATCCAGTTGAGCCCATTAGGGGTGCGTCCAGAACTACTATATAAGTGTCTTCTACAGCCGTCTAGGGTTTTTGAGTTTATTTTACACGTTGTTTTGTTAGCCACCGCTTCGCTGGTTTTGTAAGTGAACCCCACTTCGTAGATTCCAATAGAATTTCAGTTTGATTGCGTTTTCTGCGTTCTTGCTTGTGTTTTTTGATTCGCAGGTAAGGATTTGCCTTCGTGGCGAGGTCAATCAGACTGTGCTTGGTTGATAACCAGAGAAGAAGTGGTGCTGCGATTGCAGGGATTCGATCTCGTGGATCGTGTGTGTCGCGTCTTTACCAATCGTTGTTTATCATCCATCTGATGGAAGATCGGGCACCCCGCCCTCCATCAATTATAGCAAAATTTTCAAAAACCTTCTCAAAGATCATGTGTTTGCACTGTTGAGTGATCCATTTAGGTAGTCAAATTCAGGTCAACAGCATGATAGAAAACATCAAGTGTCGTACATCTTTTGTTGCATGGTCAAAAGTTACCAACTTCACGAGCAAATGGTTTAATGTGTTTGGAAGCAGTTAGTTCGTAGAAACTTCATGAGCAAATTGTATATTTATTGTCGTAGGTTCTGATACCTGTTGCTTAGTCTTTTCTAAAAAAATTGTAAAATGACTAGAAAATTCCGGCGAATACACTTCTAAACAAATATTGGATTCCTTGATCAGTAGTGCTACTAGAAACCTGCTCTTTAGCTTCCAATTCATATTATTTATGTTTGTCGTCTTGCTCTTGTTAGAATATATGGTGGAGGCTATATTATTCTGTTATCTATTGCAGCTGTACATTTGAAAGAAAATTTGTTTAAAGACGAGATTTTGCTAATGCAGCAGGTTTGAAGCTCGTGATCCAGGGGTGATTCTATTCTGGTCACCAGGCTATTGATGTCATAGGTGCCTTCATAGGAGAAAATTGGCTCTAGATGACAAACAGATGCAAAATGGTATAATTTGCTAGCATGACAAATGGAAGTTCATATCTGAATTCATATGCATATGTTTTGGTTAAGTCATTCCTATTTCCTGGATGTATGGATCCATAAATGCTAGCGTAGTACCTAAACTTATTTGAACTCATGTATGAATGTTATTTGGGATGTGTCGATGTATACATATTTGCCATGGATTAATTTGTTAGATGCTTTAAAAAGTGTATTAATTTGAATATTACATGATATCTAAAATTTGTATGCTTTTTTCTATTTTTTTCTTGATTATCTGTATTTTTCATAAATTTCTAGATTTTTGATTTTTCTATAGATTTCTACCTAGTTCCTAAATAGCCGAGAGAAATTATCTCGTTAAGTTCTTGTTTGGGATGTTCCATTCCTGACCCATTTTATAGGGATGAACCGGGATTTTAAACTAAAATCTCGCTCCATCCCCACGAAGTGGACCAGGATTGGGGTGTTTCAAACAAGCCCCTAGAGATTTTTTTTCACATAGAAGTGAAAGAGTTGGATGTCACTTAAAAAAATCCCTAAACAAAATTCCTGGGTTTTTTTATGCTAGCTCTCAAAACAAGAAAGATTTGATAATTTGTCACTCTTAAAATGTGGCTCTGTATTTTTGCTATCTAGATCCATTTTTATTAATATAGATAATCCTATATATTAGTCTCAAAAATAACATCATAAAGTGTATACAAATAATCAATTTTCTTCACCCAAAACATAGCCTATATGAAAAATTCCACCCAAAAAAACTCCACCTCCCCCGTCGATTCTCTCCTCGCTCCCACACCCTTCATGTGGCGATGCGGCGGCTATGTCTAGCCTCCCACCCCGTGCGCACCCAGGTGGTCAACTCCGTCATCCTCTGGGCCCTCGGCGACTTAGGCGCTCAGGTCGTCACCCACCACTCCGCCCCCCGCTCCCACCACCACCATGACGCCAAGGGTTGCGAGGTAGCTAATCGACCACTCCTGTCGTCCGTTTCGTTTTGAGCTAGTGATAGATCCGAGGGTTCTCCGTTGGTTACTGGGTGGGACCTCGTTGAGATTTATTAGCTATCTCTTTTCCTCGCCTAGAATTGAGGGCTTATTTGGGAGCTGGATCCTAGGGGTAGATGTGCAATTTCCCCCATTTTGTAAGCGTAGGGGATGTCTTGGTAAACCGAAAAAGTAACTCAAAGCCAACATGTTATCAACTCCTGTATGTTGATAATGTGCCGGTTTGTTTTTTCTTACTATGGCCTGTGAGCTGAGAGTGTTTTGGTGGTGAACGACCGTGATAATGACGGTTTAATAACAATTTTGGCCGGATGTCATTCTGTTTGGAAAATTGGAACCCTAAGACATACTTTGCGCCAAGTCATCTGTTATCTCTATATGTTCTAGTGGTTTGAGAACAATCTAGTTCTCTCTTGATAAGACATAGGCTTTTTTTGTTGCTAAAAATGGCCTGGTAGGTTTGATTGTTCCTTCAATCCATCTGGCTTTCTCGAGCTTAAGAAGCTCAGCCTCGGCCTGGACCAGCTTGCCTCTCAGGCTCTCAGCCTTACTCTTAAGCCTGCCGCACTCACCTCTAAGCTCAGCAATGGTCTCTCTAAGGTGTGGGCAGTCACTGCAAGAAGAAGCAGTGGAGGCTAAGACTGCAGCTAACTCGTCAC
>KE372078.1:627388-651005 GCA_000418225.1 Zizania latifolia | reverse complement strand
GGAGAAGGCTGAAGCCGCGACCGCCGACCTCCAAAAGAAGATCAAGGTGGCCGAGGAGGCCACCACCAAGGCAGGGGCGAGGGCAGAGAAGGCCGAAACCATGGCCGCCGACCTCCAAAAGAAGATCAAGGCAGCCAAGGAGGCTACCACCAAGGCAGAGGCGAGGGCCGATAAGGCAGTCAGTGAGTATAAAAGTATGCTCCGTCAACTTGCCTTTTTGTTTGCCCTGCTTGATGAAATTTTTTCTGAAACTTTGTTATGTTTGCAGAACTTCATCGGCGAGTGAATGCCCAGTTCGCCGATATAGAGTTGCGTTTGAGCAATACTTAGGCGCAACGTGACCATTATCGGGCTGGGGCTGAAACACTCATCAAGATGATTGATGGCGAGCCGGCCAGCGCTGAGTGATCGGTCAAACATTTTGTGGAGCATCTCCAAGGGTCGATGACACGTCTGCGAGAGCAAGCTTGGGACTTTGTGGGGACGGCGGCCACACACGCACTTAGGATTGTCCGAGTGCTGTACCCGACAACGCACATGGACTACATCCGACAGGGGTAGCCGGCGAACGTAGGGGAGTCCGACGTGGAGCGCATCTACTCTAAAGTGGAGGAGACAGCCAATGTCCTCATCGAAGATATGGAGACATATCCGGCTGAACCTATCGAATAGAAGAAAGAATAACATAGAAGAAAGCAATTGTACATATACTTTTTAAGTAATGAAGCGATGTTTCTTCTTTATAAGTGTGTCCTATGCCCGACTGCTTGTTGTGCATTTCCAACTGTTTGTTATAGCCTAGGTCCGTAGCGCAGGGAAACTTGAGCCACATGCACGCTATTTGGAACTATTGGCGTCACATGTAGTCGGAAATAACACTTAAGACTGATCAGGGAAACAATAGGGGAAAGACCGAGCCCCCGAGTGGGCAAAAAGATCAACAATAGCTTGACCAAGCTAGAGCGGATCGTAGACTTTGAGTTAAAGTGATAACAATGCGAACACTTGGGGTCGAGGAGAAAATAAAATATGACAAGATCAGAAAAAATTGAACATCTTTATCGTGCCATGGAGAAAATAAATTAGCTTATCGTGTTAAGGATAAAAGCGTCGAAGATGTTCAATGTTCTAGGAGTTTGCGACACGCTGACCGTCTTCACACATTAAGCGATAAGAGCCTAGTCAGGTGACCTCCGAGATGATGTATGGACCTTCCCATGGAGCTGATAGCTTGTGGGTGTCGACTGCAGATTGTACTCGGCGAAGGACCAAATCTCCAACTTAAAATGATCGACCATGCACATTGCAGTCATGATACCGGCGCAGACCTTGCTGGTACCAATCAGATTGGATTGCTGTAGCCAGGCGAGCTTCTTTGAGACTATCCATATCTTCTTCTCTTGTCTGCTTAGCTGCACCTTCTTTATAGTGCTGAATCTTAGGGGACTCGTGCAGCATGTCCACTGATAAAATGGCTTCCGATCCGTACACAAGGAAAAAAAGAGTCCGACCAGTAGCCCGACTAGGCAGAGTGTGAAGGCCCTAAAGAATAGCTGGCAATTCTTTCATCCACCGACTGCCGTACTTATTGAGGGGATCAAAAATTCTGGCTTTTAATCCTTGGAGTATCATGCCATTGGCTCGTTCGACTTATCCATTTACTCTTGGGTGTGCAACAGAAGCATATTTGACTTCAATACACCAATCTTCGCAGAATTCTCAAAAATCGTTACTAGTAAATTGGGTCCCAAGATCTGTAATAATCTGATGAGGGACTCCATATCGGTAGACTATGCCTTAAATGAACTCTGTGGCTTTCTTGACTGTGCTTGTCCTTAACGGCATGACTTCTATCCACTTGGTGAACTTGTCAATGACAACAAAAAGACGATCATAACCTTGGGGGCCTTTGGAAAATGTTCGACCATATCAAGCCCCCAGCATGCAAAAGGCCATGAGGACGGGATGGTTTGGAGGGCTTGAGCAGGGAGATGATGCTGCTTGGCAAAAAATTAACAACTTTGGCAGCTACGGACTAGGAGCTTGGCATCTTCATTAGCAGTCGGCCAATAAAAACCTGACCTGAAGGCCTTGCCGACTAGTGTTTGAGCACCAGCATGATTCCCACAGATGCCCGAGTGTATCTCTTTTAGGATTTCTGACCCTTCTGATCGGCTGACACACTTCATGAGCACTCAGGTTGAGGCAGCTCTTTTGTATAACTCTGATCCCACCATAACATACTGTTTGCTCCTTCTAGAAAGGCGAATTGTGGCATCTTTATCTTCGGGAGCTTTGGTAGTGAGGATGAAATCAATAATAGGTTGTCGCCAGTCTTCTTCATTATCGGTAATGACCAATACGGATGGAGTTTGCTTGACTTCTGGAGGTTGAACTTCTTCAACTTGGATCGATGGCTTCGGGAGCTCTTGAAGAAAGACACCGCTTGGCATAGGGGCTCTTGATGAGCCTAGCTTGGCTAAGAAATCAGCAGCCGAGTTCTCGTCCCTTGGGACATGATGGAACTCGAGGCCACTAAAGTTGCCTTCTAGCTTGCGAATCTCCTTACAATAAGTGTCCATCTTTTCATTGGTGCAGGATAAATCTTTGTTAACTTAGCTGATAACTAACTTGGAATCTCCATATACCATTAGCCTTTGAACCCCGAGGGAAATGGCGATTCGTAGACCATTGATAAGTGCTTCATACTCAGCTTTATTGTTAGACGCCATGAATAATAGCTGAAGAGCATATTTTAACTTTTTACCTTGGGAGGATATAAGAAGAATTTCTGCTCCTGCTCCATCAATGCTGAGTGAGCCATCAAAATACATGACCCAGTGCTCTTGAAATTCGGCAGTCGGCGAGAGTTGGATCTCGGTCCACTCGGCAACGAAGTCGGCGAGAGCTTGGGACTTGATGGCAGTACGGGGCCTGAAATCGAGGGTATATTCACCCAACTCGATGGCCCACTTCACAATTCGACCAGTCGTGTCCCTGTTTCAGAGAATGTCACCAAGTAGAAACTCAGTGATAACCTCCGCCAAATGAGCCTGAAAGTAATGTTTGAGCTTTCGAGCGGTGGTGAGGATAGCGTACAGGAGCTTCTGAACATGAGGGTATCAGACTTTAGATGGTCCGAGTACCTCAGATATAAAATATACCGGCCTTTGAACCAGATAGGCATGCTCTTCCTCCGGCGCTCGACGACCATGGTGGTGCTGACCACGTGGGTCGTGGCAGCGATTGATGGAAATGTGCCCAAGAAAATTCTGGGGGAACCGGAAGTTTCGGCTGTAGCCAGAAGTTTCGGTAGGACCAGAAGTTTTAGGTCAGTCCTAGTGTTCGATTTTCTGAACGAACCAAAAGTTTCGGCTGGAGCCAGAAGTTCTGGGTTCTGGACGAACCGAAAGTTTCGGTTGGACTGGAAGTTCCGGGTTGAGAATTAATTCGATAGAGAAGGTCTATTTCGGAAGTTCCGATGGCCAGAAGTTCTGGCTATAGCTGGAAGTTCTGGACCACATGAACAGATTAGATCTGCTGGGCTTTAATGCAGATTAAAGGCCCACTATGGGGCACTATATAAAGAGAGGTGGGGCAAGCACAAAAAGGCTGCTGGTCATTGCCACTTCACCCTAACCCTAGCCGCCACCTCTCCTCTCTCCACGATCACAAGTGTTGTGATTGATCTTCTAGATCTCTCGAGTGGTGCTAGCATGCCGATGCGAGATGATCCTGTCCCTGTATGTGTGGATACCATAGAGGCACCGTTGCTGCATCGGTGCTGTTCTTCTTCCTTGGAGAACGCCGGATTACGCCGAGTTCGTCGCCGACGAACGGACGGAGCTGTGAGGAGCAGATCAAGGATGCGCTTCATCGACTCTTCTTCCGCTGCCTGAGCGCGTCTCGAGGCTTGAGGTAACGATCCATGATCCCGTTACAGGCATGGTTCCTAGGCTAACGGGGTAAATTTTTGAAATTAAGCTCTAGTGTAGCCTCCCCATAACCCAACAGCGATGTAGAGGAGCAGCGCCTCACCAGAGGTTGGCGCGACCAGGACTGGCGAAGAAGAAAGGAACTTCTTGAGGTCAGCGAATGCCTGGTCGGCCTCTGGCGTCCATATGAAATCACCTTCTTTTTTAGCAACTTGAAGAAATGCATCCCGCGCTCGCCAAGTCGAGAGATAAATCGCCCGAGTGATGTCATGCAGCCTGTAAGGCGCTGATTGTGCTTGACGCTGCTAGGATTAGCCATGTTCAGAATTATAGAGATCTTCTCTGGATTGGCTTCAATTCCCCAACTACTGACGATAAATCCGAGCAGTTTTCCTATCGGCACTCCGAATACACACTTATCTGGGTTGAGCCTCCACCGGAATTTGCGGAGGTTGTCCATAGTTTCTTGGATGTCGGGAATTAAATCTTCTGGCCTTCTGGATTTGACGACGACATCATCTACATAGGCTTCTACATTGCGGTCAATCTAATCAGCAAGGTAGCGCTGAATAGCACGCTGGTATGTAGCCCCCGCATTCTTCAGCCCAAAAGGCATTGATGTATAGCAATATGCACCGAATGGGGTGATGAATGATGTCTTCTCTTGATCTTCTTCTTTCAGGCTGATCTGATGGTAGCCCGAATAGCAATCCAGAAAGCAGAGAAGGGAGCTGTCGGCCGTTGAGTCAATCACTTGGTCGATGCGCGTCAGTGGGAAAGGATCTTTAGGGCATCTTTTGTTGAGATCAGTATAGTCAATGCACATTCTCAATTTCCCATTCTTCTTTTTTACAAGGACTGGGTTAGCTACCCTGTCGGGATGATACATCTTTTTGATGAACCTTGCCTATAGTAGGCGGGTAGCTTCTTCTTTGATAGCCTCTTTACGCTCTTGGGTGAATCAGCGCATCTTCTGCTTGACCGGCTTGGCGGTCAGGAAGACATGGAGTTCGTGCTTGATCAGCTCCCGTGGTACTCCTGGCATGTCGGAAGGTTGCCAGGTGAATATGTCGATATTGGCATGGAGGAAGCTGACAAGCGCGCTTTTCTATTTTGGATCAAGCGCTGTCCCGATCAGTGCTGTCTTGGAGGGGTCGGCGTCCGAGAGCTGAATACTTTTGTACTCAGCCGGTGAGGGCGCTAAGCTTGATGTCGATGGCATGGTGGTCGGGATCTCCATGCTTGTGGTTGGCGTCGTCTTGGCCGCTTGAACAGTCTCTTCCATTCGGATAGAGATGTCCATGGCCTCACCCAATGCGAGGCTGTCTTGCTCGCATGCGTGCGAGGTGGCAACATTCCCCTTTATTAAAAAGGCCCCACCCAGTCCTAGAATTTTGAGGACCAGGTAAGCATAATGGGATACCGCCATAAATTTGGTGAGGGACTGCCGCCCAAGCATGGTGTGGTAGGCAGTCTCAAAGTCGGTGACATAAAACTTGATGTGCTCGGTCCTATAGTTGTCCCGAGTGCCGAACGTCACCGGCAGGGTGAGTGTGCCGAGTGGAATGGAAGCCTTCCTCGGGACAATCCCGTAGAAATGGGTGTCCATTTTCTGGAGTGTGGACTCGTCGATGCCGAGTGCAGCAAGCGTCCCTTTAAACAGGACATCGAGTCCGCTGCCACCGCCAATCAACACCCTTTTAAGGCGCACCTTAAGGATGTCTGGGTCAACGACTAGTGGGAATCGACCCGGTTTGGGGACATCTGTCCACTAGTCAGCTTGGCTGAAGGTGATCGGGATCTCTGACCACCGCAAGTGTTCAGTCGCCACGGTGCTGATGGTGTTGACACGGCGAGCTAGCAGCTTCTACTAGCATTTGGACTCGGTGGTGGAAGCTCCACTGAATATCATGGAAACCGTCCGAGCGGGCTCCTGAAAATCATTTTCCGCTGGAGATGCCTCGGCATCCTTATCATCCTCTTTGGATTTCTTCTTCTTGTCATCCCGGCAACGCTTGTCTTGCCGGGGATTTTCTTTCGCCTCTTTCACCATCTAGTTCTGCAACTGATAACACCAGTGAGTGGTGTGGTTGCTGTTAGGATGAATAATGCAGGGTTTATCCAATAGCTCCTGCAATGCCGAGTTCTTTCGACCCTGGGGTCTTGAGTTTTTCTCGGTGATCATGACTTTCTTGCCTTTCCTCTTCTTGTTCTCGCGCCGAGAAGAGGACTCGGGCTTGTCACGGTCATCACGTCGGGGTGAGCAGCGATGATCCTTCTTTTTCTTCTTGTCCTTGCCGTACTCTTGAGTGCTCGGGTGCATCTACTCCCGTTCAGCGTCCTCGGCATTGGTGAACTGCTCGGCGACGGTGATCATGTCACCAGGATTAGTAGGCTCGTTCATGACCAAATGGCGAAACAACTCCGATGGCTTTCGCAGACCATCTTAAAAGATAGACATAATGCCTGCGTCGGAGATGCTGGCGACGGTGTTCCAACGCTCGGAGAAGCAACGGATGTAGTCCCTGAGGGACTCACCATCTTTTTGGCATATCTAGCACAGGTCGTGCCGTGTGGCCGGCCTTTGCCAGGTTCCTTGATAGTTGGCGATGAAAACATCACACAACTCCCCCCAGGAGTTAATAGAGTTCTCCAGGAGCCCGGCCAACCAACTAATGGCGGCCGAGGATAGCATGACAGGGAGGTAGTTAGCCATGACATCTTGGTCCCCTCCAGCTGCACGAATGGCCGTGTAATATAGCTGCGACCATTGGGAGGAGTTGGTCTTGCCGTCGTATGGCACAACTCCCATCGGGCGGAAGTTGCGTGGCCATACCACCCGACGAAGACTCTCGAACAAGGCTAGAAAGCCGTCATGGCGTGATATGTCGGTGTCGGGCCGGCTAACCCCCCGTGTGCCGTAACTCTGATTGAATTGATCTCGATGACGGAGCTCGCTGCGCTCGCGTTCACCGCGGCGGCGAGAAATGACATTGCGCGCATCGCGCGCTTGGTTGATGAATTCTCGGGCATCACCCGAGTAGGAGCTCCCGCGACGCTCACTTGTACGTGAGTGTGTCGACCGTTGGGACGGCCGGGGAGATGAGTTACAGCCCAGAGACCACGATCTCGCAAGTGGCGTCGCGTCAACAATTTAAGCGGCGGCGGCCTGAGTCATGGCCCGAGCCCTTTGGAGCTTGGGTGTATCGGGGTGAGCGGCTAGCGCCCTCTCGATAGCGACCAGATTTGCGGTCGGCGTGCAGTACACGGCATGACCTTCAAAGTCCATCGTGAAGACATCTTGTGCGCTCTGCCATGAGGTCCCGACAGCGGCACGGGCCCTCAAGCGGTGAGCAGACCGGGCAGCATTTTGCCTGTGGCGATCACGCCGATGAGTGCTAGACTCATCAGCGTCGGAGGGCTCGTCATCAGAGATAGCCCCCGTCATCATCATGATGATGTTTGGAGAGGGTGCCGGCTTAACCGACACGGCTTGTTGGTGGGGTTGCGTTGAAGCAACCCTGGTGAATTGGCGCCATTGGACTATGCGTCCACCTGAATTAGCGAAGATGATGAAGTCGGCAGGCGAGTCGATGGCGATTTGTGGGAGGACCCTGGGCGGAGCTGGTCGCTCTGACACCTAGGGAGCCAATTGGAGAACCCTAGGCAGAGTTGAATGCTCGGACGCCCGGGGGATCAGAGCCTTCGCCCTCTTCTGGGAGGAGGTGGTCAGAGCAAGTTGGCGCATGGCATCACCAACAAAGGTCAGGTTTCCGATGGTGATCATAAATACGATGGGAACCTGAGTGTTGACCTTGCAAACAACTGCCATCGAGTCAGTCAAAAAAACACAGACGAGCCCGCTACCTGGCGCGCCAGCTGTCGTTGTGTACGAACAACAGTATACCACGGGGGTACCCGCAGTAAGGATTTGGTTAGGTTTTGGGGAGTACTGTGGATGAATCTCGATGGTTATCTCAAACTATTATACAGGGAATGTTTTTAGATAGGTTCGGGCTTCCCGGAGGATAATAACCCTACTCCTGTGTGTAGTATAAGCTTAAGGGCTGAAAATGGCCTTAAGCGTATGAATCGAGTATTCTCAGCTAGGAGAAATCGTGTCTTTGTCTAAGACGTGCCTATAACAGGCTCCCCCTGTTTCCTTTATACGAGAGGGGCCAGGGATTACAATTTGCGATTAATGTGCCCCACTAATGACCAATTATGAAGATAAACGGTCAGTTTGTGGGTAATAACTCCCAACGATAACAGCCGTATTAATTACACAATTATGCGTCGTGGAGTTTAATTGGGCGGCCTAACTCTTGATGGCGACCATCTGAGTGCCTATAGTTGGGAAGGCCTCCCGAGTGCTAGACTCAGAGAGTCTTTCGATCCTCGACCGCTAGCTGGCTGGGTAATGTTGACAGTTGACTGGACGTCTTTAATGCTGCCTTTGTTGACCCTTCCTCCACTCGGGTATTATAAATCCCCTCGGGAGATAGCTCGGGATTATATTCCCGACAGTAAGTAAGACTTCCACTTCAGTATAAATGTTATTGAAATTAATATTGCTACTCGTCCTAGTGATTCATGGGTATTTGACACCAGATCAATGATTTATACTTGCAAATCGTTGCAGGGACTAAATAAGACAAGGAAGTGTGCAAGAGGCGAATTGGATGTGCGCGTCGGCAATGGTGCAAAAGTTACTGTGTTGGCCGTCGATCTTTATTCCTTGTCGGTACCCTCAGGATTAGTTTTGGAATTGAATAATTGTTATTTCATTTCTGTCTTGGGCAAAAACATTAGTTCTTCTTCATGTTTGGAAGAGGAAGGTTATGAATTTATAATGAAGAACAAGTGTTGTTCAATATTTTTTAATGCTATGCTCTATGGTACTTATCCATTGTTGAATGTATTATATGTTCTAAATCCTGAGGATATAAATGTTTATAACATTAATACAAAGAAGCCCCGGCTTAATGATTTGAATCCCACCTATGTTTGGCATTGTTGTTTAGGTCATATAAATGAGAAGCATATGTAGAAGCTCCATAAAGATGAGCTTCTGGAGTCATTTGATTTCGAATCATTTGACACATGTGAGTCTTGTTTACTTGGCAAAATGACTAAGACGCCTTTCACTGGACAAAGTGAGAGGGCAAATGAATTGTTGACCCTTGTACATACAGATGTATGTGGACCAATGAGTTCTACAGCAAGAGGTGGTTTTCAGTACTTCATTACTTTTACCGATGACTTTAGTAGATTTGGTTATATCTATTTAATGAGGCATAAGTCGGAATCCTTTGAAAAGTTCGAGGAGTTCTAGAATGAGATATAAAATCATATAGGCAAGACAATTAAATTTCTGCGATCGGATCGTGGAGGTGAATATTTGAGCCATGAGTTTATTGATCATCTTAAGCAATGTGGAATTGTTCCACAGCTCACTCCACCGGGCATGCCTCAATGGAATGGGGTGTCCGAGCGGAGGAACCGAGCTTTGTTGGACATTGTCCAATCGATGATGAGTCAATCTGATCTTCCATTGTCCTTCTAGGGATACGCTCTAGAAACTACTGCTTTCACCTTAAACAAGGTTCCATCTAAATCTGTAGAGAGGACACCATATGAGATATGGACTGGGAAGCGTCTCGGGTTGTCTTTTCTAAAGATATGAGGTTCTGAGGCCTATGTAAAATGTTTGACATCTGATAAGCTCACTCCCGAATTTGATAAATGCTTCTTTGTGGGGTATCCTAGGAAAACCAAAGGATATTACTTCTATAACCGAGAAGATGGCAAAGTGTTTGTCACCCGGAATGTTGTCTTTCTTGAGAAAAAGTTTCTCTTGAAAGGTGTTAGTGGAAGCATGGTGCGACTCAAAGAAGTTTGGGAACCACTCGAAAGTGTTTCAGTTCCTATTGAACCACAACTCGATATGCAAGATGTTGCAGAACCTATTATCAAGACACCAGCCCCATGTCGGTCGGAAAGAGTTAGTCGTGCACCCGAGCGGTTTATGTTACTAACCACAGGGCAGCACGACATATTATTGTTGGATAATGATGAACCTAAGACCTACTCGGAAGCGGTGATAGGACTAGACTCTAAGAAATGGCTTGGAGCCATAAGATCCGAGTTAGAATCCATGCGAGAGAATCAAGTTTGGAACTTGGTTGATCCACTTGATGGTGTCAAAACTATCAAGTGCAAATGGATTTTTAAGAAAAAGATAGACGTTGATGGAAATGTTCATATCTATAAGGCACGATTGGTGGCGAAAGGTTTCAAGCAAATTCGTGGTGTTGATTATGATGAAACGTTTTCATCCGTCATAATGGTAAAGTCTATCCGGATCATCCTAGCAATTGCCGCATATTATGACTATTAGATATGGCAAATAGATGTCAAAACGGCCTTCTTTAATGGAAACCTAAGCAAGGATGTGTACATGACATAGCTTGAAGATTTTATCGATCCAAAAAATGCAGGGAAAGTTTGCAAGCTTCAAAAGTCCATTTATGGACTGAAGCAAGCTTCTCAGAGTTGGAATCTTCGTTTTGATGAAGTTATCAAAGGTTTGGTTTCATCAAGAATGAAGAAGAGCCTTGTGTTTACAAAAAGGCTAGTGGGAGCGCACTTGTATTTCTGGTCTTATATGTAGATGACATATTGTTGATCGAAAATGATATTCCAATGCTCGATGCTATTAAATCTTCGTTGCGAAAAAGTTTCTTAGTGAAAGATCTTGGAGAGGCAGCATACATATTGGGCATAAAGATCTCTAGAGATAGATCGAGAAGGCTAATTGGATTAAGCCAAAGCACATACATTGACAAGGTATTCAAACGGTTCAATATGTAGGATTCCAAGAAAGGTTTCCTGCCAATGTCACATGGTGTTACTCTAAGCAAGAGTCAGTATCCTTCGACACCTGATGAGCTAGAGAAGATGGGTGTGATCCCGTATGCTTCCGCAATCGGGTCCATTATGTATGCCATGCTTTGTATACACCCAGACGTTTCCTATGCTCTAAGTGTTATGAGCAGTAACAATCAAACCTGGGTGAACGTAACTGAGCGATGGTGAAGAGTATCCTTAAGTACTTGAGAAGAACTAAGGATATGTTCCTAGTCACGGAGGTGCGGAGGAGCTCATTGTAAACGGTTACACCGATGCTAGCATCCAAACCGACAAGGACGATTCGAGATCGCAGTCTAGATTTGTGTTTTGCCTCAATGGAGGCACAGTGAGTTGGAAGAGTTCCAAGCAAGAAATGGTTACTGATTCAACAACGGAGGCCAAGTATATAGCAGCTTCTGAAGCTGCTATATACTTGGCTGTTTGGATCAGAAAGTTTATTTCTGAATTGGATGTTGTTCCTAGTACGTCCAGTCCATTGGACCTCTATTGTGATAATAGTAGTGTCATTGCGCAAGCCAAGGAGCCTAAGTCACACCAGAAGTCCAAGCACATACTATGGCTCTATCACCTCATCTAAGAGATCATAGATAGAGGTGATGTAAAGATATGCAAGGTGCACACGGATTCAAACATTACCGATCCGTTGACGAAACCTCTCTCGCAGCCTAAGCATGAGGCGCACTTGAGCTCTATGGGTATTAGATACTTGCGTGTTAGAGTCTAGTGTATGTGAGAGAAGGTGTCTTATCTATGCTAATATACTTTTAGATAATTAGTTATCTTGTTCCTTGAATAATTATCTTTTACATTGATCAGCATGTATGTGACTTGTTTGTGAGACTCTTTATTTATAATGGTGTTATTCTAAATGATTCCTAGTCTCATATCATCATGTGAGATAATGATGATTTATAGATTAGCACATTTGTCTGATTGATGATCATGTCTCACGGATCATGGATGTGGAAATATTAAATTAGTAATGTGAACACATGTTAGAGAACATGGTGTTGGATAGACCCACCTTGAGATACTGCTGGGATTGTTATTCTTGATGTGCCATTAGTTATCATCTCAAATGGTGTACCTACAGAATCCTTTGACCTGAGATCATCATTGATTCCAGAATATGTAGTAACATACTTAGAGGCTTTCAAATGCTATTCCATAACTAGGTAGTTATAAATGTTGCTTTTGGGTATGTTATGAAACATGTCTTGGGATGTGAGCGATCAAGATGGAATTTACCCCTCCTAAATAATGAGAGAGACGTCTCTGGGCCACTCGAGATAGTTAGATTGAGAAAGTGCATGGACATGCCACTATGATTAAAGAGTTAATCATGATTAATCTACTACTTGATCGAGTGAAGTGTCGAGTTATCACAAGGGTGGCACGAATCTCGCCTTGAGCTTGACTGATGTCGTGTGGTAAAGAGATTGGTGCGTGAGTATATCAAGGTTCAGTTGATATGATCTTTGTATGCATTCAGGGGTCAGTATGTGCTGCTAGGTACCACTATTGACTTGTGATTCGGAAAAGGTTCTAGGTAGCGGCCGTTTACATATATACCTATCGGGTCACATGCTTAAGGGGATGAGATTTAAAGCTTGCAAGTATTGACTCTAGTGCAAGTGGGAGATTGATGGTAATTTGCCCTAGAGACATGTTCTGGAGGAACCAGAAGTTTTGGTTGGACCGGAACTTCCGAGCCCGCCCTGGTGGCGAGTTCTGGAGGAGCCAGAAGTTCTGGTCCAACCGGAACTTCTGGACCTGCTCTAGAGGTGAATTCTGGACAAATCAGAAGTTTCGAGCTTCGACCAGAACTTTCGGGCCGAAATAAATTCGATACAGAATGTTATTTTTGGAAGTTCCGGTTAGACTGGAAGTTCTGGGTTCAGAAGTTCCAGTTGGACCGAAACTTTTGGATCGAAATAAATTCGATACAGATTGTTATTTTTGGATGTTCTGGGCCTTGGCCAGAACTTCCGGGCCAAACATACAAATTAGACCAGGCTTTAATGTTGATTAAAGGCCCATTAGTAGGCTCTATATAAGGAGAGGAAAGGCTAGGGCGCAAAAAGAGGTTGGACCTCCCCTAACCCTAGCCGCCACCTCTCCCCTAGCTGCACCTGCTGTGGCAGCATCTCCCTTAGTCTCACGTGCAGTACTAGCATACCGACGTGAGGTGATCCCATCCCTGTACGTGTGGATACCGTAGAGTCACCGCTACAATTGCGGTGCTGATCTTCTTGGCGTGGAGATCATGGTGCTGCATCGTCTTCGGCGCCAACGATTGGACAGAGCTAGGCGGAGTTGATCGAGGACGTGTTTTCCCAACTCTTCTTTCACTGCCCTAGCGCATCTCATGACTAGAGGTAACGATCCATGATCCCATTACTCACATGGTTCTTGGATTGAATGGGGTTGAAAGAGTTTTATTTTATGCTAGCGTAGCCTACCCGTTCCCCAACACTTCCGGTGGGTGACTCGGTCGATCATGAGTTGGATGTACGGAGAGTACACACAACTCTTTGTGGGAGACACGGAAGTCCTCCAGATCTCACTCCAAAGGAAGTGAGACACACTGAACACCCCACTGTTCTCCCTCATGACCGACAGCAGGTTGCGGGCATTGCCTTGCAACGAAGATGAGTCCCCGAGCTTTGGCAGAAGGGTGTTTCAGAATAGGCTATTGAGCACTAAGAAGAAAGGGGAGCGACCCTCTGTCTTGCCTCCAACAAAGGAACCTGGCTCATACAGAAAAGGCACTGCATCAGCTCTAAGCACGGGTTCTTGATCCAACCGAAATGCTTCAAGGTCATTTGCATCCAGTCCAAGAATAGCAGCGAAGTCACTGAGAGTGACCTCGTACTCAACTCCCTCTAGCCTCCAATGAAAGGATGGCTCTTCATTGTCCACTGTCTGGAATAGAGTAGAGTAAAACTGGCAAATTACTTCCACACACTAGTTCTGCTTAGCCTCCATGAGGCCATAGAAATTCTTGGCCTGGCAGATGCGGATCACTTAATCGAACACTGGATTGTTCTTCTTCATAGAAGTCTAGTTGATCCACTGCATCTCAACCATCGAATGCCTCTTATGTAGCATGACACTTTTATAGTAATCCTGCTACAATCCCGAGTGAAACTGGTAGTCTGAAGCATCCCTCACATAATCCCGGGGATCCACATTTCTCTCCCTTCCAGTCTCAAGAGTCCGCCTCATCTAGTTGACCTCGGATCTTAGAGTGACCCCGCCAACCAAAGTGGGCTCTTAGAGTTTCCTCCAGACAAGCTGAAGCAAATCATCACTATGGCTTGATTATCCTGTGGCAGGCTGCTTCCCTTTGCCATTGCCTTGAGGTGGAGGAGGAGGCCACACTGACAAGGCGGCAGGCACTTGGAAGCCAATGTCTAGAAATCGGTGTGCTCTAGAAGCTAGTCGCTTGAAACGGCCTCTAGAAGCTCACTTGGCGCTTGCCGCTGGAGGAGACCCTCCGACGTCACTATCATCACTAGAAGAGTTCCATGGGTTGTGCTTGGCCTTCTTATGCCTTTCGTCAAACATGGCGACAACTGCAACAATGCAGCAAGAGATCAAAAGTTGAATCAAGGATTGAATCAAAGAATGAAAACTTTTTAATGTTTCCTAACCTGAAACCTCCAGACTTAACCGGAGCCTCCGAGACCCGGATTATCCGGATAGGACAGGATCATCCGAGTTTCACAAAATCAAAATTGATTGATCTCAACAATGTGGCTAGGGAACATTGCAACAACACATCTATGACCTATTCTAGCCTAAAAGATTATAGAAATAACCAAAGACTAGAGGGAGAATCGCCGACCTAGGGCAAGAACAAAGGATAGCACAAACATGAACTTGGAGGCGAAGAGAAGATGATCAGCGCTCCTAGAATGATCCTAGGCTCCCCCTCAATGGATCCCACGATGCCCACGATCAAGTTTCGAGGAAAACTGCCAAAGAAATTAAGTGTTGGAGTGAGGGAGAAGAGAAGTGAGGAGGAGAGAGAAGGCCGGAGGGTTCGGGTCCCCTTTTATAATGCCCGATCCGGACACTCCAGGGTTATATGGAGTATTCGGACTTCTGGGCGAACCGGACTATTCAGATGTAGTCAGATAATACGGGTGCACCAGAATGAACTTTTAAAAAGTCCCAGATATGGAGCATCTGAGTTTAGCCGGATGATCTGGAACCTCCAGATTTCTCAACTCGCAGGATTCAAAGATGATAAATGCCATGAACTTTGGGCTTAAAAATAGTATTTTAGTACAAATATTTTAAGCATGAATAAACATAATAAAACATGACATAGCTCATTTGATACATAAATAAGAAAAAGATAATTTTACATTTAATTAAAATATAGCCCATTTTATATGAAGAAGGCAATTAATTTACCTTCTTATTTCCAATATGGGTAATTTATATGCAAGTGTATCAAGCTATGTTGTGAGAATCAAGGATATTCAGTTCATTTCTTAACTCACAAAACCGATGCTCATCTAAGGGTTTGGTCAATATATCGGCAAGCTGTTTATCTGTTCTCACATGGGTTAGGCTTATATCTCCTTTGATCTCATGGTCTCTCAAGAAATGATGGCAAATGTCTATGTGTTTGGTTCTTGAGTGTTAAACTGGGTTATTGGCTATTTTGATGGCGCTCTCATTGTCACACAATAAAGGGATCTTAGTGACATTGTGCCCAAAGTCTTTTAAGGTTTGTTTCATCCAAAGGAATTGAGCACAACAACTATCGGCTGCTACATATTTAGCTTCGACTATGGATAAAGCTACAGAATTTTGTTTCTTGAAAGACCATGAAACAAGTAATCTTCCAAGGAATTGGTAGGTTCCAGAGGTTCTTTTTCTATCCACTTTGCAACCGTCATAATCGGAGTCTGAATAGCCGATTAGATCAAAGGTTGAGCCTTTCGGGTACCAAAGCCCTAGGTTTAGAGTATGAACCAAATATCTCAAGATTCTTTTAACAGCAACCAAATGACATTCTTTTGATGCAGCTTGAAATCTTGCGCACATGCAAACACTAAGCATTATATCGGGCCTAGATGCACATAAATATAACAAGGAGCTAATAATAGAACAGTATACATTTTGGTCAACATCGGTTCCTTATTGATTTAAATCAAGATGTCCGTTAGTTTGCATGGGGTCTTGATGGGTTTAGCATTCTCCATGTCAAACTTTTTAAGCATATCTTTAATATACTTTGTTTGACTGATGAAGGTTCCTTCTTTGAGTTACTTGATTTGAAATTCTAGAAAGAACTTCAACTCCCCCATCATTGACATTTCAAATCTCTTGGTCATTATTCTACTAAACTCCTCACAAAACTCATTGTTAGTACAACCAAATATAATGCCATCGACATATATTTGGCAAACAAAAAAATCATTATTAAAACACTTAGTAAAGAGGGTAGGATCGGTTTTGCCTATTTCAAAGCCCCTTTTAAGCAGAAAATCCCTAAGGCATTCATACCAAGCTCTAGGTGCTTGCTTAAGCCCATAAAGCGCTTTTTGAAGTTTGAACACATGGTTTGGATAATTGGGGTCTTCAAAGTCTGGTTGTTGTTCCACATACACCAACTCAGTGATTGGTCCATTCAGGAAGGCACTTTTCACGTCTATTTGATGTTGCTTGAAATCATGGTGAGTAGCAAAGGCTAATAATATGTGAATTGATTTTTGCCTAGCAACATGTCCATACGTCTCACCAAAATCCAAACCTTCGATTTGTGTGAAGCCTCGTGCAAGCAACCTAGCTTTGTTCCTAACGACCATGCCGTGCTCATCTTGCTTGTTGCAGAAGACTCATTTAGTACCGTTCATATTTTGCTTTGGTCTTTCCACCAATGTCCCTACTTCATTTCTTTTGAAGTTGTGAGCTCTTCTTGCATGGCCATCACCCAATCCGCATTTTCAAGATCTTCTTCTAGGTTCCAAAGAAAATACAAAAGAGTAACATTCACAAAAATTTGCTAAATGAGAATGAGTGGTTACTCCTCTTCGTAGATTACTAAGAATGTTATCCATGGGATGGTCTCTTTTGATGCCTTAATGAATTCTTTGGTGTTGTATAGGTGGTTGGTCAACTTCTTGGTCGCTTACTCAAAATAAAACACTTACGCCCAAAGACTCTAAAATATAAAATATTTGGTTTGTTACCAGTTAGAAGCTCATATGCCATCCTTTTGAGTATTTTGTGGAGATAAAGACGGTTAATTGCATGACATGTAGTGTTGATTGCTTCTGCCCAAAATACGTCTGAAGTCTTGTATTCATTGAGCATTGTTCTCACTACCTTGATCAGTGTTCGATTCTTTCGTTCCACCACTCCATTTTGAGGTGGACCATAAGGAGCAGAGAACTCATGCTTAATGCCTTCTTTATCAAGAAAGTCTTCGACTTGAGTGTTTTTGAACTCATTTTCGCTGTCACTTGTTACTTTCTTGATCTTGACTTCATACTCATTTTGAGCTCTTCTTGCAAAACTCTTGAACACACTTTGTGTCTCGCTCTTATCATGTAAAAAGAATACCCAAGTGAAACCAGAATAATCATCAACAATGACTAAACCATATTTGTTACCGCCAATGCTTATGTACGCCACTGGTCCGAAGAGATCCATATGTAGAAGCTCCAGTGGTCTTCTTGTTGTCATAATATTCTTGGCGGTGTGTGGTGCTCTAACTTATTTATCGGCTTGACACACACTACACAACCTGTCTTTCTCAAACACAACATTTGTTAGTCCTAATATATATTCCCCTTTAAGAAGCTTTAACAAGTTCCTCATCCCAACATAAACTAGTCGGCGATGCCATAACCAACCCATACTAGTCTTGGCCACTAGGCAAGTTTTAGGTTCAACTTCATCTAGTGCAAAATTGACTTGATAAAGTTTTCATTTCAACTTACCTGTAAAGGCTACGGAATTGTCACTACTTCTCAAAACGATCACACCCTTATTAGTAAAAAGAAATTTCTATCCAATTTCACATAATTGAGAGATTGAGAGCAGATTATAATTTAATGACTCAACTAGTAAAACATTTGAAATAGAGTTACCATTTAAGATAGAAATTTTACCTACTCCCATTACCTTTTCTTTTCTATTGTCATCAAATATAATGGACTCATGATTACCTTGATTTGGCTCAAAGAAAATGAACATGCTCTTTTCTCTGGTTATGTGATGGGTACATCTACTGTCCATCAGCCAACTTTATCCACCGGAGGAGTATTCCTAAAAGATATATTAGTTCTTGGTTTTAGGTACCCAAATCTTTTTGGGTCCTTCAACGTTAGTCACAAGAACTTTAGGAATCCAAATGCATCTCAATTATTTTTCATTTTTATTACCAACAAACTGAGCAACTACTTTACCATGGTGGTTTCTCCTAATAAGATACGAGGCATAAAAAGTAGCTTGTGAAGCAAAAGACTTGTTGTTAGTCTTCTTTGGGCTTTGCTCTTTCTTTACAAACTTTATGATTTCTTTACGCTTATACCTCCTTTTGGCATTTATCTTGCTTTCAATGGGATGAAAGCGAAGTCCACGCTTCTCAATATTATTTTGAGTGTTGAGAGTCTTGAATAAGGCGCCATTTGACTTATAGGCTTTCTATTGACACAGAAATCACATGTATTCCTACGTATTCACACTCGAAGGCCTAGAGATGTCTGCTTAGCTCCAGTGCAGGTCCTAAATAATCTAAAGATATCAGTAGGCGTGCCAGTCAATTTGACCCTGCAATTGATAAGGAAACAGACGTGAGATGTCCTACCGCTATCGGTGATAGCCCATCGGCATCAGCAACGATAGCACGTACAAGAATCACGATGCATCAGGATAAATCCATGTAAAACAATAAACCCTGTCAATCGGCTCCAGCGACATAACTCGACAATACCAATCTCTATAGTTCAAACTAAACTAATGCAGCATAAATATATGTTATTAAGAGCGTAAAGATTGTGATAAATCCGATTAACAGAGCAATAGATAATTCATCGGCTAAAACTCCGACAAACGTCATTTTAACACATCAAGCCAGATCATCCCGTATGTGACCCTGTCAACGCCATGGATTGAACCTAACCGAGGTAGCATGCTGTTATCGATTAACATATGATCTGATCTAATTTGATAAGTCAAAACGCCGTGATTGGCAAATATAGAGATCTAATCTATAGAGCACGATAAAAGAATAATAATCAATGTATTTAACCGATAACTAGCAAACATACTCTATCTGATCATAGTATCGGACTCAACCGAGAAAGGCATGAACATATGGATCAGTTTACCAATAGGCTATCTCCGTTGAAGTTAGAGATCGGACTCAACCGATGCATCTGTAACTCCTGCGGAGAATCGCCCTAATGCTACGTACCTAATAGTTGGCGATGCGTCGAAGGGTTTAATTGACTGAATTGTGTGTGTTTTTGATGACCCCAGGCTTATATATTTATAGCCAGGTTGACTCATCATCTAGGGATAACGTAGAATCTTAACTGACTTAATTATTTATTAACGAAATAAAAACTAATAACAAAGTATCAGCCCACGCTGCACATGATCTGTCTTTGCCTGTTAAAGCCTCCATTGGCAGCCCATTGGCTCCTTGTCGTCTGGGTCACCTAGCCGATGATGCACTGGTCCAAATTCTGATGTCAACACAGGCCCTCCGAGTTCGAAACGTGAAACATCATGTTTTGAAGTCTCTTCAAGAACTGTGTCACCGGATCACCGAGCGTATATAAATCTTGTCCGATAAGCTCCATTCTTCAAGCTTAGTCACTTTCTTTATACACTAGCTCAATTTGTTTCTCTTCTCATTTCTTTACCATGGCGTCTGATGCTCCAAACTCTCCACCAAACAAGAGGATCAAGCTGAATGAGCAGGACACTTTGGGTGATCATGAATTGGTACGTCCCTTCTGATTATTCAACCCCCACCTATTAGATCTGTTGTTTTCTTGGTTCTGAATTCCTCGTATTCTTCAACTTTATCTTCTCCTTCGAGCTCCAGGCTTCGACTGTTCTAATCACACATTCACCTGACACTCCACCTTCTAATGACTCACCTGCTTCAACATAGCCGGCCAGCGCTGATGATGACCATGACCTGAATTGCTTCAACTTCTATTTAAGCAATGACGATGATTCCATTGATTCCCTATTAGCCGTGAGCACTTCATCATCACGCCGATGTCCTCAGGTAACTTACTCATTGCATCTACTGGTCTCTCACTCTCTTCATTGGCTCACCCTATTTTTCCTGTAGGAATCCCAAGCGTCGGATAGGGCCCTCTCTCCACAAGATTCTATGCCGAGCCACCTATCAACTTTGCTTCAGCACCTTCAGTCCCCAATTGGCGTCTTCTTCCAAGATATTGAAGTAGCACGATCCCACCTTCTGAATGTAGTCGATCGGCTTCTGCAAGATCTAGCCGATGTCCTTCTGTGGGTATACTCTCACGAGCATCAGTTGGCTTACCTTACTGCCTACGCTAGTCTTGCTAATCGTGGACTGCAGTGGGTCCACCAGTAGAGGTTTGAGTCAGCCAACGTGAGGGTACAAGAGGCCAATCGCCATCTTCAAGTCCTGCTCAAGCTTCCTGCTGAAGAACAAGCATACCTCAATCGTCTCAATGTAGAGGAAAATCGCCTTCTTCAGGAAATACACGTCTAGACCGATCAGCTGAGTCGGCTCTGCACCTGTATGGCGAACCAGCAGCAGTTCCTGCAAGACCTACCGATCAAGATCTCCTCAAAAAGAGTCGAGATAACTGATTTAACTAAGAAGTGGGCTCAGAAGCAGCAACTCCTTCGGCTGATTGTCGGCAGCGACGAGGATGTGACCAACACCATTGTGTCCTTCGAGGGGACTCAAGCTGACACCATCCTTCATTTACAATGCTTTTTGTCCACACTGTAATCTGCTATTGGCTTGTGTAATGTCCTTCTCTTATGAATAATGAAATATCTATCGAAGAACTTTTATCTTGGTGCATTTTGTCTCGCTAGAGATAATTGTCTCCCCTTCTCCACCGATGAGCCTTTGTGCAAGGACTTGGACTATTAGGTTGAATATATCTTCTGATCGGCTTTCTGGTCTATGTTCATCGGCTCCGAGCAAGTGCGGTGCCCCACCAATCGGCTTAACCCAAAAGATTCGGAGGTTTTGCCTTAGCCTTTGAATGTTGAACTAGGGGAACTTCAAGCCTATCGGCTCGTGCTCATTGGCCTTAAAGAAGCGCGATGCCTTCCTGAGTTATCTTTGGAAATTTTGAAAAAATCAAAAAATTTCACATCCTCCCGTTCCATCTTCTACTTGTTGAATCCGGCCAACTCCTAGTCCATCGGTTCATGCTCATCGGGTTTGAACAGGCGTGATACCCCCTCGAGTTAGCTGTTTGTTGATGAAGTTTGACCGTCTCTCATAAATAAGCGCGTGCCGGTTGAAGTACCTCTATAACGGCGCATCGTATGCCCCCAAGTTTGGGACATGGGTGAAACGTTTCGAACTCCGTTTGACATCCTGTAACCGTTGCGTTCCTTTAGCCCTGCATTGGGAACCCAACCAGTGCTGTCCTATGACTATAAACCTTGAGGCCCTTCCTTCCTTCTAGTGCAAGCTTTTTGAATCATCTCTCTCCTTTCGCAGATAATACTCGTCATTCATTCGCTCTAGCTCGCTGCCATTCTCTGATCTTGTCCCTGCTTCGTCGTCCGACGTCACTCATCATCACCGATGGCTTCTTCATCTCACACTCCGGTGACCTCCCCGAACGCCGACGTTCCTGAGGTATCTGTTTCTTTTGTTCTTCGTAATTTCTGCAGGACTATTGTATGCCATTTTCTCTATTTGGTTGTTTCTGTAGACCGCTAGAAACCAGCTATTAATTCCATTGGGCTTAGACCCTGCCATCTATTTGTTAGGGCCTTGTGGCGAAGCCGATCCCTACGATCTCATTAACTGTGAGACTGATCACATTCTGTTTCGCGTGGCTTCACAAAACTTGGCTGAATGGGAACATAGTTTTGATGCTTGGCCTAGTATGATTCTTGGATGGAGAGACTAGTTTTTATGAGTATCGGCCGTTCACCGTTTGTTCTAGGATGAGTTGAAGATTGGTCTGATGCTTTGAATGCCTTTGTTTTTGGTCATGGGATAATGGGTGTCGGGGATATAACCTCGGGGTACTCTCTGAGTACATTTATGGTAATCAGACAAAAGACGGGGTCAGAAGGATAGAGCATTAATTACGACTTGGAAGGGATGCCGACCACAAGGACTTGGGAGGGCCCCCGACCACCAGCACTCGGGAGGACGTTCGACCACACGCACTCGGGAGTCTGTTCAATAGTCAGTCCACGCGATCAATAGCAATAAAACTACAGGAAGTAACAGTCAAATCAATATAGTGAGTAACTGCTGTAATTATTGGCCCACGATCCCAGGTGATTAAACCAATTAAAAAGAGATTAATAGGGCCGATTAAACCCTAAACGGTAACCCCCGATCCCTACAGTATATAAAGGGATTGGGGGCACCTCTTACGGGGATGTGTTTTTAGACATACACAGTCGCTCTCTAATCGCGCATACAAACACACAGGATTAGGGCTATTATCCTCTAGGAGGCCTGAACCTGTCTAAAATCTCCTGTCTCTCGTTATTCGTGAGATAACCATTGAATTTTGATCATAGTCTTCCCCATACGCCTACACAAATCTAGTTCTCGGGTATCCCCCAAGAATAATGTTGTTCTTACACAACGACAGTTGGCGCGCCAGGTAGGGGAAGGTTCTGTGAAAATTTCTTTTCGGGTTCAATGGCTGTTGTTTGTAAGGTGAACACTCAGGTTCCCGTCGGCGCCGTCATCACCTTCGGGAGACTCACCTTTGTTGGTGATCCCATGTGCCAATTGGTCCTCTCCAATGCCTCTGTTTGCCAGGCAAGGACCCCGCGCACTCCTTTTGTGCGCCCTGCTGCTCGGAGCGCGACGTGTAGCCATGTCAAGGTGGCTTCAGTATCCGCTAAGAGTACAGCTCCGTCGACCCTGTGTTGACCCATCTCCATCGACTCCCCTGTCGACTATGTCATCTTTGCTAACGACGGTGGTCGCACCGTCCACCGACGTCAATTTGCGGAGGTTGCCCCAAAGTTGGCCAAGAAGCAGGGCACGACAATCGCCCCTATGCCTCACCCCTTGGGTGCTGTCATGATGATGACGGCAGCTGTCTCTGATGATGAACTCACCACCAACTCCGCCGAGTCCAACAATCACCGGTGGGAGCATCGGAGGCGTAATGCTTCCCGCTCAGTCCGTAGGGGGAGAGCTCAAGCGGCCGGTACCTCCCAGGAGGCTTACACGGTGGACTTTGAAGGTCACGTCGTGTACCGTACTCCTACGGTGAACCTAGTCACCATTGAGATGGCACGCTCTGCCCTCCCTAACACACCTGAGCTCCAAAGAGCCCGAGCAATGATACAGGCTGCTGCTGCCCAACTCGTCGAGGTGGCACCGTCTGCGCGATCGTGATCCACCGACCGCAATGCTACTCCCCGACTGTTGGACCGAAACTAGCGACCAGAGGGGGGGTGAATGGGCGCAAATAAAATTCGCGGCGGAAAAACGAACTTCTGAAATTTAAGTATTGGACTTGCAAGTGACTTGAGAGAAATCAGTT
>KE372078.1:576947-594503 GCA_000418225.1 Zizania latifolia | reverse complement strand
CATGGACATTGTTTATTGCATTTGCTTGTCATGACATGTGTTGGGCTAGGGATCATATTTGTGAAGCTTCTGAGTTTGCATTCCACTCCTCTTTGCATTCATGGCATATTTTGAGGGGGAGCTTCTTCCCAGGGGGAGTGAGTGCGTGTGTTCGGAGAGTACATGTGTGCTTGATGAGTCCAAATGTCAACAAGGGGGAGAGATTTTGGTAAGGGGGAGACTTTTGAGCTACTTTTGAGCTTTTTGTAATCAACCGAAGTTCCAGTCCCTGATTTAGAGTTTACCCCTGTTGATTCTTCAGAACTTGCACTCATCTGAATTATGTGAAATCTTGTGTTGATTTCTTTTGTGTTCAACTCAAATGACCTTCTCTGGCTTGTTTGGTTTTTGGTCATTGGTTGGATTTTATTTTCATTTTTCTAGATATTTTCTTCTATCTCTATGCTTGTGTTTTTGTTTTTGTGTTTCCACCTGTGCTTTCAGGAAAACCAAGATGCTGAAGAGGATGTGTTGACAATGCACTCATCAAGGGGGAGATTGAGGAGCCATGGTGTATACCATGGGGATGATGAGTGATTGTCAACGGGAAAGAAGATGTGAAGCGTCGAGAAGGAAAAGAGATGAAGAAACTTGATCGTGACGGAGTTCGCGTGTGACTCAGGTACACGGATGGGCGCTGGTCGGACAGAGGGGTTGCGAGGGCGTGCCAGTCCAATCCGGGTGCACGGAGCTGAAGCGGCAAGTGAAGAAACAGGATCCACCGTGGTGTTGGCGCGTGCGACTCAGGTACACGGACGACCGACCGCCGGGCTGAAGAGCCGCGGGGTCGGATCGGGTCCAATCCGGGTGCACGGTCGAAGGCGGTGGACGCTTTGTCGGTTTCGGCTCAAAACCGTCAGCCCCCAACGGAAAAGTGTGTTTACCGTCAAAGTTAGCGGTGTCGTGACGGCGACTCTACTCCGGCGAAGTTCTTCATCAAATTTTCAGTATAAACCTTCTGCACTTAACCTGTTTGATGAAATGCTTCAAAGATTTCTGCACTGCACTCTAGGTGTTTGATTAAATGTCTACATGCACTTGATTTTTAGTTTGCACTAGGAATATTTTCTCTGCGTGTTCTAGTGTATGTTAAGTGTTTGTTGATTTACTTGAGAGGATCTGCAATGTACTTTGAGTGTTGACTTGGCCGTAATACAAGTATTCGATAATTCACATGAGAGCGATTTGTTCGTTTCTCTTTTTGTGAGAACGTTTGTTTCTCTCATGAATATATTTTGATCGATACTTGAGTTTATCGTTGCTGCTGTGTTCTAGTGCTTGTCCGTGGAGTTTGTGTTTCGACTTGCCTGGTGTGACTATTGTGGCACAGTCTTGTGCATAATCTCATTGAGTCACTTGCAAGTCGGATACTTGTGTTTAAGGAAGTTTTCTGAAGTTTTTGTATCGACTTGTCAGGTGTGACCTTTATTGTCCAGTCTTGAACTGAATCTCATTGAGTCACTTGCAAGTTTGATACTCAAGCTTTAGGAGTTTTATTTTTTGGCTGCATTTTATTTTGCGCCCATTCACCCTCCCTCTGGTCGCTAGTTTCGGTCCAACATCCGCTCGGACACCCCATTCCATTGAGGTGTACCAGGTGGAGTCTGTTATGGAACAATTCCATACTGCTTCAGATGATCAATAAACTCATGGCTCAAATATTCACCTCCACGATCAGATTGTAGAAATTTAATTGTCTTTCCTGTATGATTTTGTACCTCATTCTAGAACTCCTTGAACTTTTCAAAGGATTCCGACTTATGCCTCATTAAATAGATGTAACCATATCTACTAAAGTCGTCGGTAAAAGTTATGAAGTACTGAAAATCACCTCTGGCTGTAGAACTCATTGGTCCACATACATCAAAATGTACAATGGCCAATAGCTCGTTTGCCCTCTCACTTTGACCAGGGAAAGGTGCCTTAGTCATCTTGCCAAGTAAACAAGACTCACATGTGTCAAACGATTTAAAATCAAATGACTCCAAAAGCCCATCTCTATGGAGCTTCTGCATGCGCTTCTTATTTATATGACCCAAACGACAATGTCAGACATAGGTAGGATTCAAATCATTGAATCGAGATTTGTTCGTATTAATGTTATAGACATATGTATCCTCAAGATTCAGAACATATAAGCCATTCAACAATAGACAAACACCATAGAACATACCATTTAAAAATATCAAACAACACTTGTTCTTTATTACGAATTCAAAACCGTCTTCCTCTAAACATGACGAAGAGATAATGTTTCTGCCCAAGGCGGAAATAAAATAACAATTATTTTACTCCAAACCTAATCCTGAGGGTAGCGACAAAGAATAAACGCCGACGGCCAACGCAGCAACTTTTGCACCATTGCCGATGCGAACATCCAATTCGCCTCTTGCGCACTTCCTAGCCCTTTTCAGCCCCTGCAACGATTTACAAGTGTGAATCATTGATCTGATATCAAATATCCATGAATCACTTGGACGAGTAGCAAGACAAATTTCAATAACATTTATACCTGAAGCGGAAGTCACACTTCTCTTCTTTTTCTTTTGTTCTTCCAAGTACAACTTGCAATTCCTCCGCCAATGGCCAGGCTTATGGTAGTGGTGGCAAGTGTCAGAGTTAGTAGGGCCCGACTTAAACTTTCTAGCTGAATTAGACTTAGAGCTCGAGATCGCATCTGGAGCTTTAGCCTTTCCCTTACGCTTTCTCTTCTTACTTTCCCTTTGAACCATCATCACATGATTAGGATTTTTCTTAAGGCTTTCCTCGGCTGTCTTGAGCATTCCATGCAATTCAGCCAAGGTTTTCTTCATGCCATTCATATAAAAATTCATGATGAATGGCTCGAAGGTCGCAGGGAGCGACTGAAGAATCACATCTGTGGCCAAATCTTTATCAAGTTTAGAGCCAAGCTTCTCTAGGTTCTCAGCGTAACCAATCATCTTGATCACATGAGGACTCACTAGACTGTCTTTCGCCAACCTGCATGCAAACAAGGACTTTGAGACATTATATCTCTCAGTCCGTGCTTGGTTCTCAAACATGCCCTTTAGCCCCACGATCATATTGTAGGCATTCATGTCCTCATATTGCTTCTGAAGCTCAGAGGACATGTAGGCAAGCATGAGACAGCTAACATCAACTGAATCACTGGCAAACTTCTCATAAGCCTACCTTTCAGCAATTGGTGTATCATCCGTTGATTCATCAGGGTGGGGTTCCTCTAGAACATAATCTTTTTTCTCCTACTTGAGAACAATTTTGTTCCAGACAATTTCTCCCTCTCAAAGATAGATCACAGATTAAAAACGAAAGTGTTCTTTGCAGTAGGTGACATGATCTACAACAATAATACAAGGTTCAGCACTATGCTATGTTAATCTCCTATCAAATAAAAGATGTGCCACAATATATAAAATGATTGTTTGTCCTCTAACGACACATTATGGGACAATATCCATATTCATCTAACTCCTAGTGAGCTTTGGCATCACTGCTAGAAGATTAGTGACATAGGTAAGCAACACTTGCTAATCATATCATATGTGACTCTTGTTCGTTGGGGCAGCATCTAATGCCCGACTCCTAACTCCATGCCCCAAAGCCCAAAACTATTTTGATAGCTTTGTTAAGCAAACCAATACTATGCATATGGTTGTCCGACATCTACCCTAACTAGTCAACATAAAAGATGGCACCCTGCTTTGGCAGACCCACCATCGATGATCGAGAACCTTGGTAGGTGCAGCTATTGGAAAGAGCATCAATACTTAATTTTCTGAGGGAAACTATTCTAACACGGTAACGATGCCTATCGCACACGGAACATGAAAGAATAGTATGACAGAAACATAAATAAATGTCACAGGCAATCATATTAACTGTGATATAGTATGGCCCTCTCGCACGGTGATCTCTATCTCTATGGTTTCTATCTTTCGGATCATCACGCTTCAGGCCTCTATGAACTTATATCAGCCTATTACATCTAATAGCACTTTACTAATTACATGAGCAGAAGCATCACATGTCGATGCGCAGGTCGTACAATATTTGAATAGCCTTGGGCTATAATCAACCATGACACGCAGGACATGTTATTACAAGCTTGTATCTCATATATTTGCAAGGCCATACCAGTCACAATATTTCCTGCAAAAATAAGTTAGGCAGAATCTAGACGTGACTGAACTAGAGCCGGAAGTTCTGGCTAGTAGGCCCGGAACTTCTGGTCTAAGGGCCCGGAACTTCTGACTCAGGGCCAAAACTTCCAGTCGAAGGGCCTGGAACTTCTGACTCAGGGCCAGAACTTTCGAAATCAACCTTCTGACTTGAATTTATGTAGGCCCGGAACTTCCAAAAATAACCTTCTATACAAAATTTATTTCTGTCCGGAACGTCCAGTCCAACCGGAACTTCTGGACCCGGAACTTCCGGTCCAACCGAAACTTCTAAAAATAACATTCTGTATCAAAAATTATTTCGGCCCGGAACTTCTAGAAAATCCGACGCAATAACAATAGATCCAATCTATTTCCATCACATATCACCTATATGTGATCGATCCAGATCGAACACTACGCACGTAGGCTCTAATACCACTGTTGGGTTATGGGGAGGCTACGCTAGCACTTAATTTTAAAAATTTACCTCGTTAGCCTAGGAACCATGCATGTAATGGGATCATGGATCATTACCTCAAGCCACGAGACGCGCTCGGGTAGCGGAAGTAGAGTCGATGAAGCGCATCCTCGAGCTACTCCTCCTGACTCTGTTCGTTCGTCGGCGATCCGACGATGAAGACGACATGATCCTACGATCCGGTGAACTCTATGGAAGGAAGACGAGCACCACTATTGGAGTAGTGCCTCTACGATATCCACACGTCTATGGACAGGATTACCTCGCGCCGGTGTGCTAGCACCACTCGTGAGATCCGGGGAGAGATCGATCACAACCCTTGCAACTGAGGAGAGAAGAGAGGTGGCGGCTAGGGTTCAAAACTAGGAGCAACAACAGCTTTTTCGTGGCAGCCCCTCCTCTCTTTATATAGTGCCCTATCACAGGCCTTTAATCTATATTAAAGCCCAACAGATCTAATCTGTTCGCCTGGACCAGAACTTCTGATTCTAACCGGAACTTCCGAAAATAACCTTCTGTATCGAATTTATTTTGACCTGAAACTTCCGGTCTAACCGAAACTTCCGGTTTGTCCAGGCAGGCCCGGAACTTTCGGCTCCTCCAGAAACAGAAACTGGGGCTGGCCCAAAACTTCCGGATGCTCCAGAACTTTCAGTTCCCCCAGAATTCTCTTGGGCACATTTCCATCAAAAAGGGGTACATAGCTGGATAAGGGGGAAAACTTGAGCCCGTCGGAGTTCAGCGCCCCTGCTAGAAAATTGGTGCGATGTTGAACCACGGCCTCGAAGACGATCTACCCTGAAGTCGATCCTTGCTGGCACCATCGTCCTCATGATCCTAGTCTACTACTCGGCTTGTGCTAGGGCATCCTCACCGGTCTTCTTGCGCCACACCCTCTTGCGGGTCTGTCGTCATCGAGATCATCCCAAGGCATCATCTTGCCCTTTCTTTCCCGAGCACTTAAATTGGTGAGCGGCCCCTCACGGGCCTGAGCCGTCCTTTCTAGAGTTCCTATGCCGACGCCTCGTCGATCTAGCATGATGAGAGGAGCCAAATCTAGGAGCTGAGGGGCTCTCATCGATTGTCTTGGTGCATGACCGAGTGGGTCATCTAGCGAGTCATCCTCCCGCATGCTCGGGGAAATCCTCCCATACAAGGGGAGAGTAGCCTCGTTGATGTAGGTCATTGGGATAGCTCAAAAAGTGCTGGATCAGCTGACTAGCAACCTGACCAGCTAGTTGATCCGTTACCATCTCCATGACGGTATCAGTCAAGCGCAGCACCATCCAGTCTGCCTTTCGGGCAGTGAAGGGGTCAGGAGCCTAACATGGAGACTGAACCGGTGCTGGTGTCGAGTCAAAGGGAACCAGCCTTCTAGTCGAATCGGCGACAAACGTGGTGTCTCCTAAGACGAACGCCGTCCCTGGCTTAGCAGAGAGACAGTGTGGTGATGCCATCAGATCCTAGTGAAAGCTAACGCGATCCCCTACCTAGCGCGCCAACTATCGGTGAATCACTGAATAGTCCACCCAAGGAGATACTCGAGGTGGTGAATAGATGTTTAGGGAAGCGCAGCACTTTCGAACCTGGTGGTCGACTCTAGGAAACAAGAGCCAAGATTTATACTGGTTCATGTTTCCCGACGAATAATAGCCCTACATCTAGTGTTTTGGTGTATTATATGGTGTCTAAGATTATAAAGCAACACTCTTAAGCGATGAAGGCTTAAGGCGTCCAAAGCAAGATGAATAACCTTCGATTAGATGTCTCTAGAGGGTGCCTCATCCCCCTTACATAATCAAGGGGCGAGCCCAATAACCCAAGACTCTACACCGAATCGGTTTCCCTAATACCTAAGATCACATACCAAACTCGGACACTAATTCTCTAATTACAAGGATTCTGGTACAAGCATATCTCTTTATACCGGATCTAGAATTCAGCTCCCAAATAAGGATCTAATCTTCCTTATCGAGACCAAATCCCCTTCATGAGTCATACCGGACTCTAATACTAAACTTGGCCTGCTCTCGGTCCAGGCTGATAAGCCTAACACGGGGTACCCGGCAGTCATATCTCTGACACTTTCAGTGTCGATTCGTAATAGAATTGCCACTGATACTCACTTTCATTGGCGATTCATAATAGAACCGATAAAAGTGCATAGCATACATCGAGTAATAACTTGTTATTGCTCACATGATTTGTTGATTGGTCAATCGAAGATGTGGATGAGCTTAGAGTACATTCATTCATCCATCTTAACTCTATACATTCATTCAAGCACTTGATCAGAAGACGATAAAAGATAGTGCTTGTTTTATTTATCTTACAACTTTATGTACACAGAGATATCATGTAATAAACTCATGTCACCACCACTTCACATACACCCGACCACAAGACTAGAGTATATATCAATACATACACATACATGCCTTTACAATCTCTTTTTACATACATGTCTCTGAACTTTTGTCTTTTGGTCACTACATCAACAAATTAAAGGAAGATGAGATGAGAAAGAAAAAAGTCATAAAAGCTTTTCTAAAGAAAATATGTTTAAGAGATTTTGTACGTAGGATTTGATTGCTTCTTGATGTCGGTGAGCTCGCAGCTGTTCACAAACATCTTCACATCATCTCCAATGAACCTCTTCTCTTCTCCTTCTTCATTTTCTTTGCGCTCACCATGGTCACTGGCTTCTTCTTCGATGCTTCTCTTCTCTACAACAAGGAGTAGCAAGTGTTAGTTATTGAAAACAGAAGTAGCAAGCGAAGGGAAGAAGAAGAAGAGAGGACGGTACGTGAGTAGTGAGCAATGACCTCGTGGGATAAGTGGTGTATATATATAGGTAAGAGTAGCTATCAGTGCCGGTTCATAATAGAACCGCCACTGATAGTGTTATTATCAGTGGCAGTTCTATTATGAACCACCACTAATAGTGCCTATGAACCGGTAGTAATAGTAAAATTCAAAAACTTAATGTCTTTGTGTTTATGAACTGACGGTGATACATATTCAGTGTCAGCTCAAGCACAATCGGCACTAAAGTACCGTTATTTATAACATATTTTGTGGTAGTGCATGCACACGCACTCATATCCAAATAATAACAATAGTCCTTCATTTAGGACGTCCTAAGATTTAAAAAAAAATCGGACGTTGTTTCAACACTCAGTGAAAAATGTTTCATCACGTTGTCAAAAAATATTTTAAATAGATAAAGCATTCTGTGATATTGTTTGCAACATCAAGAAATAATTATATGCAACATCCTTATTGTTATGTTTCAGTAGTTAAAACTGAATGCTTCATACATTGTAGTAAAATATTTTAACTTGTATTTAATTATGTTTTATTTTATTTATTTTACTGAAATATTTTTATCAACTAATAAAATATTGTTTACTGAGTGTTGAAACATCATCCGGTTTTTTTCAAAATTTAGGACGTCCATACGGTAATTTTGTCCATAAAATAAAGTAATCTGATTGCCACAATAAAAATATTATCTTTCACGGAGTAAAACATCTAAGTATATAGATAAATGATATGAGCAACCGTCTGAGATATGCATATGTTGGCACTTATGCAATACTTGGAGCAATACAAGTAACAGGGTGCAGGTCAGTGTGTTTAGGTCCAACTATTACATGTGCCTCCAGCATATCGATGTTCTTAGGCTCCATTTCATTAGGAATGGTAGAGTAGACTAGCTAAGGGCAGCTTGACGTTAACTAGACCAAAGGATATGATATAGTAGGACACATTCTATAGCAAGATCCAAATAGAAGGAAATCAAAGTTATTCCCTTAAAGTCTATGTTCATGTCTTCAAACATCTCTAGCTTAAACTCGTCTACATCCACCCAGTATTTTAGATCCATCCATATCACCTATGCGTTCACAAACACAGTCGTGTCTCACGTCGTATCCCATAATCATGGCATTTGTCCTACAAAGAGATGTGATTGCAGGAGGCCCCCACGAGAAGCCCATGTCAGAGGGGCCCACCCCAAAAGCAGCAACCGCTCTGCCTTCCATCGCCCATCACCTAGCTGATGGTTCAAGTGGATGGTGAGAGACACACGGCGATGCGCGCCGCAACGAGCGAAATCATGTACAGAGTAATAAAAAAGTAAAAGTTTTTCTCCTGAGGCTGGCCACTAGGGCCAGGGTATGTTGGGACCCACCCAGCATATCCTGTGGGTCCGCCTCTGCATGAGAGTTTTGGAGGAATTTATCCTGCTACTGTCCAATTTTACTTGCATTGTCCTTTAAGTTCAGATTATTTTTCTCTTGTCAAATTCGTGTGCTTTTCCTTGTGTTTTGGACTCTTGCACTTGTATTGCTGTTAAAATCATTTGACTTTTCATGAGATTAACAGTCTAACTAAGGTGTTATCCAAAAAAAAGATCTTACAAGGTTGTAGTTTTGTTCTAAACATCTGTTAAAATTTAAGCTTATTGTATGTGTTGTATTACTTATATACTTATTTTGTTTACTGTTTAATTATTTAGTATAATTTTTTGATATGAGATCCAACTAAATTCAAGGAGCCTTAAAATAGGAGTTTTTTTCACCAATAGAATAATCCAATATAGACTTATAACTTATTTGGAAAATAATTTTTATTATCTAGATAACTTTTTTAACAAACTATAAACTAGCAATAAATTATTTCTTTAGTTACTGCTCGAAGTTGCAATAATTGAACACCGATGTCATGGTACCTTGTTGCTGTTCATTTACAGTGAGCCACATACAGAGCCGTACGTGGTGGTACGTTAGTGAGCAGACGTTGGTATGGAAAATATGGCCATATGCCCGAATCCAAAACCAGTGCTGATGAAAGACGACGAATTTAGGTACAATTAATGATTCCTTCGGTTCTATATTTTTTACATCAAAGTTTAGAATCTTTAATTATTAACGCTTTAATGATTATGATGTCACTTTGACTCATGTATCCTTTAAATACATAGAAAGTCATTATCTGTAAGTATAACTTAACTATATTTAATATAAATAAAATAGAAAATATTTACATTAATTAATTGTTTTTTTATATGTAAGCATATATCTGAAACGTTAAGAATTACAGAAACATACGACCTAAATACGTACCCAGTCGTAACGTGTCAAAATCTAACTTGCGACACAAGTAAATACAATGTGTGCCGGTGGCAATATTAATGCAGAGAGAAGCTCACAAGCACACATCAGGGTCGTTCTCGCCCAACCTGGCTTGGCTGTCCAAACCATGCTATTTTTTGAAACAAATGTAAATAAATTCTCTTTCCTCATATACAGGCCGGTCCGGCCCTGAAGAGGACGAGCCGGGCAGCGGTCCCGGGTCCCCAAAATCACGGTCCTTCATCTTTCATCTAGGTATGTATAATTATACAGAGATCAGTAAGTAGAGTTACAGAGAACACGAAACAACACAATCAATAGCTATTTGCGGAATAAGCATATTCATTGTACATTATTTTATAGCTTTGTAATAGTTTTTTATTAATAATTTATTCTTTTCTCAAATTTTAGCCCGCCATATCGTCTAGAAGCATGCATCTGGTAGGGAGAAAAGAAAAAATGAGTCAATGGGTTTGGTAGAATAAAAAAGATCCATTGACAAAATTTTAAGAGTAAAACAAGCACTTCAAAAAACCTAGATGAGTTTGCGACAGTTGGTGTGGAGGAAGGTATTAATATTATTTTAGAATACTAAGGCCCTATAGAAAAAAACATTAACACTAATGAAGATGATAACAATATGAGTGATCATGAACATATATTTAATACATCTACTATTGTTGATGAACAACCAATTTTTTCTATAGGTATTTATGATCTAAGAAATTAGGATAATCTTAATAACAAAGCACGGGACATATTAGTAATAAGTATATAAATATTTTTAAGTTTATATTTAATGGATTCTTTTTAAATTTCATCAGGGCACCAAAATATCGGGACTGGCCTGGCCCTATCATATAGAATATGTTTTATTACCATGTCGGTCGATTCTTGTGTTCCCCGAGACAAAATAATCGAACGACACCCATATGATTATAATAGTACTACTACTTTACTTAAGGTCTTTATAGCTATTTTTTCCATTTGAGCAACCGTATAAGGCCTAAAAAATGGGTCCTAAATTTTAATTAACTAAAGTATGTACTTAGTCAGAGAGAAAAAAGAAAAAGTATAATAAAGTCTGAATACTGATATGTGAATGTAATTATAATCATTAAGTAGATTTATCCTTCCCGTTGTTCTAACACAAATTCGTCTCTAACAATATTAATATTTGATATATATTCATATAATTAAGTGAAATTATAGTTTGTCTATATAAATTATTTGATTCTATTTTTTCGATCGTGTTGTTCTAACACAGGTTTGTCTCTAACAACATTAATATTTGATATATATTCGTTTAATTATGTGAAAATATAATTTGGTTGTATAAATTATTTGATTCTATTTTATTGTTCTTGTCGTTCTAACACAAGTTCATCTCTAACAACATTAATATTTTATAAATATTCGTATAATTAAGTGAAAGTATAATTTGGTTATATAATTATTTGATTCTATGTTTCAATTTTCGCACCGGAACCTCAAATTCATCGAGATTGTACTGTGTTTCTTCCCTCCTCCCTCCATTTTTTAGCTTGTGCTCAACAAAAGAATCACGCATGGTCGCAGCTTAGATGAATATTTGCCTCTTCATCCTTGTGGGTGTCAATGGTTAAGTAGAGAAATTGACATTGTTGGTAACGAGGTGTGAGTAGGGGCGGTAATGGGCCAATGCCCGTGGGCACTTTAACAATCCACACCGGGTGTTATCTATTATTTTAGTTTAAAAACATAGACAAAACTCAGCTTAATCTCTTTGGGTCTCGATACTTAAAATCTCTAGGCTAAAACTTCTGCTCCTTACCAAGCCTAGGTGCCTAGGTGTGAGGAGATGAGAGGAGGCTTCAATTCTCCTATAAGCAAGAGGGAGGAAAGTCACAACATGACTTTCTTCCTGTATCAGCCATCCATCTGTATCCAACCACCCAGATTAATTCCCCCTTCGTCTTTCATCTGGCAGCAAACAGCAGTGGCGGCCGGTGAATTAGCCCATCCTCATAGCAGCAATCAATAACTTATATTTTGATGAACTCATTTTAATTGTTTCTTTACTGTTGAAAAACTGGGATTGCTACAGAAAGCTTAGTGTTGAAAATTTGGGATTGCTGAAAGCAAGATTATTATACCGCAACAAGGTTTGATTTGATCTCGTAGATGGAATAACACTTCAAATGTGCTCATCAAAATATAAGTTATTGATTGCTGCCAGGAGATGTGCTAAGTCACAGGCGGCCATTGTTGCTTGCTGCCTAGAGTCCAGGAACAAAAAATATGGACGGCTGATATAGACTATACTTCACAATGTCAGAGGATCTGCGTCCAGGTTAGTGGATGAGAAGCGACAATGTTCTGGCAAAGCATAATTCAGCGACCTTTTTTTGCAATAAGGGCAATCTCGATCTCATGATTTCTTTGGTGAGCAACTAAAAACTATCTGAAAGATTTATTTGGTGAGCAACTAAAAACTATCTGAAAAGATGCTGATTTGAAGCGTCACAAATATCTTCATCCTGTCTTCAACGTGTTCGTCGTGTCTCGAAGGTGATCACGTGAGTGATAGAATCTCTAGTCTGACTTTGGATGATCTGTTCCAACATGCACCGATGGAGTGCTCTTCTATGGTATAAGGTTTGCTTCATCTTCACCAAAATTTGGTGATACTAGATCTGGACGGGAGATGGCCATCCAGTTTTTTTTAAATTTGGCCGCCCAATTTTTTATTTAGTAGTGAATGTGGCCACCTAGTTTTTTAGTTTTTTGTTTAGTTAGATGGATAGAGTCATCCAGTTTTTTGTTTGATTGGTGGACGAACCTAGATGAGATAAATACAGTCATCTCTTAACGTAGAAGGTGAGATTACCCTCACAATTGAGATGCCATAAGTAAATAATCAACAAATAAATTGTTCTTATGAATGAAGCTAACAAGCTAACAAAATAGTAAAAACTACGTTTCAACGTAGTTCACTGAGGCAAATGAGAGCTCTCAGCAAGAATGTTTAAGATCAGTAGAAATCAAGACATATCCTGAGCAATAAGCAATAGTCTCTCTCACTATAAAGCATTGCTCATATATTCTCAAAACTTTCGACCTAGCTCACACATTTCACTTCAATTCATCCAAAATGATATCATCCAAGGTTTTGAGCATTTTCGAATTTCGATCTAGCCTGCATATTTTACTTCAATTCACCCAAAACATCGTCCAAGGTTCTGACCCGATGCCCCTAATGTCCTCCTAGACCACCACCGGCTTCTTCTCCGCCTCTACATGTGGCTTCCTCCCGAACCCCCTATACATGCGGATCCAGCAGCGCTGCCGTCGTGGAAGGCGGCCATGGGCGCAGCCTTGCCCTGCGGCCGCACGTTGAAGTTGGCTAAGAGCCCCTTGATGCCTTTCATGGACCGAGGTCCCGCGTGGGCAAGACAACAGCTGCGGAGACCACACCCTTGCCGAAGTCGTCGCCATCGACGACGACGAGAAAGAGAGAAGGCGAGAGATACGGGGGCTTCGGGTGAACGACGACGAGGGGGCTCCGATGACCGATGAGCTCGACGAAGGGGTGGCTGGGGACCGACGACGGACGACAGAGATGACGGGGAGGTCAACGGCGACCAGCGAGCAACGAAGCACCGACGAAGGGTGACCGGAGGCTTGCGGGCACGATGGAGGCAAGAGCGCACACGAATAATGACGGCGAAGGCGCTAGGGCTCCAACGAGGTAGTGGATGTGGCGGAGGGAAGCCCGAGGGTCGGATTTTATAGGAGAGGCGAGCGAAGCAGGCAAGAGGTTAGAGACGAACTTGATAGATGGGGCCCACCTGTCAGTGGCGGGCGTGTGAGGATGGGCATGCGGAGATTTTAGAAATTTTCTAAAATAAAAAATTCTAATCCCTTTTAAAGACTTTAAAATCTTAGCAAAATTTTTATTTAGAAAATTTTCCCAAAAATTTTATTTTAAAGAAAACTTTTTTCCTTATTTTAAAATCATGTTTTCAGTTTCATTTATATATTTATATATTTCTTTGTTTAGAAATTCAGGCTGTGACAGGTACTAAGAGACGGTAGTGCTAAAGGCTGCCACGGACACTAGCCGCCCTCATCCACTCAAATCTGTGAGATGAACTCATCTAACATATTTGAGAAATATTCTCTCTGCTAGCTGCCCCTGCCACTCCTGCCACTTAACCAAACGCTTCCAAAACCTGGACAGTCATTTTCTATCTAGTGAAAGTCACCCAACCAAACACGCCCACCAATACTTCGCATTGTTCATTTGGGCAACAAGCCAAACATGTTCATTTAGGCGACAGACCAAACAACCCCCTACATTCCTCCCAAGTCAGTACAAACATGAAAAGAGAAGACTGGGGAACCTCCTGGAATGTCATCCTAACTAACATGATTATTGGTAAGGCAGTACATCACAGTTACATTAGTGCAAGATTGTTTTACTAAACCAGAAAGCTGAATCCTAGAAATTATGTTGGTATCTTGTAAGTCAACATGCTCATTGATTTGACATCACTTTAGTTAAACTAGACCACCAATCTTTTCCCCCATTGACCTAATGTACCAGCCATTTTTACATGTAAAGTTACAAAAGGGAAAATTGGGAAGTAACAGACCAAGTACCTCACACCATCAACAGTAATGCCTAATGTTCATGCTTGACACGACCTTTCAGTATACCAGGAATAGGGGGCGAGGTTGATAATCTAACTCCATTTGGCCTCGCAACTTGGGTTGATTGACGATACATATTTGGTGTGCTTGAGCACTCACCTCCATTTGCCGCCTGGGCTTGGGTACCATTTGGTTCTTTGCCGGAGAAGCCCAATGCTTTCAATACAAAGGAATCATCGTGCAGTTCAAATAGAGTACTGCATGTTCAGAAGCAGCTATGTCACTAGGGATTATAAATGCAAATAAAAAATTGCAGAAGATGAAAAGGGGTTCATCAGCTAGTTATATAGGATGATCTTGACTGAATACCATCTCAGCAACCAAGTATTCTTCTCTGTTACCAGAACAGTTACTACATAGAAATGTTCAATGCCACATTTTTCTTCAAGAGAATAGGATGCCTGATAATCACATAGGACTAAACGCGTTGAAACCCAGTGGCACATCATGTTTGGATATAGAGGGACCACAATTTCAACCTTCCAACCAAGCTATTAGAGAGTAACAAATCATTAAGGACATATTCATGACCAACAACAGAAAAGTTATGCAACAGAATGTCAATATTAATCAAATCTCTCAATTTTATCAGAAGTGAGAACTTCAACAGAAAACATGATTAGCTGTTTATGTTTTTGTTAGCAGAAAAAACACAGCAGTTAAACATGTTGCATGAAAGATATAAGAAAAAGAGTTGTACTAAACTGAAGGTTCGTCTAATTCACAAAGTGCATTGTATTAAGGAAAACACAATAAATTATAGTCTTACCTATTAAAGTCAAAATGCACCAATTGCATATCTTCAGATATCTCCACTTCTACCGTAGCATGAGGACGTGTCTAAAGGAAAAAGGGGCTTTGTCATTTAGGCTGCATTATAAAATGAATGCTGGCAGAATATACACAATAAAACTGAAAATTAAGCAGTAATGGAAACAGCGACAGGAAAGGCAAAGCCTTAACTGTTGACCAAGAATGCTATTCATAGAATTAATATTTAATACTGATGGTTCTTGCCATTAATACTTCATCAAAATATACTCAGTTCACAATTACCTAAGAACATGCACATGTATTTTCTACTGCTCCAAAAATTTGGATAATATGTATTGTTAGCCACAGGATCCAACTTGGTCTGGATTAAAATAAAATTGTATTCAAACTTGGAGTCACCAGTGCTATTATCCAAATGCTCTAGGATCTCAAAATTAAGATATGGAACTGGCCTTAGAGGTTTCATTTCCATTTGATTTGTTTTCCACAAGTGTTGAAGTTTCACCTACTTTATACACTAATAGCATGTCCAATCCATGTGGAACAAGATCATCAAATCAGCACAGGCAATCGAAATAGGGATCTGTTTATGCCTGTATCTGAGAATTGAGGAATAAGAAAAACATTTTCTTTACCTGAACCAATATAAATGGCAATGCCACTCCACCAGAAGGAGCATTTCCTGAACCATATAGCTGCTCGTTTCGCTGTGCCAAGTTTTGGAGACCTACAAACTTAGATACAAAACCAAAAAAAGCAAATATCTCGGTAAGGTCACCAACTCACCATGGTGAGGCCACAAGACAAATAAAGTCAAATGGGTTGATAACAGCTAGATTTAATCATAGGCTTATAAATCATTTCATATCTGAGCTTCAAGTATGAAGCTATAGAATTATGTTCCACCATTAATCAAAATTAGTCATTTAGGTTTAAAACACATATTACTTGTTCAATCCATGGCTGTGAAATAGAATTTTAAAAATGTTGCACACATTTCAGGCAACAGGTATTTATGTTTTTATTGGCAACTGTGACTTCAGTGTGATATGCTGTTGTAGTCCCTGACCAACTATGACAAATGCTAATAGACACCCAGTTTAGTTGATAAGCAAAGCAGTCAGTAATCACTAATCAGCGCTCTCCAACATAGATATTCTAGCAGCACCCATACAGCAGTTGAACATTGTTTAATCAATTAAACATGCACTGCTAGATAATCGCCTTTTGCTTCCATTTCTGACAAAAGATATGGGATAGGAAAAAAACTTAGCTATTTCCATAAAAGTTTGCATGCATGCTGTCATGGGTTGGACCCATGACGTGATAAACACCGCCGAGAGGATAGCCGACGGCGACGGCTACTAGGGATGAGGTATACTTTGGTTGGCGAGAAGAACATTGAGACGAGGATTAGACTAATTCTTTCTTCATTGATTCCTTGCTGAATATCACCCTATTTATAGAGCCTACAAGACTTATCTCTTTAACTAACTCTAATCTAATCTGCTATTTTAAAGAATAACTAACCGAATCTCTACTCCCACATTGCTACAGTACCCACGTGGTATTGTTCACGTGGCTGGGCTTAAGCCTGGCAGCCCTAGCCCACAGCCCATGACACTTCATCCCTCCTTTTGAGCAGCTCATCTTCGAGCTACAAGACGACCTCAAACCTTACTTGACGCCTAATACAAATAAGACTCAAGCCTTTTACATCTCGGCTTACTACAATAGTGGAAAGAAAAAACACTGCATCTTGAAACTTGTAGGCTTAGGTGGTCCCATCCAAATACTCTCAGAGAAAGGGCGTGTCTCAGCCAAAACAGCAGCCATGCGCGAGGTGAAGACTCGCCTGTAGATGGTCTTGGTCGGCTTAGATCCATTCTTTGTGTTGCCACAAAGACCGCCATTGTTGTTGGATGGACACGACAACCCTCTCTTCTCCTTGGAAAGCTGCCACGCCAGTGTCATCTAGAGTCGACGTGTCGCTTGGGTTGCAAGGAAGTTAGGTGGCAATGTGACACGATGGACACCAATGGAGCGACTGGGTTGCTGTTGTAGCGACCAGCGTTCAGTGGCGGAACCAGGATCTTGGCACACCTAGGGCTCAAAACAAAGCGACCAGCAAAGACGACGACTGATGGAGCGACCAGATCGGCGAGCAGGGACGCGCGGGCGCGAGATCAAAGCCACGCGGACGTCAACCGAGGGGCGAAAGCGCAGCGGAGCTGGCCGGGCGTGGAGCGCAGGTGCCGGCCGGGGGGTG
>KE372078.1:541266-553647 GCA_000418225.1 Zizania latifolia | reverse complement strand
CGATGATGACAATGACACCGGAGGATCTCCTCCTCCAGCTCCTAGTGCCGGGCCAGCTTCAAGACGCCGTTACAAGCGGCTAGCTTCAAGAGCGCGCTGGTTTTTAGACATTGGCATCTAAGTGCCTGTCGCCTCATTAGTGTGGCCTCCTCCACCTCAAGGCAAGGTCAAGCAGCCTACCACCAGACAATCAAGTCGAAGCGATGATATTATTCAGCTTGTCCGGAGAAAAGTCCAAAAGCCCTCACTGGCTAGTAGGGTCACTCCTCGATCCAAAGTCAACTACATGAGGCAGACTCTAGAGATGGGGAAGGAGAGAAATGAAAATCCTCAGGTATATGTGAGGGATGCGTCGGATTACCGGTTCCACTCGGGCTTCCAATAGGACTACTACAAGAGCATCATGTTGCCCAAGAGGAACCCGGTAGTCAAGATGCAATGGATCAACTGGGCTAAGATGAAGAAAAAGGGCAATCCAGTGTTCAACCAGGTGATTCGCATCTATCAGGCTAAGAATCTCTATGGCCTCATAGAGATAAAGCAAAACTAGTGCGAAGAAGCAATCTGCCAGTTCTACTCCACTCTTTTCTAGACCATGGTCAATGAGGAGCCAACCTTTCACTGGTGGCTGGAGGGAGTTGAGTACGAGGTCACACTCAGTGACTTCACTGCTATTCTAGGCTTGGACGCAAACGACCTCGTAGCTTACTATCTAGATACAGAACCCATGCTTAGAGCTGATGTAGTGCCATTTCTATATGAGCCGGGTTCAGTGTTTGGAAGCAAGACAGAGGGTATGTCCCCGGTGTTCTTAGTGCTGAATAATCTGTTCCAGAAGACCCTACTACCTAAGCTCAGTGATAGAACTTCATTGCTGGCCAATGCCCATAATCTGCTGGCGGTCATGAGGGAGGACCGTGGTGTGTTCAGTGTCTCTTGGTTCCTTTGGAGCGATATCTAGACCACCTCAGTCTCTCCCACCAAGAGTTGCGTGTATGCCCGGTACATTCAGCTCGTGATCGACAGAGTACACACCTCAGGCACCACCTTCCAGAGCGCCTCTAGGGCAGTCCACCTCAGAAGCTCTGCCTTCTTCTGCCAGGCCTCGGCATGCTCCTCGGAGATCAGCACCGCAGCCTAGCTCCTCTAGCTTGCCCATCAAGAAGATTATGTCGGCCATCTTCATAATATGCCGGAACAGCAGTCGGCGCCAGGTCAAGGAGTTTGAAAGGCAGAACAAGGCAATCAACCAGCTGCGTCAGCAGTCAGGCCAGTCTCCCATGGAGCCCGTGTCTGATTCTAAAGAGGAGAACGACTTTGCTAACTGCACCGACTCCTATATCCACTTCTTTGGATCCAGAGCAGGGTCATCCTAGCAGCAGCAGCAGCCTCCATAGTAGTCCCCTTCACCGTCCGACGATGATGAGGGTGATGATGATGTTGAGAGTGAAGACTCCGAGTGAGCCATCTGCTGTGTTCTCTCTTTTTAGTGTCTTTGATGCCAAAGGGGGAGAATTGCCAAGAGGTCATTGCAAGTCAAGTCAAATTGCTTAGCTTTAGGTTTTCGCATCTTTTGGTTCCATATTTTGTAATCTGTGTCATAAACAATGGGCTGTAATAGCGTTTTACTTTTATGTGTTGGCATGAATGATGAGATGTAATGCACATGCTATATGGCTAATTATGTTAACTTCGATTTCTAGTCCTAAATGCTTTATGATGCATGCATTTAGAGGAAGTTTCATTGTGTATATTCATCTTGATAGCAAATTATTTTTACTTCTTAGATCATATTGTCATCAATCACCAAAAAGGGGGAGATTGAAAGTGCATCTTGATGCATCTAGGCTCCTAATTTGTTTTGGTGTATTAATGACAATAGTGATCAAATACTACTAATAGTATTGCTAAGATGAATGCAGATATCGAAAATTAAAAGTGGCATTGCAGCTCATTCAAACTGAAGAAATCGGCTTATTAGCTTTACTTAGGCTTAAGTTGTGCTTATTGTGTATATTTTACTTATTTATGAGTCTAGGTATGACGTACTATTAAGAAGGATGCGTTGTTCATTGATCCAAAGCCAAGAGCTCAAATTGGAATTATTCTTGAAAAGTTTTGGAATTTCTCTAAGTCGATTTTGGATTTCTAGCAAAGTCGGACTGTTCGGATCCTAGCCGGACAATCCAAAATCTGTCTTCTATTGGATTTTATTTGCACTATGGACTGTCCAGATTCAAGCCGGATAATCCAAAAACAGGCTTCTGTTGGAATTTATTTACATGTCGGACTGTCCGGACTCTAACTAGACTATCCGAAAATATGTTTCTGTTCAATTTATTTTTCAAGTCGAACTGTCAGAATTCTAACTGGACTATCCGAAAACTTGTTTCTGTTGAATTTATTTTTGAAGCCGAAACATCCGGATTTTGGCCGAATGGTCCAAAAATTGCTCTCTGTTTGATTTTTATTCCGTAGCACGGAGCGTCCGGACCTTGGTTGGACTGTCAGAAAACACTCTTCTGTTTGGACTCATTTTTGGCCCGAAATATCCGGACTTCAGTCGAACTGTCCAAAACATATGTTCTATTTTGATTTTACTTAGTCCGGATCATCCGATTAAGCCTGGACTGTCCGGATAAACAGTGCATGATTTTTTTTGCCTTAACAGACAAATTTGGAGTAGGGGTTTAAATACCCTCCCTCTCTATAATAAGGGGGACGTGATTGCAAACCCTAGCAGCCCTGCCATTCTTTCTCTCCTTCTTCCTTTGTGCATTGATTATTTTTGGATCTTGAGGGAAGAAAAGAGATTTCTCCACACAATCTCCTCGTGTTCTCATTTGATCAATCTCTTGAGAGTTGTGTGGGTGTGTGCTTATTGTTCCTCGCTGTTAATTGAGCACACGGGATCGGGTCACATCAACGTGTCTATTACTCTTGGAGATTGAGGTCTCCTAGACGGCTAGGCGTCGATCCGCGAGCACCCAAGGTGTGTGGGTGACCGGACAAGTTTGTACAAAGCTTCGCCTCGGCTTCAAAGAGGTAACCGAGTAAAAACTAAGGCTTACGGAGGTGAGCGCTTGGTAAGGATTAGGGTTGAAAGAGTCCCAGCCCCTTGGAGTTTCCTCAATGGAGACATAGGATCGAAGGATCCGAACTTCGGGAAAAAAATCGTTGTGTCCATTATTGTTCTTGCTAGTAATATTTTCTATTGATCTATTTGTTCTCTAGCAAGTTAATTGAATTTATGCTTGTTAAGTTTATTGGTTAGTTAGTTTCCGCATAATTTACATTTCAGATCTGTTGTGCCTGGACCATCTAGTTATACTCGGATAGTCCGGACCTTAGACAATTTTCATTTTCATCCCGCTCTTGGAGTATCCGACTAAGTCCGGATTGTCCGGGTCCTGGAGGTTTAAACTTAACCAATTTTGTTGAGAATTTTAGATTGCCTATTCACCCCCCTCTAGGCAACTTTCACTCATGCCACCTTTGTTACTATATGTAATTCTTTGCTTAATTCTAGATTGGCTCTGATACTACTAATTAATTCTCTTGGTTCCCATACAAGAAGCTCAGCATAATGACAGCAGTCTGGACTTGCTTCTTTGTTGCCTATTAGAACCATATGATGTACTGTACTACTGTTAAAGATCTTATATTGGTCATAATATTTTTTCTGTTTAAATATTTGCAAGGACTGAAACTATTGAGGAGCAATTTTATGGTTTTTGAAGAGATATCATATTTTTATTGTATAATCATTTCATGTGATGGACAATATGTGGCATTGTCGACTGTCAAATACTTCCTGTGATGTATATTTACAGCAGAATGTATCTCTTTTTTCCTATGAATGTCTGTCTATGTATATATGTACATATGTAATCACTTTGCTAATTGATTTCAATGACCAGTCTTACTTTTACGACAATTCTTTGATCTTATAATGCACGTCAAAATGACATACATAAACTATTATGTTCACGAAACAAACTAAAAGTCTGTTTTGTTAAATGCTAGTGGTCATCATGTTTCATCAAAAGTATCTTACCCTTGCTAAAAGTAGCTTGCCCTTGCCCTATACCCTATACACTTTCTACCACAAAACCCCTATACACTATACTGCACAACTTATAACTTGTACCTCGTGTATTTTATAAGAGTTTCTTGAATCTTATGAGTACTTTTGAATCTGGAATTTTCATGTAGGAATGGCACCCAAAAAGTCAAGCCGCCGTACACGTGCTCGCCCCACCCCCGCTCTGATAGAAAGCTCCACCGTCTTCGCCCCAGTAGAACAACCAAGACAACAAGAGCCTACAGACCTAGATCTAAATTCACTTAGAGACAAAGATTGCAACCCAAATATTTTCATCAACTTGACAGACTTAGTACCCCAGCTGGACGTTGAGCTTGAGACAATAAACAATCCACAACAAGAGCATGAGGCCGATGCAGTCAATGAGGCAGAGCAGGGTGTTGATCCGGTAAATGAGGCAGAGCAGGGTGCAGAGGATGCTGCTGATCCTATAGATCAAGGTACAATAAGCCAAGAGAGGAGTAGATGTGGTCATAGTGTGATGCCCGAAGGACGATTCGTAATAGTAGAGGTTAACTCTGTTGGCGAGCTTACAAGACCAAAAAATATTCTGAAGCCATACAAGACAGCTATAGGGTGCCTCATGAGAGACCATGTTGCAATCACGTTTAGACTTTAGAGAGGCCCAGAAAATAACATATCGATGGTTCCTAACAATGTAAAAAACTTATTGTTAGGCAAACTACTGGCCAGATTACAATTCCCCCAAGATTGCGATATGGGGAAAGTGAAAAGTCATGTCATATCTGTAATGGGGACAGCATTCAGGACATTCAATGGAAAGCTATGGAGAGAGTACTACGTGAAGGGCCGAACACTAGATTGGGGTGACTACCCGACATTTGAGTAGTACTGGACTTAATTCATTGAGTATAGGAAGTCAGAGGAAGCGACGGAACTGAGTAAAGCAAACAAGTCCAACTCTCAGAAGAACATATGGCTGCAACGTACCTGCTCTCGTGGGTACGTGATGAAATATGATGAATGGGAAAATATGGAAGAACAAGTTGCCCATAGTGGCATCGTACCTGTAACGTCTGACTGGATAACACGAGTAAAGCACTTCTTGTATGTGAGAGGTGTTACTTTGTCAGTCGAGGGCAGCCTGAATTTCAAGAATGATAATGTACAATAAGTATCTCAGAAAATAGCAAATGCCCATGTCTAGTCTTCCCAAGGCTCCATCAGGGTAGATAGAGAGAAAAACCAACTAACGATAGCACTTGGCAATAAAGAGCATCCAGGCGCACCAGAGACAAATGAATGATTCTTTGGAAAGAGGGGTTCATAGAGGATGAGGCCTCCTATAGGAGCCGAAGCACAAGAATAGAGGAAATGGATAAGATGATGTCGATGATGCGCTAACAAATGCAGGAAGAACGGGCAATGATTAATGCCAAAATAGCTGAAGCACTTCAACAGTATGGTATTGTGGATGAGGGCAGTGTCCAAGTGCCAATTGATGCTCGTCGAAGCAGCTATGCATCTGCGAAGTTTGTTGGAACATGCATAAATTAGTATCCCATAGATAAAATCACTGAAAGTAAGGTCTGTAAACTTATCATACCAATAATGGATATTAACACAACGATAGCGATGTGACAGGTTAATCAATGTGTGGCAGGAGAAACCTTCAATGATGCACCAATACCAAAGGGATATGCTAAGGTTCATGTTGACTCAGTTAGAAGGACATACCGTAAGATTGACGTGGAGTATGCTGGTGAGACAGGTTCCAAGAGACTCGGAGACAATGTTGAAAGATTCATGCTATGGAGAAAACAATTTATACTTTTTGAAGATGAAACAGATGAATCATCTGATGGAAGCTCGGGCCAGCATAGAATTATGCCACGTGTACGGGATCCACCTCCACCTCCAAGGGAGCTATCTTCATCTTCACCTCAAAGGGATCAAACTCCACCTCTAGAGCAAATGCTACCTCTAAAGGATCCTACTCCACCTACACCTCAAAGGGATCTAACTCTACCTCCAGAGCCAACACTACCTTCAAAGGAGCCTACTCCACCTACACCTCAAAGGGATCCAACTCCACCTTCACCACTAAGGCAGTCTAAATCAAAATCTGTAAGTACATTAAAGACAAAGTCGACCTCCTCCCAACAAGAAAGGACACCTAAGAAAACGAAGATAGCATCGAGGTTGTCCTATGATCAAAATGATGCGGAGATAGATGCCGTGGTGGCTGTCACCGTGAAGAAGCGCTTCAAGAAGCCGGCTCCTGACAAGCCAATGTCAATTCTCAAAGAAACGAAGAAGTTTTTCATGAGCATGGCTAGACCAGTTGCAACCAAGCGCAAATCAGATTACGAGTGCATCGGTAAGAAAAAACACCTTAAGGAGAAAACTAAAAGACAGATATCAAAAGGGAAAAAAGACAATGAGATGAATTTTTTTTAAAGAAGCTGGGCTGACCGCAGAGCAACTCATGGATGAATCATTGGTAGAAAAAGCTTCGACACACTGAGTATTCAAGTTAGGAGAATTATTAGTTGACCCAAAAATGTGGCGTGACCTTAGTTGCCAATCTCGCAAATTCCACAGTTGGTATATGAAGCAATCCAAAGATGGTAGAGAAATGTTTAAGATCCATTTCAAGCATCGTGATTTCTGGCATGGCAACGGCATTCTTCACATCATGTTCGAGGAGATGTATCAGTTGTACCAAAAAAATGCCCTCGACATGACTATTCTTAGTTGCTGAACTATGTAAATATTATATTTACATAATTCATAGTTATTTGTAGTATCGTTATATTGAAATTTTGTTGTGCTAATCATTTTTATAGGATGGAGATACATAAATGTAGAACGGAATTGATTCCTCATGTGGGGTTCATGGACCCACTACAAATAAATTCAACAACGACTCAAGCGAGTCCTAATGATGTCGAGGCATATGCGCTGTAAGTACTTCTAAATCTCCACTTAAAACAGTACATACTTCTGCCGTACAACTTTAGGTAAGAGGCTATTCCTAAATATTTTCATATACATTGTATGAGAACCAAACATGTCTTAAACTATGGTGATATGTATGTAGCTTTCACTGGGTTCTCCTCATAATTCAATCGGACCTTAGCAAGATCACCATCCTTAACAGCCAAGATAATGCACCAGCGAGTTACCAACCCGTCATTGACTTGCTACAAAGGTAGACAAATATGTCTGCCTTACTAATCTTTTATCTTTGTTCCCTAATAAATTAAACCTAACATTAGATCACACACATGCAGAGTATACAAAAAATATATCAAGAAAAGTCATAGGTTTCACCCATTCCAGAAAGATTGGATAGTCTAACATAACTTTCCGTGTCGAAAGCAAGGTCCAGGCAATAATCTTTGTGGATCTTATGTTATGAAATTCATGTATGGATTCATCGGGGACGAGGTGCTCAGGGTAAAATATGCTAAGGTACAAGGAATATTAATCACACCGATAGCTATTTTTTATCCGAGGTGGGCTGGCTTATAACGATTAATTTCTTCTATTTATACGTATAGCTTCTCAAACTATCCACAGATCGGTTATTGCCTATTGAAATCAACGCACTTCAAGAACAACTTTGCGGATTCCTCAACGGCCATGTTATTTGTGAAATGGGCGAGTATAATAGTCTAGCATCCTTGCGCTCAAGTGCTAAGGATACGCACATATCAGAACTTTCATGTAGCAAGAAACTATAGACTACATACTTATCATTCAAGGTTGCTTGTCTTTGTAAAAACAATTTGTCACATTTAAGGTTATTTGTAAAAATAATTTATGTAAATGATTCCCTAATTTTAATTTAGTATGTTATATTATTTTGATTTGAGATTGTCTATGTAATATTCTCAATATAGACTATACAGATGGATTTAGCATATATGTGCATTTGTATATATAATTAATACAACATGGTTTATTCAAAAAAAGGAAAAAATACACATCAGTGTCGGTTCGGACAGGTAACCGGCACTGATACTCAGCTATCAATGTCGGTTCCAGAGATTAACCAACACTAATAGACGAGTATCAGTGCCAGTTCAGTTTTAGAACTGACACTGATACACGAGTATCAATATCGGTTCGAGGCTAGAACCGGCACTGATAGGCCTAAACAGTGGTGGTTCCAGAACCGCCACTGATAGCTATCGACTATCAGTTTTGACTAGTCAGTGGCAGTTCAGAACCCGCTACTGATAGCCATTTTGACTCGACACTGACGTCTATTCCTGTAGTAGTGCTATTTCTGGGTGTCGTGTGAGTGATGAGCATGGGTTTGCTGGTGTCCCTCCAACTATTTTAGTTTAGTGCTTATATGGCTTTACTGTGCAGAAGACTGGATATGACAATGTCGAGAAAGAATTGAAGAATGGGTCCCTAAAGATGTATATGAAGATTTCTAGAAGTTGTGAGGACATTGGTCCTAGATCTTTTCCTGTGCAAGAGGTTCATAAGATAGCTGTTCTTGATATGAGATTAGCTAATGCAGAGCGCCATGGTGGCAACATAGGGCTTCGTGAGGATGAGAATGGGCAGTATGTGCTGATACCAATTGATCATGGATATTGTCTCTTTTTTGTCTATTTTCATTAAATCGATATATTCTACACATGTTCTTTTGAACAAATGTTTTTATGTAGGTGAATCAACTTATATAGTCTTGATTTATTCAACAAAAAATATTGTAAAAGTAATAAATTTGGTAGATTCCAATTTTTAAGCTTATATATTCTAGGTTGATTTATAGGATGGACTTTGTGAATATTGGTGAGTCAGATCTCTTCTCTCACTTTTCTACCCTACTAGATAATGCACTAAAATTTTCTTTTCTACCTCTCTCAATTCTCAAAGGAAGAGTTGCATGCTGCCTTTGTCTCCTTCACCCTATATTTCTCTTTCGGGTTGGTTTTCTAACTTTCTTGATTCATGCGAGTGTTGGATTCCTCCAGGAAGCAGAGGTCATGGAGGCAGCAGCTAGAATAGATCCTACCGGTGGTTCTTGCGCTGGACGATGATGAGAAGAAGCTAGATAATGCTGCTGGTTGGCAATGTAATTGCTTCTCGCTTGCTTAACTGATTGATTTCTTAGCATTTCTTGATGGGCAGTTTTGATCTAGAGTTACTTTTGGGGTCTACAGATGGCAAGAAGGAGGTGAAGGAGTTGTTCATATTTTATCTGTTGTGGCTTGCCTGTGCCACCATTGCTTCTTTGTTCTTACTACAATTTTATATCCCAATAATGTTGTAATGCAGCTTGGTCAAGATGGGGAGTCTGATTCAAGTGGGTTTAGGATACCTGATTTGAAAGTTAATTACTGGCTTGATGAAAAAAATCAATGCCTTAGCAGAATTGGATTCATCCCCATTTATTAAAATTGAGACATGGCAAGATATGCAGATAAGGTATTTGATAAGGGAAACTGAAATGATCAATCCCTTGGTTCTTGTCTATCATAAAAGAAATCACTTGTTTCTGTTCTGGTCTATTGTCATGTACAGTATTTTAAACCATGTATTAGTAGTGCAGTGTGACCTGCTACAATTGGATGTTTGTTGGGTTAGGAGCATGAATATGTTATCCTCTTTCAGATGGTTTGAAGCTTGAGCAAACCTTTTTCACATACAGAAAGTGAAGCGTTTCTGGTGGCTTCACTTATATTTCTTCTTCACAAATGAAATGATAATATTGGATATCAGCAGTGACTTCGTGGCCTTTGGCATGACCGTATGTCTTAATGCAATTGCATGTTTCACAGGCTGAGATTGCGTGGCAAGAGGCAAGGCTGAAGATGGAGAAGGAGAACTTGGAGAAGAAAAAGAGTGTGCTCATGGGCACTGCTTCCAATCAAGACAACCAAGATGGTGCCCTTGAGATCACAGTTAGCGGTGAAAAGTACAGGTGCCTTCGTTTCTCCAAGGCAAAGAAATGAGAGATGAACTAGGCATCGAGAAGCTAGGTGTGTACTGAAAAGATAGATAAATTGTAGTAATGGGCTAATGGCAATCCTTAATTTGATTCAAATTGGATTATTTTTGTCCAATAAATTCTTAAATGTAAGCCTATGTCATATTTGTGTGCATTATGAACAATTTTCTTAACAGCTGCAGTCGGGCTTAGTTCATGGAAGCTTGCTTGCCAATTATAATACTATTTCACAAATATATGTGGATCCTAATTCTAGAAACAAAGAACAGCAAAACATTGATGTTCTATCCCTACAAAATTGAGATTCTGGCCTAGATGATCCCAATTGTAGACCCCAAGGAGGGGGCACTGAGAAAATGATGACAAATATAAAAAGCATGTAAAGTCTATATGCAGTTCTACTTGGAACATGTAATGAGCTTGTCGAGCTTACAACTTGCAAGCCTTAGAGGCCATTTTGAATTGACGAGTAGGAAGATCATTCTAGATTTCTGGTACCACCCACCAACCTACAATGTTTTCTTCTGCGTTGTATCTTTAATTTTTTTTCTGATAAGCGCACAATATGAAATATGTACAATTTCATACTATACAATAAACTAGCAAATTCTCATCTTAAATATTTGCTCAGTTCATCAGTTCATTTTTTAGAAGTCAATCTACACAGCCACATAGGACATTTATAGTATTTTGATTTTTATCATAGCATTAGTACGGGCACACTACTAGTTGAAGATATTTAACTACTTAATAATTTGTTTAGATAAGTGTAAATTGAATACATTTGGTCACCTTTTATGCGTACTAGTAAGATGCTCGTGCTTTACAACGAAGTCTTATTCTTAGTGACAAAGATATGTTTAAAGCATGACATTTATTAAAACACACTTAGTAATGCCACGATTATAATAAAAAGTAATGTGATATATTCTTATCCGAAATAAATCATAGATAGAGATTCAATTATACATTAATATTAGCCATTACTTATAGAAAAGTAGAACCATCTCTACTAATTACAAGTGCTATTACATACTTATAATTTTTGTAGTTTTGGTAATAAAGCCATGGATCCATCATCATCATCAATAATTTCACAAAGAACGGCAGCAGTGGGAGATAGCCCAGCCAACACGGCAAGGTCAACTGATGCTTCAGTATGCCCAACTCTTTTCAGCACAGCACCTTCTCTATATTTAAGAGGAAAAATATGCCCTGGTTGGTTAAAGTCCTCAGGCTTAGACGTAGGAGATGCAAGTTCTAGGATTGTGCTTGCTCGATCCTTAGCTGAAACCCCTGTTGTTGTGCCATCTTTAGCATCCTAAAACAAAAATAGTAGCAGCGTCAGATTAGAGAAACAGGACAAAAGGATTAAGTACAAACATGCTCTTGTGAGAAGGCGAAAGCAAAAAGAAAAGGAAGTTTATATCTATAGACAACAAGTGAAGGAGATAGAAATGGTATATACCGAATTAGAAAAAATATGCAATATTCATACACATACAGTCATACTGTCATACACATCTTAAGCCTTACCGTATAAAAGGTAAGGCGGCCATCGGGTGCCTCGTCTTACCGTCTTGATAAATATGGTTAAAGGAACACAAACATGCATTTAAGTGATTTCAATCAAATGGTGACCCCTTTAGCTCATTCTAACAAAAGTACAGTTAACGAACACAGTGCTTTTTCTTGTTCACACAAGCTACTACAGATGTGAAATGTTCATATGCTACAAAAAGCAGCAATAAAGAGGCAAATGAAAATATATACTACTGAAGCAAATCCTGCATCTACGGCAGCTCTGGTCGCATCCACTACAGAGAATAAAGAAAGAAGAAAGGTAATCAGTTAGAAAAAAAGATGTGCACATACAGATGAGGTTCGCATGAGCCTCATAGGATCAATTACCAATCATTAAGAACTTGGGGCTACTTAGGTTCAAATAACTCAATGGAGAAGAAGGGGAAAGATAAAGTAAGGTTCTAACCTGCTGCACCAAGTTTCTTTGCAAGCTGCTCCAATAATTTGAAATTATCGACACTTTTCAAACCTCTTCCTCCAGTGACTACTACATGTGCATTTGCAAGATCAGGCCGTTCTGTATCTTGGGATTTTAGATTCACCCAAGCAGATTTCCCCAAGCTTCCTATGCGTTGACAACCAAGGTGATAGGGGCAACTTTTGCTTCTGACATAGCTTCAGTTGGGGAAAATGATGTTGACCTAATGCTCATCATACAATGAGAAGAACTGAGGATATGTTCCTGGTCTATGGTGGTGAGGAGGAGCTCGTTGTAAATGGTTACACGGATGCTAGCTTCCAAACCGACAAAGAC
>KE372078.1:497601-521768 GCA_000418225.1 Zizania latifolia | reverse complement strand
TCCTCCCAATCGATCCCATCGTGCATGCGACATGGCTTCCTCCTCCCCAACCTAATGTCCCTGTCGCCTCCCTTCTTTATCCTCATTCTTCTTCTCAATCCATGTACAACTGATAAAATAGAAATTTTCACAAGAGGTCTATTTGGAGACGAGCTGTGTAATTGAGCATATTTTTCACATTTAATCTAATTAAATGGGCTAACCATAAAAAATAGATTTTACATACATACAGATTATGTCCAATCACCCCATTTCCGTTAGGTAGGCGGTTCGTTGTCTTCTCCACTTCATGCATGTTTAGCGAAAGAGAGGTCTAAAAGACTCTTTTTATATGAGCGTTGTTCCGTAACATGTTGGCACTTGGCACTGAAGTACCAGGTCACGTAGTACTTAATTTGCCAGTGGTTCGTGATCAAGAGGGCGAGCTGGCTAGCTAGCTGGATCGTGGCGTGAACGAACGGTTGGAGCACAGAGTGCAAACACAGCAGTACGTGGAGTGGAGGACAAGCAGAAGCAGTCGCACACAAGTTCCAACCGTGAAGCACCCAATATAAGCGGCTCTGCGGCTACTGCTCGATGTGGGTGCACGCGTGACCGCGCCGCTACCGCTGTCGTCCGGCCGGTGCTCGCATTGCATTGCATGCAACACGCAAGCCCCGATGAGGAGGTACCATTTCATATATCAGATTCGCTAGTTTTCAGCGTGCCACACACAAACTCTCCACCAGAGATAAAAACGAAAAAAAAACAGACACCAATGCAAATAAGTTCTATTATATTATTTTTTATATTTTTTAACGAAAATAGAAACTTACCCAAATATTTTGGAAACAGATATGAAAGTGAACAGTACCGAAAATGTCTTATCGTATAAGAAACATACGTGGATACGGAAGTGTATCTTTATCGTAATAAAAAAACTTGATATATGACAAACATATAAAATTAATTAAAAAATAGGTTTTATAGAAAGCTTTAGTTGTAATGAACACACTATTTAAAACAAATAAAAACTTTTCTCACCGTTTCGATCGCTAACCATCACGAGAACATCACGAGAACAAGTGTAGTTGAAAAGAGGCTTAATTGAATTTACCCATGCATGCCAACTTAACTTACACAATTTGTATATGACAGCCACTTTTGTCTTTTGGTATGTGAGATCGATTTGAAACGATATGCAGGGATGAATGTAAGGATCGAAATTCACGCCAAAAGGGATAGAAAGAAAACGAGCCCTAAACGCAAAGACTTGGCGATCGACGACCCCAGCTGCATGCCAAAATCCCTCCTCCTCCTCTTTACTCTTTTCGCTTTCTCATCTCAGCTACAGTAGCAAAAGCCTGACATCTCGAAAGAAAGCATGGGGATCCCTACCTACACAAACACTGACCAGACCAGGGAATCTACCAAAAGCTAGGGCAGGAGGGAAGCAGACAACACAAGTTCCGTCCATCCATCATCCTCCATCTCCATCTTTCTTTCCCTCTCTCTCTCTCTCTCTGTGTCTGTGTAGGTGATGCAATGTGACCATGTAAGTGGCAGCAGTGGCGCCACATTTTCATCACATGCCTGCTGTTCCTCTTTAGTTCATGCCACTTCGAGGAAACCTCCGCCTCCCCGCAGCTCCGCGTGATGAGCAAGCGACGGCGCGCATGCAGGCGAAGGCGAACTGCTGGGTGAGACAAGTGACAACCAGGTCAGGGAAGTGCCCTTTTCCGATTCCCACTCGCAGAGTTGCTCTCTGCTGCTAGCTGCTTGTACGTATGTGATGCGAGGATATCTGGATATGCATGGTTGCCTATACCATACAATGCCAGGCTGCATGCCACCACCATCAGCAGCAGCGGCAGGAGAAGCAGGGTGTCTGAACTCTGCACCATCCCTTTCCCCCGTTCCGGTTCAGGGTTTGGATGGTTGGTTGGCCCATACGTTGGGTTCAAGCTAGCTAGGTAGCCATTGCCATGGTCTCGTCTCCCAGTCCCAGCTAGATGATGAGGTGAAAAGAAGAACCGGGGAATGATGGCAGCTTGGCCAGACACGGCTTCGGATTCGCATGATGATGACCGCATCACTTGCATGCTTTAATTTTTTTCCTTGCACGTATGTACGTACGATCAATTATCGGTCTGACACTGTACGTAGCGGTTAAGTGGTTAACTGTAGTTCGGAATTCGGATTGCAGCTATTCTCGTAGTGTCGCATTTGCATGCTGTAGGCTGTAGCAAGTGTAGCTGCGAGGTAGCTAACACTGATCATACAAAAAAGCCAAACGCTGGCCATCCTGTTAGCTAAGGCCCCATTTGGAATATAATAAAGAAACTAATTTTATAGAAACTTTAGAGGAGTTAAAATAATTCTTGTTAGGATGCTTTGAAATTCCTGCGGCTCCTAATGACAAAGCCATGTATTTCCTAAGAAATTAAGTAGTCGATCATATGAGTAGCCAGATTCTCTATAGAATTTTTCGGTTCTGAGGAAAAAGACGATGCGTACAGTGCTTCAGCTTTTAAGGTTCCCATTTTAGTGTCACCCTATGACTAGAGATATAAAGCCCTTTCCGGCTTTCATGCTGGAAATGATGATATATATATCGTAGAGATATGCTCCCGTATACCGTAGGCACCCTCCGGCCGCTACACAAACAGTTATTTTTATAATAAAATCAATAAATTAGTAATAAATATAAAAAACTATCTCTTGTTAATAATAAAAAATTAGTAGTGTAAATTGATAACTAAGTGATTTTGAAAAGAACAAAACTTTCTTTTTTACGAATCAAGTATATATATAAGTAGATGAAAATAAATTTTTTTAGACAAAATTGAATGTTTAGAAATCTTTTTAGGAGGGAGAGAACGATATGTTGACGAGAGGTGGAGTGGGTAGCCATCCGAGTTCCCAAAACCATAATAACTTATATTTTTAAGCGGTTATCGGACCTATTATTGTTATCACCAGCAATACCAAATATTATTGAAGTTATTGCAAACCATTTCAGTTCTAACACGTAATAATATCAACACAGCGAAACCAGCTGGCTAATACCACTCCATCTGAGTATGTATACAAATATTATATTACACCTCTCACTATCGTGGATGGTATTTTCGTCCAAATGTAATGTGAAATTATTTGTCAAACGTGTGATCTAATTTCCTGCTTTGGCTGGACCCAACCTGCATGAATGGAAGCAAAAGCGCAGCAGTACTATAATGCGTTGGAAAATAAGCCAGCTGTAGGGCCCGTTTAGTACGATTTGAGATTCACACGTGAACGTGAATATTCAAGTTTCTTTGTAAGATATTTCTAGACCTAAAACAGAATCACTTATAAAATTATTTAATTATTAATAATTTTAAGTATAGATTCTTCTAAAATAAGCTAGAATCAGTGTCACTGTATAGGTGATTTAGGAGAAACATTTTCTGTTTTTTATCGATCGATACTGAGAAACAGAAACATTTAGGGCTTTTTTATTTATGATTTTTGGCTATGGATTTCGCTGTCGAACTAAGGGGAGAGAAAGATGGCTTTCTCTTGAAGGTCGCACTCATATACTTGCATGCATACGGCTAAAAATGCGTCGAAGAACGGAAAATGCACGCCCGCACGTACGTACCTGCTACAGTAAATCTAGCTGTCACTCTTGTTTTTTCTTTACATTTTTGTACTATCATTAGCGAACCGCTCCTTTTTCTTTTCGTACCCACACGACAACACTATCCCAACCCAACACCACCATCCAGCCCTCCCATCATTGGACTAGCTGTGGCCTGTGAGCCTCTGATATGTGCGGTATATATGGCTTTTTTTATAAATCGTAAATTTAAAATAGAAGTTATAGAGCTGAGAAAAATAGCTTCATGTTTTCTATATATTTAGCAGAGTAGATATATCTATTCTGTTCTTAAAAATTAATAATCTAATATTTTTCTTCTTTTAAAATGTCAGAACCTTTATGCCTGGGCATACATAGTAGATGTGAAAAATATTATAATACCCATCTTAGGTTAGGTTAGTGTGGACCGACGAGTGGTTAGGTATAGTAATAAGTAATAAAATTTAAAGGTAGTACGAATACTTTAGAAGTAAAAGAGATCCTTTATAAGTACCATGTTATTGTATTTTGGATAAACTAGTATTGTACCCGTGCTACGCACCGGTGAAAATAAAAAACAATTATATTATTAGTCAGGAGTTAAATTCTTTAGAACTTTAATTTAGTAGTTAGAAAGATTGTAGCAGCATCAAAGAACAATTACATGTGCAAATCAAACTGCCATATCATAAAAAAATCAAATAAAAGCAAAAGAAAAATATTTACTTGCAGTCTAAGCCATCAGGCTGCATGATTTGGCATCGACCCTCTGGATGCCATCTATACTGCCCTTGGATAGCCATTCGAAGTTCCTCCAGCGAAACTAATGATCGGGATAGTTTTGAGAGTAGGACTACCGAGCAGGAAGAATGGGTGTGTTCAGCTTGGGTCGGATCTCCCCTTTTATAGAGTACGCTGTGAAAATCGAGAACTCACTTAGATAGAAAGAAAGCACATTCTGATCATGACGCTCACATTAGATGAAAATAGATCAAACTAAAAAGAAAAAAATCAAAATATGAGGAAAGTCATTAGAAGGAAATATATTAGTTCACTAAGAAAAGTTCTTTACATGGAAGGTCTTTAATCGGAAAGATATCTATCCACTAAGGAAAGTCCTTTAATCGGAAAGATATCTATCCACTAAGGAAAGTCCTTTAAATGAAAGGTTATTATACAGAAAGATATCCATCCATTAAGAAAGTCATTTAAATGTAAAGTTATTATTAAAAATATAAAATCAGTTGCGGGTAGGCGGGACCGGAAATCGCGTGCACGGTTGCTGAGGAGAGGGACAGATTAGAATGAACGGTTAAGATTTAATACAATTAAACGGAAGGCTAAGATTCAATAGATGAGTGTCCATGGTGGACACTCAACTTTGCTAATTATATAGTATGGTAGATTTTGTGTGCTCTAAAAAAATACTATATTTATATTTCAGAATAGAGAGTAATATTTGGTTTGGCACTTTGCTCAACCTTAACGGAAAGCGATCTAAAAGCTAGAGTCAGATCATCAAACATGTCCATGTATAGCTAATCATTATAATGTTAATTATTATCAGCTTTGTTTGTAAATACTTTGGCCCGCCTGCACTTTATTGACCAGATACTAAAAATTCCAATATTTTCTCTCTTGATTTTTCATGGCGAGTGTTTACATTATCCACCCAACTATCCCAATTCAAGCCACATTTTGTACTTTTCGCTCCGAAGAATCGTGGCCAGGTAGAAGACGAACATGCAGTGGATGCATGCATGGTCCATCGCAATCTGTCTCCTGCACCCTAGTTTGATTTGCTCAGATCCATCATGGCCACTCTCTGGAACGACGTAGTCGGCAACGAAAGCAAACGGTTGGATGGATGGAGAAATGTGGATTCAATCGACATGGGAATAATCCACAGTGCCGACTTCTCGATCCGTGACTGGTTAGGTGATTGAATTTAATCCATTGATTGAATCCGAAACCGTGCCACTCCATGGCGGCATGGATCGATCAACGGTCAACGCACGTGCAAGTTGCAATCCTTGAGAAGTCCAGCATTCAGACGTTGGAGGAAACAAATGACCAGCAAGAACGAAGAATTTGAATGTCGCCCAGAATCGACAAGGAGATCATCCTGGGTTTTTGACGCTCGATCCGGATTTCTTGATTTTGACGTGTAAACACTAATCACTGTTCGTAACGAGCTCTAGAGGTGCCTGGTCTTGAAGTTTTAAGAGATGATGCTGAATTTTGTAGGCCTCTGGTCTCGATTTTTTTTAGATATGGTGTTGATTTTTTCGGTGGAGAAAAAAATTCTTCTCTGGTAAGATTTTGGATTTTTGGCGCACTGGAGGGAGCAGCAGAAGCTCCAGTGATGGAAGCAAAGGGCCCTGCACTGCACCGCGCTGCGACGAGCAGTAGCAGGACGTCCCCGCGAGCTCGGTTTCAAAATCCGCAGAGGCGAACTGGGCACCCGCTAGCCTGTTTGGACGGGCTCTCGCTTCTTCGCCGCCCGCCGCCGCCGGCGGTTTCGGACTGGCTGCCACGAACGGTCGGACGAGGCAATGATGGCATTGATGCCGACGTGACATGGGGAGATCGCCAGCCCGCAACCTCACGCAAGCGCCAGCAGAGTGCATCGCTGCCGTGGATGACGATCACGATGGCCAGGTTCGTGGGTCACCGGCGCGGCGGTCATCGTGATCCCGCGCCGGGGGACGCGCGTGCGTGCGTGGATGGCCGGCACGTGGAACGGCGCCGCAGCCGCGCGGCGGATGTCCGCATGTCGGCCTGTGCAAGCAGCGGAGAGCTAGCTGGCACAGGGGAAAAGGAAAAATCTTCAGTGTGTGCGTGCGAGATGGGCTCGGCGCGGCGGCGGGCGCGACGGGGACGGCCGCCCGCGCGGCGCCGGCTGCTGTGTGTGCATGGCCCAGCGACGGTGCGCGGCCGTCGGCTTCGGCCTTGTTCAAACATGGGCCGGCCAGCACTATGACAAGCTTAGTCAGCGTTCTAAGGGCTTAAATATGGGCCAAACATGTCACATCAAAAACGTTTTTGTGCTTCGGATGCGTGCATGAGCAAATTCGACCGGAAAAAAATTCCGTGCAGTCGGGCTGCAAGGCGCCACCCCTGCAGCCCGAGTGCAGATGGCCGCCACGTGGATAAGTACACCATCGGACGATCGCGCGTGAAGTCCCGCGGCTGCAGCTCCTGCGTCCTTCGCTCGGCTCGTTCGCTCGCTGCTCGGCTCCTGCGTCGGCTTCGTCCTCCGCGATCGCTCCTGCTTCGTCCTCCGCTCGACTCCTCCGCGATCGCGCCTGCTTTGTCCTCCGCTGGGCTCCTCCGCAATCGGCAATCGCGCCCCATACCTACCTGCACACGCACACCCATGTCTTTGCCACCGGAAGCGACGAAGAGGACATCAAGAAGAACCTACAAATCCCTGGAGGCCGCTGGGGAACAAGGAGGCCCTGCGCAAGTACCAGAAGAAGAAGAAGACATATGCAGCTTTCTTCGAGGAGGAGGTCAAAAAGCTTCGTGCTGCTAACCAGCAGCTGCTGTTTCGCTAGTTTCTAGGTATCGAACAGTGAACACAGGGTACAAATGTACAAACCACAACCATGGCAAATATTCCCAAATCATTAGAAGGCCAGGATTTCAGCACCGTGGGGTGATAGCATCCTTTCTTCTGCAGGATAAACAGCGGAATAATTATATTTCCACAGTTATAAAGCAATTGCTGAATAAAGAAAATTATAAAAGTATTGGTGTCGAACATTAGTTTACATATAATTCTCTCTTTGGGTGAAGTATCACAATAAACAACCTCTGCAACTAACTAATTGAGACAACACATTTTATCAGTAATAGAGTCTTCTGGAATTTTGGGTTACACCCACATAAATATTTCAGAAATTCCTAAATAAATTCAAAGGCTCATATCGGGAGTCAGGGGTCAGCCTGTAGGAGCCGGCACTCGGGGGGATCAGCAGTCAGGACTCGGACGGTTAGCAGTCAGGACTAGTGCGGTCAGCTAGCCGAGCCCGACCCCATGTCCGCCGAAATACTGGCTCTCTGTCTTGTGGGGATTCAGTTCCCTTTGACCGTTCTGATCTGTTGTACGTACTAACGTTATGGTAAAAATCAAAAGACAATAAACGTATAATAGGTTTAGAATTCATAATGATATTAGTATAAATCAAAAATTGGCACCGGCAATATATAGTTACCATTATCCCTGCACTGCAGATGCACATCAGCAGTAAACCTGTTCTAGCCTGCTACTAAGCATATCAATGTGAGCTTTATGAGCTTCCAGTTCTAACTTGAGTTGCATTATCACAGCTTCATTGGTTGCTTGCTGAACAAGAGCGCAGCTGGTTACAGTAGAAGTTAGGTCTCGCAAAGCAATCATGCAATCAACTGCCTCCTCAAAAAGAAACTTTACCTGAGTTACCTGAGGTTGCTCTCCAGGGCATTGCTGTTCATTTCACTGCCAAGCTTAAGTTGTTCAATTTCCTTCTTGTAGTCCTAAATGAAATGAGTACTAATTAATACACAAGATATGTTTTATGGATTAACCGGAAACTTGGGAGGCACTGATTACCTCTTCCATGGATAACAATCTTCTGTTTGCCTTTTCCAGTTCTTCCTTCCGATATTCGAGATTCTGTGTGAAATTTCATCTGAATAACATCAAGCATACCATAAATTATAACTAATCCAGAATTTCATAGACATAAATGTGCTGCATATGATCATTCTAACTCTTGTCTGGTATCAAATTACCTACCACCAGTTTCCAAAGTCCAACAAATAAAACAAGACTAAGTTGCACGGTAATCAACATCACAGGTGAAATGGTGTGCATAGAACTCAAGGTGAGTTGATCAATTACCTGATTCCATCTATATCAAGTAGTTAATATTGAAATACACCAACTAAATAGCACATAGTAAATAGCACCAGACCTTGTTGGTGAATTTGAACAACATTTCAGTGTACAGCCTTCTCAATCGCTCATTATCTGCACGGCATAAAAAATAAGCTTAGTTCTTGTCTGAACCTCAACAAACAATAGAAACCATCAGCTATCACACAATTCACATTAGCAGGAAAGTAACAAACTGAAGCTAAGCTGCTACAGATTCTGACAAAATATCAGCTAACCACTCTTGAGATCTGCAATGTGCGACTCAAGAGCTTTACGCTTCTGGGATTCAGAACTGTAGTTCACTTGTAAAGCCTGGGCCTCCATAAGTGCATCCTTATTCGCTGCCTTCTTAGATGAAAGAAACAGTGGATCAACAAAGTTTGCCTCTTGGATCAACAAAGTTGCAAAGATGCTATCTCCAAAGTCCACAAACCATCTGAACACCAAACCCGCAAACACCAAGCATTAAAAAAAAGCATCACGACACGGCAAAATTCTTGTGTTTTGCTTGCAAGTGAGGTTAGGTTATGGGGCTTATAAACTGAGCTAATCCACAGAACAAGCTAAACTAGCAAGAGCCGACAATATATTACAGAAGTCCAGACAGCCATTTGAGCTTTGTTGGCTCATCTACTATAAACCCAAGATTGGATATCAGCTTATATATAGCCCCCTTGGACACATAATAGCACCGTTTTACATCCAGGCTAAATTGAACTACCTGTATCAATAGAACCAAAGAAAAATTACAGCAAAAAAGCTACAGAGATTAATTACCAGGTACCATGGAACCTCTTTGCTAACAGAAAGCATCACAACAGAATCTTGAATCCATGATCCAGCATCATTGTGCTTCAGGAAGTGTTGCTCTGCCTACCAAGAGGAAAATGTTAAGAAGTGTATCATCACAAAATAGAAAAACAATAGCAATGAAATCAGTATAGTCACCGTTTCCTCTACTATTACACCTCCCATGTCACTGTGTTGACAGATAAGTGGTGTATCTGAACCAACCCGTCTAGAGATTGCCACTACACCGTTGCGGGGATTCACATTTACTGCGATCCGACACCAACAGGAGCAATTCTGCACCGACCGTGAGTTAGTCTTCGGCTATCGTACAGTACGTGCGCTACTTTACTGTTCAGTTATTGATCATGTTTTACGAAACCATGATTACTATATTCAAGTTTACTAGTGTGTTATATGTGTACACGCTAGTTCTTGCGGATGTCATGATTTATCTATTTTGGAAATTAATCTCGTAATTGCCTAATATTCCAACAGAGTTGGCATCAAAGTAGTAACAAATCTGAATCAGAACTTAGAAGCCAAACATACTTCATTTACATAGTGGTATTACAATTAAATATTAGCTACTTCTGGTGCTATTATTCTGTACCCAGTGATCACTTACACAACTACACAAGTACCATCAGAACCTAAAAGCAACAAGATTAACAGTGGTGGTTCTACAGTAAAATATCGCAGTAAACAGTGTTATTACATTTAATAAGAAACTGAGTCAATCTGAATACTAACAAATACACAGTGATCACTTACACAAGTACCAATTTCTTGCGACATGTTGTCATCTTCGTCAATCATGCAATCTGCACCTGCTGGAGTGCTGGTCTTGAGCACTCCTCCTAGACTCCTGCCTCGAAATTGCCATTGAAGCACATATTTGGATCAGTTAGACTCATACCTTGAAATTGCCATTGAAGCACATATTTGGCTCAGTGTACACCACAGAGCCAACACTGCATGGCTTCTGGAAAGGGGAAGTGCCAATCTCCATATCAATCTTGCCCCGGGCATCAAGCAGAATGCTCCTTAACCTGACCACTTCAGCCTCAAGCGCCGCATGGCCCTGTAGCCACCACAACAGCTGCTGGTTAGCAGCACGGAGCTTTTTGACCTCCTCCTCGAAGAAAGCTGCATGTGCCTTCTCTTCTCCCAGTACTTGCGCACGGCCTCCTTGTTCCCTAGCGGCCTCTGGGGCTTTGTCAGGTTCTTCTTGATGTCCTCTTCGTCGTTTCCGGTGGCAAAGACCTGAGTGTGTCGTGTGCAGTCAGGTGCGAAACTTCACTAGGCGCAATTGCAGAAGACAAGCAGGCACGATCGTGGAGGAGCCAAGCGCAGGACGAAGCCGACGAAGGGAGCCGAGCAGCGAGCAAACGAGCCGAGCGAAGGACGCAGGAGCTGCAGCGCGGGACTTCACGCACGATCGTTCGATGGTATACCTATCCACGTGGCGGCCATCTGCACTCGGGCTGCAGGGGTAGCGCCCTACAGCCCGACTACATGGAATTTTTTTCCATTCGACCATATATGAATATGATCTCGAGTTTGATTTCTTGCGAGAAATAACTCCTAGACTTTTGAGCCTAACCCAGGACCGCAGCAACTTCAGAGCGATGAATGGAAGGTCAATGAAAGATGTGGTACCAAGTTTCTACTGCTAAAATATAATTTTAGGACTTTATTTAAAAGATTATATTACGATTTTTATATGTGTTTTTTCCAAGTAGCTGACTTTAGGATTGGACCTTGATCTCATGTCCTGACGAAAACATTAAGGTATCCTTTCATTATATAGGTTTTTTTAGAAAAATTGGAGAAGTTGAATCCAAAGTAAAACTTCCATCGTGAGGTATTGCATTATAGGATTAGTTTAGGGTGCGTTTAGTTGGAGGGTAAAGTTAGATAGAAGATGGTCATCTAGTTTTTTGGGATTTGATCGTATAATTTTTTGTTTGGTAGAATGGATAGGACCATCTAATTTTTTGTTTGGTTGGATGAATGGAGACTTCTAGTTTTTTGTTTGGTTGATGGGTGAATTTGGATGAGCTAGGTATAGTCACCTCCTAGGATAGAAGGTGAGGTTACCATGTGCAGAAATTTTACGCTGTGCTCAAGTCAGTATGGATGCTACCCAGCTGAAGCATCTATTATGCACAAGCATCGCACTTCTCTGAGCAATGCTTGTCTTGAGCCATGGTCAATGAGTGATTTTTCAGACTGTCCATAAGTAAATACTAAACATTACCTCTCCTAAGTAGTATGGAGTAGCTTTTTTCTTGCAATGATGAAAAGTATTTGCCAGTGCATACAATACCATCTGCCCAGCAAGTCATTCATGTAATGTCAATTGAGGAAATATGAAAAGTTAGTATTTTTTCGCAGATGGTAATTCTAAAATTACCTGCTAATGTTGAGGAAGACACAGAATGCTATCTAGAACAATTACTTGAAGACCATTGACAAAGCGATGTCCATGTGATCAAATGTAACCTATAAGATCTACATTAGACCCCAGGACACTAAACAGTAGATTAATTAGTGATCTTGTGACAAATACGATGTGGCACTGTTTGTTAACATCTGAACAAAAGATTAATACAGTAGATTTATGTGTAACCTATAAGATTTATAGAAACTTACAACTCCGTATTCTTGATCAGAAGACTCATGTAGTCTTGCTTCAAAAACCTCTACAACACTCCTAGAATAAATAAAAAAGATGTTATATAGTCGTTTTCCTACTGATCGGTATCTTCATACAATTAGCGACGCTGACCAACGTTGGCTGCCCTCATCCAGCCAAATTTCCTGAACAAACTCATCCAACATATTTAAGGAATATTCTCTCCGCTGTCCACCCCTGTCACCGCTGCCCTTCAACCAAACAGCTTCAAAACTTGAATAGCCATCTCCCATCCAGGGAAAGTCGTCCAACCAAGCAGACCCTTAAAGGAGATTCAAGGATTTTATCAATAGATATGTTTTGGCAAAATCTCTATATGTAATACAGTAAAAATATGTTTCTAATTGAGTAAATAAAAATGCTGAATTGCTGGAACAATAAAGGAAAAAAACGTTGAAATATTCACTGTCCGCTGCTAGGATTGACCGCAACGCCTTATTCATTGGACCAAAATACATTTTATAATTTTAAATGCTAATACTTCTGTTGAGAAACTCTGCTACCGTGTGTAATCTAGAGCTTCAAGATAAAGAATAATTGACACAGTATGTAGGGAAAAAGCTAAACTTCTTTATTGTCCAGTTTCATCAGCATATGAATGAGAAGAGGACCCTTCTATTTATAGGCAAAAACCCTTAAGAGATAGACATGCCCAACAACCGATACTTATCTCCTAGATATTCGGTTTCCTAACACTCCCCCTTGGGCACTCTACGCGACATGCATATGCCTCATCAAAACTCTCCAAAAATCCAGTGGGAAAAATTAGGAGAAAGAGTACATAACGCGTGTCTTGGTTGCACGAATTGCCTCTTTAAAAATCTTAATATGAGAAACTTCAGGAAAACTCATTCAAGGGAAAAAGAGTATAATTCACCCAAATATTTTATATGATTTTCAAGATCAATTCGAGCACTTAGTCTGCTTGACTAAGATTCAATTCTTCTTGTCGATGTTATGTGAAGTTTCTCCCCCTGAAATGCACAAGTCTTTAAGTCTAACGAATACATCTTTCAAAGCTAGATGTATTAAGAGAGACTTAGTGAATAATCTGCGAGATTTTCACATGACTTGGTGTGGATCACCTTTATTTCATTCTTATGCAATTCATGTGCATAAAAGAATATGAGGTTTATGAGCTTTATTAAATTGCTCTTCACATATCCTGACTGTATTTGTGCAACGCAAGTTATATTATCTTCATGGATAATAGTGGGGGTGTTAACATGATTCAATTCTCATTACTCCTGGATGTAATGAACCATTCTTCTAAACCATACACATTCTGGTAAGTCCTAATACGAAAACTATTATTTTTGAGTGGTTCGTCAAAGTCGATGCAGGACTTTGCTTTGACGATTTCTAGGATAGTGTAGTTCCACCACATAGGAAAACATAGCCAGATCATGCTAGTAGGTTTACAGTAAACATAATGTTCAGCCTAGTAGAGTAGGCCAGGTATATTAGCGTAACTACAGTACTCAAGTATGGGAATTCTAGTCCCAAGATTTCTCTCCCTCTTTTCTAGATATTTATGGATTGTGGTCTGCTTGCAATGACCTTCTATCCGTGGGGTTTGGAAGGAAATGACTTTTCAAAGCCAAATCTCTCCAACACTTTCTGAGTGAAGTGGACTGATGTACCATAATTCATCAGGCACATGCTCTAGCTGCAAGCTAAGGCAAAACTTGGTTCTATCCAAGTGTTCCGTTTCAAACTCAAATTCAAATGATGAGTTTGCTTCCTCAATTTCATATAGTATTCATACCATATTCATAATCCATTCAGGGATTTTTACTATTCATGTAACATTCATTTCAGAGAAATATATTATATACTACTAATACTATTCTTTCTATCTTGGTTCAAGACATGGTACTTCATATACCTTCATATAAATGTTTGATCCAAGCTCCCATGCAAATAACAACATCAATCAATTCATTACTCAACATAATTTGACTTCAAGTCGATTTTCAACTTTATGTTAATTCTTACAACTCCTAGTTGGTTTCAATATTCAACTGCTAGTTGACTATCATTGAGATTATATGTCTAAAGGTAATTCAGCCCATGATCAGGGAATAGATTTCACAATCAACTCCTGACAGTTGAGTGAAAACTTTATAAAACAAGCCATGCTTTTTCTCTTACCATTTTTCTAGTTTCTTCAGATAATTCAGTTGTCATTGTCTTCTTATAATCTTTTTAGTCTAACATTTTCATACATTCAATGAGCGATACAGGCTCAAGGTCAAGATTTATGATTGTGGCAACAATGAATAATAAGTACAGATATTTGGCAGTTGCTATATCATATGATTTGCCCAAACTTCTATAGCTTCTAGTTATTCCATCATGGGCTGCATATTCTGGTGCTTCATCATCTTGCTCATAATTATTTCTCATACAGGAGCAGGGTCCTTTAGTGTACCAACAGCTATTTTAGTGCGCACCTTATCGCCAGTTTCTTCCTACATGGAAAGATTCGTATTGGTGTGTCTATTTCTGAGGCTTCATACCATTACCAGGTCTCAACTGGTTCTCCTTCATTCTGTGGGGCAGTTTTTGTGATTAATTATGATAAGCTCCCATGCCCTATTTTCACCAGACATCTTCGATTACTTAGGGGCATGAAGAACCGAAGTTCTCGTCCTATTATTTTTGTTCAAGGCCTCTAGACGAGATGTGGGATACCTTTTCTTTCTTCAGTATTTTATCCTCTCTGGTGCATTACATTCAGGTAATGTAACTTAGTCATGCTTTTCAAATCACAAAAATAATCAGGCAGTATAACTCTAGTTATTGGGCACTTCAGGTACTTCTGTACTTCTGTACTTCTAGTACTTCTTAAGTTGCATTTACTAGTGCGAGGTAATGTGCATGATCCCTTCTATTTCTACCATAATTTCCCGATATTTTTTATGCAAGAGTTCATTCACTCCCCCTAAATGACGGAAAATTATAAAAGTAGAAGGCTACATACATATCTCCGTTCAAAAGTTTTACGGACTTTTCGGAGAGAGCCTTTTTCAATCTACTATGGTAATAGGATATGTACGTACTTCATATAGAAAATTCAACACTAGTTGCACTGTTGTTGAGTAAATGTTGTATACTAATGGTTTGAATTATGTTTAAGATCTGCTGCATTTAGAACTGCATGTCCTATTCATAGCAGATAAATTATAACTCTACAATGATGGTATACAAAGTCTTCTAATTCTTCATTTCTTATGCTTAGTTCATTTATGTGGATAAATAATACTTAGTGCACTACTTTGCCACTCATATCAATGCTTAATCATTAAGCGCTATTCTTTAGCTTTGCCCTTTCAGATGGACTATCTATGATGATGAAGACATAAGGATCAAATAGATAATAGACTTGCATGTGTCTATTACAAAAAATTATGAGCTTCAAACAGTATCATAATAGCCCATACTGAGATTTAATAAGACCAAAACATCCTCTAGATACAATCTAGGAATAATTTTACATTAGTCTAGTGATTAATTTTCTAGTGGTGCTTGTGAGCACACTAATCTTTATGATTTAGGAAATTATTTCATTTTAAGCTATGACCATATGAGTTTTCAATTTATTTTTTCTCATAATTCAAAAACCAAAATTGACATAATGCATAATTCTAAATAGGAGAAATAAAGTCTTAAAGTAGCATACACTTCAAGTGTATTTATAGTATAGCTCAAATATTAAAGAATGCATATTTCTAGTATAGTTTCTTTCAATTTTTGCAAACCTTAAGAAAGTTCAAGTGGGTTCAAATATAACAATGATTTATTACTATGCAAAGTTATCCCACAAATAATATAACCATGGCTCTTCTAGGGCCTACAAAATACATTTGTTGCTTCTAGCAACGGTTATAATATTTCTAGTTCTCGTTCATCTAGAAACATAATTTTTTCAAGGTTATATTTATGGATCTGCAAGCCATAATTGATTCATTCATTTTATTTGGGTGCTACACAAGATTATAGTCTAAGACAATTTATTCTTGCGCGAGAAAGTAGCAACAGAAGAATAAATGTCTTAAACATGCTATGACATACTAGAAATAATTCATTATTGCAGTGAAAGATATTTTCTCTTCAAGAACTTTCAATCTTTTATTTAATTCGCTCTTCTAAAGTTTACAATTATTTAATCCTCTAATATTTAGCTGCATTCAGATGACATAAAAACTCTAATTTTGATAGAGTATGTATGTAGGCTAGCTACTTTCTTTATTTATAGCTGCTTTTTACTTGTGATGGTATTGGCAGACTTCTTTTGACATCATGAGAAAGTCAATCGAGATTTCATGGACACTGCCACCTATCATGAGAGATGTACAGTCTCAATCATGAGGGTGTCCTTACTCACTGTGATGGTGAGGTGTATCTCAATTTATTACTTCTAGTATATTTTTTATGATGTACTTTGGTGTCTTGTAAATTCTAGAACTATATGACTTGATATTCTTCTTGGTTGTCTCATCATTCTCATCATTAGGCTTTACTTTGTATGTGTTGACACCAAAAGTTGGACTAGCGCGCCATCGGCTAGGCGATCCAGGCAACAAAGAGCCGATGGGTCACCGATTGGCTTTTAAAGGCGAAGACTGGCTGCGCGTGTCGTGAACAAATACTTTGTATAGTAGTTTTTTCATTAATTAATTAAATTAGTTAGGATTCTGTGTTATCTCTAGATGACGTGTCAACCCGGCTATAAATATGTAAGCCTAGGATCATCAGAAAACACAATCAATCTTATCAAACAAACCCTTTGGCGCATCGCCAACTATTAGGTACGTAGCATTAGGACTATTCTCCACCGGAGATATGGCTGCATCGATTGAGTTCGACCTCTAGCTTCGACGGAGATAGCCTATTGGTGAACTGATTCATATGTTCATGGCTTTCTCAGTTAAGTCTGATATTGTGATCAGATAGAGTAGGTTTGCTAGTTATCGGTTAAATACATTGATTATTATTCGTTTATTGTGCTTCATGGATTCAATCTTTGTATTTGCCAATCACGACGATCTAGCGTGTCGAGTTAGATTAGATCACATGTCAATCAGCAACAGCACACTGTCTCGGTTAGGTCCGATCCGTGGCATCGGCTAGGTCATATACAGGAAGATCTAGTTCGGCGTGTTAAAGCGTCATTCATCGGAGTTTTAGCCGATGGATTACCTATTACTTTGTTAATCGAACTTATCATGATCTTTATGCTCTTAATAACCTATCTTTATGCTGCATCTGCTTAGTTTGAACTATAAAGATTGGTTAGTATTGAGTTATCTCGTTGAAGCCGGTTGGCAGAGTTTACTATTTTACACGTATCAATCCTAATGAATCATGATTCTCGTACGTGCTATCATTGCTGATGCCGATAGGCTATCATCGATAGTGTTAGGATATCTCACGCCTGTTTCCTTGTTAATTTTAGGGTCAAATTAACTGGCATGCTCATTGAATACCTCAGGGTTATTTAGGACCTGCACTAGAGCTAAGCAGACACTCTCAGGCCTTCGAGTGTGAAGACGTAGGAATACCTATGATTTTTGCATCAACACGCTTTCTTTGCACGCCCAGTGGGACCATTCTTTCTTCATTGGCATCATGGCTGGAAAGGAAGTTGAGCAGAACAATAATATTGTCATCCCGGTCACATTAGAACTCTTGACCGATGAACAGCGGGTAGAGGTACAACAAACTGTTGTAGACTTTCAAAAGCTGTGTCTAGAATCCTTTAGTATGACTCGGCAAGGGGCGATTCAGAAGAACCAATTGCCGATCCTGTCCCTACAGATCGAGTCAAGCGGCTAGAGCCCACAAAGAATATTCCAAGATGCAGTTAATGAAGCAGTTGGCCATGCACTAATTAACCAATCTGGTGTCTTGGTGAATACTTTGCACGGGTTAATAAAAAGACGGTAGATGGTTCCATCGCTCAGGAGTTACCACAAGGACCAGTCTATTTTCAGCAGAGATCATCGGCGCCCGTGGCTTTGAGTGCATCCCCGCTAATGATAGCCATTCCTCCGTCGATGACTGCTATTCCTCCATCGGTGACATATGGATTGGAGTGTAACACGGTACCAAATTGATACCACTGGCCCCGATGCCGACTGGTATATTACCTCTAGCATATCAACCTCTGGCGAGTGCACCTCCGTCGGGGTATCACTACATGGCTTATTATGGTTCTCCACGTCAATAGATGAATTTTGAAGGAATGATGCCCAGAGCAATTATCAGCATCAAAGAGCAGCAACATCGGTGCCGCAGTACTTGGCTCCAAAAGAAAATGATTTTTCCTTCAAGATTGCAGAAATTATGAGAGATCAATTTGGGCTCAAGCCAAAAGAGCAAAGTTATATGTAGCAGAATGCATACCCAGATTGGTTTGATACGGTGCCGTTATTAAACAGGTACAGGGTCCTAGATTTCTCGAAGTTCTTTGGCCAAGACAGTACATCAACAGTCGAACACATTAGTCGTTTCCTCGCATAGTGTGGAGAGGCATCGGCTAAAGAGGCTCTCAGAGTTAGGTTCTTTCCGTTGTCACTGTCTGGATCGACTTTCTCATGGTTCTCTTCATTACTACCAAATTCGATCAAGGGATGAGCCGATTTAGAGAAGCAATTTTACAAATATTTCTTCACCGGGATCTAAGAAATGAATCGGAGTGCATGGATGAATCGGTCCCGAATTATATTCAACGGTTCTGTGATGTGATAAGCCAATGCTACAGCCTCAGCCTGACCGACGCTCATTGGCCAAATTAGCGTTCCAAGGCCTTTTACCGCCGATCAGGGACAGATTTTTGTCTCAAGAGTTTGACAGCCTATCACATCTGGTGCAAAGGGTATCGGCTCATGAAAGCCGATTCGAAGAAATACGTAAAGAGAAGACACAGAAGCGGGTGGCATAAGTACAAGTTTATCCATCAGACTCGGAGAAAGAGGACTCTGACGGTGATGTTGCCTTGGTCAAATGGGCCGGATTGAAGAAGACAATAACTTGTCCATGGGTCAAAGTCGCCGAGAAAGAGCAGATGTATGATTTTGATATAAGCAAGGCGGATAAAATCTTTGACTTGCTTCTAAAGAAAAAGCAGATTCAACTCCCGCCGAATCATGTGATCCCATCAGCGGAAGAATTAAAGAAAAGGAAGTATTGTAAGTGGCATAACACTGGGTCCCAGAGCATAAATAAATATAAGGTTTTTCATCAATAGATCCAGTCTGCTGTTGAACAAGGAAGGATAAAAATCGATGAAGCAGCAAAGCCAATTAAGATCGACAGAAATCCCTTCTCGATGAACATGGTGCACATCGACTCACCCAGCTTTCACGCCGATAGAAGCCGAACTCTGAGGCACCACGTTGACTCATCAACGTTATGAAAAGGAACAACATGCCATACCATATAGGCGTAAGAAAAAAGTTGATCCTCACGAGGACTGCGCCTTCTTTCGTTTTTGCTGGGAAAATGATATGAGGCTTCCATCAATTAAAGATTATCCAGAATGTGTCAAAAAGATTAATCAGAGTGATATTAGTTCCGAGGACCAGCCTCCAAAGAAAAGAATACGTGTAAAGGACCGTCTGGGGTCACCTGAGCAGGAAACCTTGGACAATCGATGTGTTCGAGTTGAAGATAGGTGGCAAGGGGATCAAAACCCTGTACAAAAGCCTCGGTGGTGCCCGAAAGGTTTAACACGGAGTCAGAAGAGGAGGCTCCAATGGTAGAGGCATCGGGAGCAGTTAACAGGTGAGTAAGAGGAGTATCGGCAAAGCAAACGATAGGTGAGGAAAGAGTGACGCCCGAAAAAGAAAGCCAATACAGAAGGCAAACCGATGGAGGTAAATATGGTTTTTATATTGTCAGCATAGTACAAGGCGCCTGCATCGGATCGTGAGGAAGAGGAAGAACAATCGGCCACGCAGCTATTGCTACAACCACAGCAAGCAACGTTTGAAAAGCTGAAAGAGGATGAACATCGGCATTTAAAACCTTTGTATATCAAGGATCACGTGGATGGAAAGCCAATGTCAAAAATGTTGGTCAATGGAAGTGCTGTCGTTAACATAATGCCTTACTCCATGTTCTGCAAGCTCGGTAAAGTGAACGAAGATCTGATAAAAACCAACATGGTGCTAAAAGACTTTGGCGGCAACTTATCAGATGCCAAAGGAGCCTTGAACGTCGAACTCACGATCGAAAGTAAAACTCTGTCGACCACGTTTTTCGTGATTGATGGTAAAGGTTCGTACAGCCTCTTGCTAGGAAGGGACTGGATTCATGCCAATTGCTGTGTTCCTTCTACGATGCACCAGAATTTACTACAGTGGCAAGGCGATCAAGTTAAAGTTATTTAGGCTGATAGATCAGTTGCTGTAGTCTCAACCGATGTACCTGATTTTGAGAATATGGATTGCCTTTCTAAATGAGTCTAGGAGGGGGATTTTTTAAGGGTGTCGGATCTTGGCCTTCAGCCGATCAGCGAAATGATTCTAGGCCAGGATCCGCTTCTAGAGAGATAGATGATGAAGAAGGTAAGCTCGGAAAAGGATTCACGTCGGCCGATGAATTAGAAGAGGTAGACATCGGACCTGGAGACAGGCCAAGGCCGACGTACATTAGTGCCAAATTGTCGTCTTCCATAAAAGAGGAATTGGTTAATTTACTGAAAGAGTTTTAGGATTGTTTTGCTTGGGAATATCACGAGATGCCCGGATTAAGCCGATCGATTGTGGAACATCGGCTCCTAATAAAGAAAAGATTTTGGCCAGTAAAGCAAGGTCAAAGAAGGTTTAAACCCCAAATGTATCCACACATAAAGGCTGAAATCACGAGATATACAAAACAAATTTTATAAGGCCATGCCGATACGCGGAATAGGTATCAAATATAGTCCCGGTATGGAAAAAGAGTAGTAAGTTGAGGGTATGTGTGAATTTTAGAGATTTGAATAAAGCTACACCCAAGGACGAATACCCAATGCCGATAGCAGATCTATTAGTCGATGCAACCTCAGGACATAAAATTATTAGTTTTATGGATGAAAATGCCAGATATAATAAAATATTCATGGTAGAACAAGATATCCCGAAGATCACATTCAGGTGTCTTGGATATATCGGCTTGTTTGAATGGGTTGTTATGACTTTTGGCCTAAGGAACACCGGGGCAATATATTAAAGAGCAATGAATTATATATTTTATAATCCAATCGGCTCTGGTGAAAATTTATATTGATGATGTGCTCGTAAAGTCTCAAAATGACGAAGGACATTTAGCCGATTTGAGGAGAGTTTTGGGAAGGATAAAGAAGTATGGCCTTCGCATGAATCCCAAAAAATACGCCTTCAGTGTATCGGCTGGAAAGTTTTTGGGTTTTATGGTGCATGAGAGAGGGATTGAAATAAGCCAGAACATTATCCAAGCTATCGATAATATAGTACCACCGGAGAACAAGATAAAGTTACAGTCATTGATCGGCAAAATCAATTTTGTCCGCCGATTCATATCAAATTTATCGGGCCAACTAGAACCATTCATGCCTTTGTTGAGATTAAAAGAAGGAGAAGAGTTTGTTTGGACCGATAAACATCAGAAAGCATTTGACAAGATAAAGAGATATTTAAGTGCTCCTCCGGTATTAATTCCACTATGGCCCGACAGACCTTACAAGTTATACTTTTTGGCCGATGATGTACGCATCAGATTGGTATTGATTCAAGAAATAGAAGGAAAAGAGTGCATCATGTTTTACCTAAGCCGACGATTGCTAGATGCTGAGACATGGTACCCCACGGTTGAAAAGTTAAGGCATTACATACTATCGGTGTAATGCACGGTCATATGCAAAGCCGATGTTATTAAGTACATGCTATCGGCTTCAATTTTAAAGGGGAGGATTGGCAAATGGGTATTTGCATTAACAGAATTTGATTTACAATATGAGTCGGCCAAAGCAGTTAAGGGCCAAGCCATCGCTGACTTTGTTGTACAGCACAGAGATAAAGAAGCGACTATGTGAAGCCGATACCATGGACTTTGCTCTTTGATAGATCAGTTTGCAGGCATGGATGCGGAATTGGGCTGGTAATCATATCACCTCGGGGGGCAAGTTTCGAATTTGCCTACACTATCAAGCCCTACTGTACCAACAATCAGGCCGAATATGAGGCAGTCCTTAAAGGTTTGAAACTGCTATCCGAAATAGAGGCCGATATCATTGAGATCATAGGGGATTCATTGTTGATGATCGAGCAACTCTCCGGAGAATATAATTGCAAAGATAAAAACTTGAGGATATATTTTGAAGAATGCCAGAAATTGTTAAAGGGATTCAGAATAGTATCATTAACACATGTATCAAGAAAACAGAACTTGGAAGCCAACGACCTAGCACAAGCCGTATCAAGATATCGGTCGACGGATAAAATAGTCGAAGCAGAAATAGCCGATATCGATGTCAAGGATTGGAGGGCCAAAATAGTAAGTTATCTCCGGAACCCATCACAATCGGCTCCAAAAAAATTACGCTATAAAACTTTAAAGTATGTGCTGCTAGATAAAAAGCTATACTATCCGACGATTGATGGGGTCTTATTAAGCTGGCTAAATTCGGAGGAGGCTAAGGTCGTGATGTGTGAAGTACATGAAGAAATCTGTGGAACTCATCAATCGGCCCACAAGATGAAGTGGTTGCTGCGTCGCACTGGTTATTTTTGGCCGATGATGCTTGAAGATTGTTTTAAATATTATAGAGCATGTCAAGATTGTCAGAAGTTCAGAAACATACAACGAGCTCCTGCATCGGCCATGAACCTGATTATCAAGCCTTGGCCATTCAGAGGTTGGGGATAGATATGATCTGCCAAATTTACCCATCGTCTAGCAAGGGACATAAGTTTATACTAGCAGCCACCGATTATTTCACAAAATGGGTAGAGACGATTCCTCTAAAAAAGGTAACTGCCTAGGAAGCCATAGAGTTCGTCAAGAAACACATTATTTACAGGTTCAGGATCCCACAAACGATTACAACCAATCAAGAATCAGTATTTATGTTAGAGGAATTTTAGCAGTTTATAATCGGTATGGGAATTAAGTTACTCAATTCATCGCCCCACTATGCACAAGCAAACGGTCAAGCCAAAGCCTCAAATAAGAGTCTCATAAAGCTGATTAAGCGCAAAATAGCGGAACAACCTAAGAAGTGGCACGCAACGCTAGCCAATGCTTTATGGGCATACTGGATGGCTCGCCATGAGTCAACTCAAGTGCCACCTTATCAACTAGTCTATAGGCATGAAGCTGTCTTGTCATGGGAGACAAATATCGGCTCTAGACGTCTTGCTCTTCAAAATGAGTTGACGGCCAATGACTACTACGGGTTAATGACAAATGAATTAGAAGACTAGGCACAGAATCGGCTTCGCGCACTCAGAAAGATAGAAGAGAATAAGACGAGGGTGGCAAGGCATTACAATAAGAAGGTATCAGCCAAGACGTTCAAAGGAGATGACTTAGTCTAGAGACTTGTGCTGCCGATCAGGACTAAAGATAATCGGTTCAGGAAATGGTCCCCTAATTGGGAAGGTCCCTATCGGGTAAGCCGAGTCGTGTTAGGTAACGCTTATATTTTGAAGACGTTAGAAGGAGAAGAATTCGTGAATGCACTAAACAAGAAATACTTGAAGAAATATCACTTGAGAGTCTGGATCAAGATTTAATCAGCCGTCAGGACGATACGTGTAAAGAAAAATACTCAGTTAGCCAATACCAGGAGTATCGCCTTTAGCAAAACCAAATAGCTGATACCATAGGTATCACCTTCAGTCACAACTTATAGCTGATACCGAAGGTATCGCCTTTAGCACATGATCAACTCAGAGTCAACAAGCATTGCAGAAAGAAATAAAGCAAAGTATTATAGAAAAATTATAAAAGGGGAAATGTTCAATTGTCATCAACACCAAAAAAGGTCGCAAGGACGGCCACAACACAATCTCAAGGGCCAAGAATGGTAGCTAATTCCTAACGATCTTCATCATCGTTCCCAGCAATAGGTTTTGAGCCACAGAGATGACGAAGAACCCCTTTAGCTAGGGTGTCGAATT
>KE372078.1:477958-490288 GCA_000418225.1 Zizania latifolia | reverse complement strand
CGCCAGCGGCCCCCGCGCAGGCGACGCCCTCTGCTCGCTGGCGCCTCCTCCCGATCTGCAGCCCACGCCGGCACCTCCTCTCGGTCTGCAGCCCACACCAGTGCCTCCTCACGATCTGCAGCCCTAGCGCCCGCGCTCGCGCCGCCGGTGACCCTATCCCAGCGCTCGTGTCTGCCCAGATTTGCTTCTCTCCACGGGTAATCGGATATACCCGTGGGTATACGGTGCCCGTGAGTATCGGGTATGGACACGGGTTTTTACCCGTCAAAGGTAACGGATTTAGGTTCGGGTATAAAAAAATTTCGTGGGTACGGATATGGGTATGCACTACCCGTATCCGCGATACCCGACTGCCATCCTGACAGACAGTTGTAGATGTGAAAAACACTACGATACTAGGAAATAAGGTGGGCTCTACCAACCATGACCCAAACCCATGCAAGAAATTTCCTCGATCCCTAGTTCCTCCCTGAAAATCTCTCGCTCTAAACAGAGAAATGGAGAAATGCTTCTCTTTTATGTGATTATAAGAGAAGGGATAGGTGATGGCAACCACAAAAACACATTCAAACCTGTTTGATAGTGACGATCTTCTTCAGGACGCATCACAAACAGAGCGTCAGAGCACTTAAAACATTAAACTTCAGCGAACGGAGATGCAATCCATTCTCGCTAACATTTTGCGTGATATTGCGTAGCAAATCCCCCAACACAATGATAGCATTACAAGTTTACATAAACACATCACTTGAAATGTATACATACGGCGTACACAGGTAACGCAGTTACACTTACACAGCTCGATGCCTCGATCGAGGACGTGGCGTAGCATGTAGAGCGGCCGGATCAACGGCCGCCACAGCGGCGCATCAGCTCGTCGACGAGATCGTCGAAGCTGCGCTGCGACGAGCCGCCGGGCGCGACGGCGGCCTCAAGCGTGCACCGAATCTTCCTAACCTTCTCCCGAAGCCGCTCCCCCTCCTTCCCGCGCATCACATCTTCGATCCTGGCCTTCACCTCGTCGGCGGCCACGGCGCCGCGGTCGCCGATGGGCACGCCGACGCGCCACTCCCGCGCGACCAAACGGCGGTTGGTGATCTGGTCGGTGAGCAGTGGGAAGCACAGCATCGGCACGCCCGCCCACACGCTCTCCAGGATGGAGTTCCAGCCGCAGTGCGTCAGGAACGCGCCGACGGCGGCGTGGGAGAGCACCTCCACCTGGCAGCACCAGGGCACCACCACACCGCGCCCCGCCGCAGCGGCCGCGAACCCGCCGGGGAGAGGAGGGTCAGGTTCGTCGGAGCTCACGATGTCCGGCCGCATCACCCACAGGAACCGCGTGCCGCTGGCGAGCACGCCGCGCGCGATCTCGTGCAGCTCTGACCTCGTGACGTGCGCGTAGCTGCCGAAGGAGATGTAGAGCACGGACCCCCGCGGCTGCGCGTCCAGCCACTGGGAGCAGTCGGACTCCGCCCACATGGAGGTGGCGACGGTGCTGCGGACGAAGCCAGCGGGGAAGATGGGGCCGACGGCGTAGAAGGGCTTCTTGGCTCGGATCGCGGCGATGGTGGACGGCTCCAGTTCCTCCACAGTATTGCACACCACGTAGTCAGCGCCCCTGGCCTCCTCAAACGCCTTGAAGATGATGCGGTGCACCACCGACGTCGTGTCCGTCTCCTGCAGATACGACATGAGTTCCCCCGGCTCGATCGCCGCCACGCCGGGCACGTACGTGATCGTGTCCTTCCGAGGCTCTGCAGCACAACATCCCAAACGAATGGTAAAACTCGTAAGGATCGTCGTTTCTTGTCGCGTCCCGAAGCTTGCGTGCACTAATCCGTTCACGTAAACACGTAAACGATAAATGAAATTGAGAGAACACTCTAATAAAATTGTTTGAGTTGCATGCGACGACGTCGACTATCTAGTTTAAGTGAACAAGGAATGTAATCGAGTGACTGAGATTTGGGGCAGGTATAGTCTAAGTCGGATCGTGTCAGTGTCATGTTCGTGTACCGTTGCAACGGAAGTGGCCGTGCTCGGTGTGCAAGTCCACGTGGTAGTAGAGGTTGAAGAGATGAGGGCTGGCTCAGTCTAGAAGGAGACGTACGGCACGGAGACCATCCTGGCGAACGTTGCCGGCCACACGCATTCGTGCCCGCGGCGGCGACGAGGAACGTCGCGGCCGCGTCGACGAAGACGCGGCGGAGCAGCTCCTCGGCGTGTCGTCGTGGTTGAGCGTCCGGTCGAACACACGACAGGGAGGCCGTCGCTCACCAGGTCGTACTGCACGTCCATGGCGGTCTCCCTGTCACCCCCTTCCCCGCCGCCGGTCGAGCCTGACTTCCCCGCGCGCGCCGCCTGTTATGATGTGTTAGCCGGCCGGTCGTCGATCGACGCCGCGAGCGCGCGCCGTCTGGTCGTGCACGGCCCCCGAGCTGACGAAGGTAACGGCGAAGCCCCGCGCCGCCAGCCGCAGCGCAAGGTGCACCACCGGGATCACGTGGCCCTGCAGTGGGTACGCCACGGCCACCACCGCGTGCGACTTGCCGGCACCGGCGGCATCCTCTTGCACCATCATCGATCGTCGTACGTCAAGCTAGTCGATTAACCAATCCAAAGCTTCTTTCGTCTGCTCGATCACTTCAATTCGCTCGCTGCTACTACTTTATATGATCCGACGATTGACACCAGCAACCCACTGGAGAATATGCTTTCGGAAATTTTGGTGTCTAACACACTAGCTCTAGATATGAGAAGTAGATTTATTTACAAATACTAGGAGTAACAATTTTTTTTAAAAAATAACAATATAAAATATATGGACATCTATGAAAAAACTTAAGTTTAAGCTCAACTATTCCTAGTTTAGATTTATCTTTTTATTTCTTATGTCGAGTTTATATTTAAAATTCTATGCAGTAAAAAATATATAATATATAAATGTTAAATATTTTTATATTTATATAACCACGATATAATATTTTATATAAACAAGACCAAAGTTGTCAATTTTATTTTGATACTAGCCGAAATATTCAGTAGTCGGTACGAGTCATTTTGGTAATCAAAACAATACATATCAAGTAACATACAATTTTCGTTAAAATACCAATCAATACTGATAATTTTGACAATTCTACTATCATACCAGTCAATTATGTTGTTATATCGATCAATTCTGACCATTATGTTTAATTTTGTTGCCATTCTAATCAAAATTACCGATTGAACTTTGTTTGCCATATATATTACATGTTACTTAAACTAATCTACATTGTATTACATTTAAGTCATAAAACTATATCTCAACACTATATTTTGGAGATATGGACTTATTCATATATGCTATATATGCTATATTTAATGGTACACTTTTAAATAAAAATATTATATAAGGAGAATTTTATGATGTCCCTAAATTTTGTGGACCGTCCGATCTGTACGATCCAACGGCTCAGATTTGATATCGATGACCTATTACCTCCTTCATATAACCTTCTTTTAATATATACGGACACATAGACATGCATCAATTAATTCATTTCTTCACATGCTAGTAGATTAATTATTACATGCACTATAAAAAAGAAAATAACCAACAAACTTTTCGTGCAGGCGACTTGCATGTAGATTACTTTCCATAATCAAGCCAGTTAGCCAATTTTCTTTTTTAATTTATTATTTTAAACACACTTAATCAACGATTCAGTTTAGTTTCAACTATTACCTCTCTAGGAAGTAATGGGGTACCGTAAATGGACCCTTATATAAAATAAATTTATATTATTTTATTAAACTTAAAACGGTACTTAGTCGAGACCAGAACATTCTATTTAAAGAAGCAAACCGGAAGATTATTTTCGTTGATAAAAAAAAGAGTTTATCCTGGCTACGGCATGCAGACCAACGCTTAGCCAAAATTCTTTTTCGTTGTTCCGTTGATTAATCAGAGCCTCGCTCTCGTCAGCAGACATTAACCCATGCCCTGTCTTTAACAACGATGATTATTCCGCTATTTTCTGCGGCTGCTACAGGCGTCGTTGGCATTATACTCATGCAGAGCAACAGTCCAGCAGAGTGAAGCAAGGTGGCAATGATTGAATGGCCGACTCGATCGCATCATCAGTGGCTGGCCCTCTTAACCTTACTAGAGCTTGGTAAAAGAAAGTGACATGATATTAGTTCAGGCCTCCATGTATAGATGCGTCGCTGTTTCTGGAGCTAATCTCTAGAAATATTCCTCTTGAAGCTGGTGTAGGGGGCCCTTCGATCAGCTTGACAAATTCTCAGAAACAACTAGGATAAAGATTCTCTACGGTAATCTATTAACTCCCTCGGGGTAATGTAGTGTTCCGTGACATAAGTACAAAACAGCCGACGTGTGTCTGCATTATTACTGATGCTGTCGATCTCTCGATTAAACCTACATACATTGGCTCGTTGTGCGGATACTTTTCTTTATATTTTATTTAGATTTTTAAAACTAAATTTTATATTAGGAGTGTACATATTAAAATTATATTAAACTTAAAATATATAAGTACGATCGATAGAGAGCGATGGAGAAGTGATGGTATGACAGTGCCCATGTCTCTCTGACTGATTGGGGGGATATTTTCGTCAGGCTCTGCTTTGTTTCTGCTTCCGGACCCGCGAAAACGAAGTATCTGTGCTACTGTGCTATGCAGTTTTTGTGTTAACTGAATCTAGTTGATCGATTTAAACTTAATCGACCATGATTCCACAATTACTTTGCCGTTAATTTCCATTCTGTTCGGCTGAACAATCCTTTTTTTTTCCCATCGCTTGTTAATTTTTTTTTCATTTTTTTTGCAATTCAAGAAGACAACCATCGCTTTTTGTAGTGTTTAATCTGTTTAAGATATAATAGTAGCTAGATGAAAATCGTTGCATGCATAGGAGAAATTTTTGTGTGTGTGTTTTACCTTTGCATTTGAAGTGTCCGTTAAAGGCGAGCAGATCCATGTGGTAGTAGAGGCTGAAGATGAGCGCCGGCTCCGTCCAGAACGAGACGTACGGCACGCCGAGCCTCCTCGCCAGCGTCGCCGGCCAGACGAAGAAGGTGTCGGCGACGAGGCACGTGGTGGCCGCGCCGTCGCCGACGACGCGGCGCAGCAGCTCGTCGACGTGCGCGGGGAGCACGTGCAGGATGCCCTCCATGAACTGGTCGTGGTGCAGCGAGCGGTCGAACCCCACGGGGAAGCCGTCGCTCACCAGCTCGTACCGCACGCCCGCCGCGCCGGCGAAGACGTCGTCGCCGCCGCGACCGCCGCGCCCCGACGTGATCTGGCGGTGCACGGCCTCCGTGTTGACGAAGGTGATGGCGAATCCCCGCGCCGCCAGCCGCAGAGCCAGGTGCACCGCCGGGATCACGTGGCCCTGCAGAGGGTACGGGATCACCACGGCGTGCGGCCTGCCGCCCCCGCAGCCGCCGTTCGCCGCCACGGCATCGTCTTCCTGCCCCATCCCGCGACACAGCTCGAAGAGAACAGAACTACGCCACTACGCGCGCGTGCCTTGTAGCCAGCTAGCTTAGTGGTGCACCGTTTTCCTAGCTAGTGACGATCGAGCAGAAACTAGCTAGGGGCCAGATTAACGAACGGTAGGGAGAGAGCTGAGCAAGCTAGGGCGTAGGGACGTGAGCGTTGAATGGCCGTACGGACGGATCGGATCGTCGGGAGATGCGTGGCGTGGGGTTTGCCACGCCCTCGGCGCGGCCGCGCCACGGCCGCGCCGAGGGCGTGGCGCTTGCGTACGTGTCGACTCCTCCGGGGCGGATGGAGTCTGGAGTTTAGCCAGGTGCGACATGCGGTGCGATGCATGGTCATCGTCCTGTCGACTTCTCCGTGTTCATCTGTTTCTTGGAGAGGCAGCAGGATAGGGCCGTATCAATCGCTAGCGAATTAATGAGGACCCGGCCCTAAACTTGCCGGTGAAACGTAACTGCGGGGCGGGCCAAACGGCCAGCCGGTATCGCGTACGGAGCACATAACATGAGGGACACTATGCATGCGATTTTTTATAAATAACATTTTTTAAAAATAAAATACAAATCCGGATAGCATTGTCAAGAAATTATAAAACTAGATCTATCTACCAATTAAAATGTCGAAAAAGCTTCTATTTACATAGGTCTAGTTTTATAATTTCTTGACGCTATCTAGATTTACAATTTTTTAAAAATATATTATTTATAAAAAAAATTATGTGCATGCACACTTGCACAGAGCTCTAGCTGTCCGGTCGACCCAGATAGCGTACCTACAACACGTTAGGGCTCGCCGGCGCCTCGTAATGCATCAAGACGATAATGTCAGGAGCACAGCAATAACAGTAAATTTGGCAAAAATAAAAGGAGAGAAAAACAAAGAAAAACAACACGATAATGCTGTGTTGCTAAGCGTTTCTGGCCCATAAGCACGTTACCGCGGCTCCGCCTGCTACGATAAGGATAGCAACTGGCGACCAGAGTTTGTGATGGGCTAAGCCCAGGATCTAACAATGGTAGCGACCCAACTCCCATGACGGGTACGGCCGTAACTGCGAAAATAGCCGCTTCGTTGATTTTTTTTTTAAAAAATTATGAATTTATAGAAATAGATTCTTGATCTGTCGAATTTCCAACCGATCAATCTAGGACGTGAAGTGGCAGTTTGGAGAGGCTCAGGTAAATTTGCAAATTATACAAGTACGTATACAAATTATGTACTCTACCACTTCAACCGCATATTCTACCAGCGAGACATGGTGAGTGCTCCTCCCACCATCAGCGCCTCAAAAATTGCAATTTCGTTAGTATCGAAAAGGTATCAACTCTGCTAGGATAATTTCAGTTATCTGTTCAACCAATACAGCAGTATGAGGCAAAACTAACATTTCACAATGTTTCGTACATCTTCAGTTTCGTTTATTAAAAAAGTAATTAACTGTATGTTTGTATGCACATTTAGTTCTATATTTGACAATCTGTTGTCGCTTTTACTGAGGAACTCTGCTACCATGCGTAGTCCAGAGCTTTAACAGAGACACAATATGTAGAGAAAAAACCAAACTTCTTTATTACTCAGATTCAATCGTATACAAATGAGGAGAGAACCCCTCTATTTATAGACAAAAACCCCTAAGAAATAGACGTACTCACAACCGAATTCGGTTACCGTAATCTTCGGAATTTCGGTTTCTTAACACTCCCCATTGGGCACTTCTCGCGACATGCATATGTCTCATAAAAACTCCCTAAAAATCTAGTAGAAAAAATTAGAAGAAAGAGTACATAGCGCGCATATTGGTTGCACGAATTGCCTCATTAAAAATCTTAATATGAGAAACTTCAGCAAAACTCATTCAAAGGAAAAAGAGTACAATTCACCTAAATATTTCATATGATCTTCAAGATTAATTCAGGTACTTAGTCTGCTTGACTAAGATTCAATTCTTCTTGTCGATGTTATGTGAAGTTTTTCCCCCTAAAATACATAAGTCTTTAAGTCTAACAATCTCAATCCTACGAACACATCTTTCAAAGATAGATGTTGAGAGAGACTTAGTGAATAATCTGTAAGATTTTCACATAATTTAGTGTGTATCACCTTTATTACATTCATCTTATGCAATTCATGAGCATAGGAGAACTTATAATTTATGAGCTTTATCAAGTTACTGCACTTGTGTAACGCAAGTTACATTATCTTCATGGATAATAGTGGAGGTGTTAGTATGATTCAATTCTTATAACTTCTGGATGTGATGAACCATTCTTCTAAAACATACACATTCTGGTGAGGCTTCATACAAAAACTATTATTTCGAGTGGTTCATCGAAGTCGATGCAGGACTTTCTATGATGATTTCTAGGATACTGCGGTTCCACCACTTAGGAAAACATAGACAGATCGTGTGGGTAAGTTTACATCAAACATAATGTCTAGCCTAATACAGTAGGTCAAGTACATTAGCGTACCTACAACACTCAAGTATGAGAATTCTGGTCCCAAGATTTCTCCCCCTCTTCTCTAGATCTTTATGGATTGTGGTCTACTTGCAATGACCTTCTGCCACGGGGGTTTGAAAGGAAATAACTTTTCAAAGCTAAATCTCTACAATACTTTCTGAGTGTAAGTAGAATGATGTACTAAAATTCATCAGTCGTATGCTCTGGCTGCAAGCCAATGTATAACTTGATTCTATCCAAGTGTTTCGTTTCAAACTCAAATTCGAACAACGAGTTTGCTTCCTCAATTTCACATGGTATTGAGACCATATTCACAATCCATTCAGAGATCTTCATTATTCATGTAGCATTTCTTTCAGAGAAAATATACTATATTAAGGCTATTCCTATTATTTCTATATTGGTTCAAGATATGGTACTTCATGTACCTTCATACAAACGTCTGATCCAAGCTCCCATGCAAATAACAACATTAATCAATTTATTACTCAACATAATTTGACTTCAAGTCGATTTTCAACTTCATGTTGATTCTTTCAACTCCTTGTTGATTTTAATTTTTAACTGCTAGTTGACTGCCATTGAGATTATATTTCTAAAGGTAATTTAGCCCATGATCGGCGAATAGATTTTACAATCAACTTCTGTCAGTTGAGTAAAAACTTTATACTACAAGCCATGATTTTTCTCTTACTATTTTTCTAGTTTGTTCAGATAATTCAGTTATCATTGCCTTCTTATAATTTCCTCAATCTGATCTTTTCATTCATTCAACGAGTGATACAGGCTCAAGGTCAAGATTTATGATTGTGACAACAATAAATAGTAAGTACAGATAATTAGCAGTTGCTCTATCATAGGATTTATCCAAACTTCTATAACTTCTAGTTATTTCATCATGAGTTGCATATTCTGATGTTTCATCATCTTGCTCATCGTTATTTCCAATCATAGGAGCAAGGTCCTTTAGTGTACCAGCGGATATTTTGGTGTGCATTTTATCGTCGGTTTCTTTCTTCATGGAAACATTCGTATTGGTATGCCTATTTCTAAGGTTTCATATCATTGCCAGGTCTCAACTAGCTCCCCTTTATTCTATGGGGCAGTTTTTCGTGATTAAGTATGATAAGCTCATATGTTCTGTTTTTATCAGATGTCTCCGGTTACTCATGGACATAAAGAACCGGAGTTCTCGTCTTATTATTTTTGTTCGAGACCTCTAGACGAGATGAGGGATACCTTTTCTTTCTTTGGTATTTCACCATCTCCGGTGCATTATATTCAGGTAATAAAACTTAGTCATGCTTTTTAGATCACAAAAACTATTAGGCAGTATAACTTCTAGTTATTGAGCACTTCAGGTCCTTCTGTACTTCTAGTACTTCTTACACTATATTTACTAGTGTGAGGTAATGTGTATGATCCCTTCCATTTCTACCATAATTTACTGACATTTTAATCCAAGGGCTCATTCTCTCCCCATAAATGACGAAAAATTATAAAAGTAGAAGACTACATGTAAATCTCCGTTCACAAGTTTTATGGACTTTTCGAAGAGAGCCTTTTCAATCTACTATAGTAGTGGGATATGCACATACTGCATGTCCTATTCATGACGAATAAATTATAACTCTACAAAGATGGTATAGCAATTCTTCTAATTCTTTATTCCTTATGCTTAGTCCATTCAGGTGGACAAATGATATTTAGTGCACTACTTTGCCTCTCATGTCAATGTATTAGTCATCAGTCGCTATACTTTAGCGTTGTCCATTCAGGTGGACTGTTTTTGAAGATCAAGACATGAGGGTCAAGGAGATAATAGACTTGTATGTGTCTATTACAAAGATTTATGAGCTTCAAACAGTATCATAATAGCCCATACATGGAGTTCAATAAGACTAAAATATCACCTAGATACACTCTAGGAATAATTTTATATTGATATAGTGATTAATTTCCTAGTAGTGCATGCAGGTATACTAATCTTCATGATTTTGGAGATTAATTGCTTTGTGCTAAAACCATATGAGTTGTGAATTTATTTTTCTCATAATTCGAAAACCGAAATTAACATAATGCATAATTCTAAATAGGAGAAATAAAATCTTAAAGTAGCATACACTTCAAGTATATTTATAGTATAGCTCAAATATTAAAGAATGTATACTTCTAGTATAATTTCTTTCCATTTCTGTAAATCTTAAAAAAGTTTAAATGGGTTTAAAATACAACAATGCTTCATTACTGTGCAAAGTTATCCCACAAGTAATATGACCATGGCTCTCCTAGGGTCTACAAAATACATTTGTTGCTTCTAGCAACGGTCATAATATTTCTAGTTCTCGTTCATCTAGAAATATTTTTTTCTCAAAGTTATATTTGTGGATCTGCAAGCCACAATTGATTCATTTCTTTTTATTTGGGTGCTACACAAGATTCTAGTCTAAGACAATTTTTCATCTGCGAGAAAGTAGCAACAGAAAAATAAATGCCTTAAACATGCTATGATATACTAGAAACAATTCTTTATTACAGTGAAAGATATTTACTCTTTAAGAACTTCTAATCTTTCATTCAATTCACTCTTCTAGAGTTATAATAATTCAATACTCTATTATTTAGCTGTATTCAGATGACATAAAAACTCTAATTCTAGATAGAGTCTGCATATAGATAAGCTACTTCTTCATTGGTAGCTGCTTTTTACTTATGATGGCATTGGTAGGTTTCTATTGATATCATGAGAAAGTCAACCGAGATTTTACGGACACTGTCACCTATCATGAGAGATGTGCAGTCTCAATCATGATGGTGTCCTTACTGCAACGATGAGATGTATCTTAAGTTATTACTTTTCGTATTTCTCCATAATGTGCTTTGGTACCTTCCAAATTCGAAACCAAATGACTCGACATTCTTCTTAGTTGTCTTTTCATTCTCATTATTAGGCTTCACTTTATATGCCATCAGTTTCCTTTCATCCCTATCCCGCTTCTTATGATGGGTTTTGTGCAACCTTTAAAGAAACGGCATTAGCTTCAAGACTATTGTACTTTCATTGTGGCTACAAAATAAAGTTCTTCTTTATAATTTCATCATGAACCTCGTTGAGCTACAATACGTCAATCAATTCAGAATACTTTATGTATTTTAATTGATGATGGTTGCACATGGATTCTACCACATTTGGGTGGAAAGTGGAGTCTTTTAAATTTCTTCTTAATCTGAAATCTCTTTCTAGCGAAGATTCAGAAGCGTGTAGATTCTGTGTAACATAGAGTTAAACTCTAAGACATATTCAGAAAGAGTCAGAGTTGGATCCATTCTTACTCTACTAGAAGCTTCATAGTGTACTTGAGATGCTTGAAACACTCCTTCAGATATCTTATAGCATTCTCTAATTCATCGTGGCCATAACTCATCCTTCAAAGTGGAGAGAGATATGTCGGAGAAAGTGAATTGCTCGATCATTTTTATCCGGCAAGGGGCAAGTTCATTATTGCCCATGGCCTACGTTGTTGCGGAGCTTCTTGGCTCAAAGTATGATCCATACGTTCGATGCCTAGATGAGATGGTTGCGACCATCTATACTTTGCTCAGCGAACTACTTGGTCGCGATACAAGTCATCTATGATGCGTATGTTACTTCTAGTAAAATTGCATCACACTACTAAATAGAAACATAAATAAATTTGCTGTAATTTTCTAGTATTTTTCTATGCAATTTTATATTTACTGATAAAAAATACTGATAATTAAATGCATACGGATAGTTAAAGATAGTAAAATAGTAAATAGTAAGTAAACATAGAAAATATGGCTAAAAAGGAAAAATGGATGAGAAATTCGGATTTCGGAGGTCCTTTTATGCAAGAAAAGGGTATTTCTGGGATTTTCAGCGAATCCGAGAGCCCATACACAAAATTCATATTTTCTGTGTGATTTTTCAGAAATCCAGGGGCTCTGTGCAAAATTCTATTTTTCTGTGTGAGAATTCTAAGGGTCTCTATGCAAAATTCGTATTTCTGTGTGATTTTTCAGAAAACTAGGGGCCTCTACACAAAATTCATACTTCCACGCAAAATTCAGAAATTAAGGGACTAAAATACAAAAGTACCTTTTTTCTTTTCTTTTCTTTTTCTTCTTTTTCTTTTCTTTTTCTTTTTCTTCTTTTTCTTTTCTTTTCTTTCTTTTCTTTTCTTCTTCTTTTTTCTTCTTTCCTTTCCATTGCTACTGGCCGGCCGGCCCATATAGGCCCAGAGGGGGCTGGCAGCGGCTTCGCACGAGGAGTGGCTGGCCTCTTCGGCATTCATCCGGAGTGGCGGCAGCACGTGCTACGGGCGCGCACTGTG
>KE372078.1:448744-472606 GCA_000418225.1 Zizania latifolia | reverse complement strand
TCGGGCCTGGGGTGGGGGCAGGTCGATGGGGCAGTGCGGCGGCGCCGACGTTGGACAGGAAGACCGTGCGAGACGCCGGGGGAAGTGTTCTTCCGCCAAGGCTGATAGGGAAAATTTGAAGTCAAGACGCGCTGAACAGGGAGGGGCAGCACCGAGGCTGGGTGGGGAGGGGGTGGCGCGACGCGCAGTAGGGCGCTGGGCTGGGGAGTGAGGTGGGTGCGTCGACGCACGGTCTCCACCGACTCTTTTTTTTTTTTTTTAAGGAGTAGAGATATTTAAATATTAGGTTATGTGATATAGTAATTTCTAAAATATAAGTAATTCTAAAGTGATACATATCCCATCAATCATCTCTTCATTTTTTATCATACCCAATCATCCCTCATTTAACAAGGAACATCACATTCTTTTAGTTTAATATTAATTCCTAATAAACAATCTAGAAGTACTTATATTCTAAAACAAGAAAGTGCGATGGTAATCAGTTAGGAGAATTAGTTCTATGGTATGTTTGGCAGTCCACTTTACTTGCACACACACAAAAGAAGAGGAATGGGTTTTCTAACTAAACTTTCTTCGGCATTCTGAGTCACAATCCATGTTTATGTGAAAAGGAAACCATGATCCAGGTAGGAATGACGCAGAGAGGAATATGAAATGGCCGAGAATCGAAAGTTCACCTAGTTTTAACTTATAAGTAAAACAAAGGAAAAACACTCTTTGTGGAAAAAATGTATATGGAGAAGAAACATGGCATGACGGAGTTGTTCTTACTGCTTACTAGTTGAAAAGGCTCTAACTTGAAAGTCGCTGTCAGATTAACAATCCAATTCGTCGCCTCTCCATAGGTAGGTAGGTTTTGGCTCTTAACAATGTGCATGTGCAGTTGAGAAAAAAAAAACCCGAAAATACCATTTCTGTAAGAGGAATTTTGATTCGACATTATTTTTTGAGACGAATTTCGATTTGACCAATTTTTCTAGACGAATTTTGATTCAACCTATTTTCCTAGACGAATTATGATTCGACCTATTTTTAGAGACGGATTTTGATTTGACCTATTTTCAGAGACGAATTTTGATTCGGCCAATTTTTCTAGATGAATTTTGATTTGATCTATTTTTAGAGAGAAGGATTTTAGTTTGACTGATGAATTTTGATTCGACCTATTTTTTGAGACGGAATTTGATTCGACCTATTTTTTGAGACGGAATTTGATTCGACCTATTTTTTTGAGTAAAATAAAATAGACGAATTTTGGTTCAACCTATTTTCTTAGATGAATTCTGATTCAACCAATTTTCTGAGACGGATTTTGATTCGAACAGTTTTCTGAGTCGGATTTTTGGTTCGACCAATTTTCTGACGCCAATTTTGATTCCATTTTGCAACAACTACTCTCCGTTTGCATCAAAATCGGGACGATACCAAACCTCTCCACCTATCCTTCCCAACCACACCCATCCGCCACCCATCCACCCATCACGCCTTCACTTCCATGTGGGCCCCCTTCCGCCAACACCACGTCAGCACGAGCCCCACCCCACCCCCTCCCCCGGCACTCAGACCTCCGGTAGAGTCCGGAACATTCCATGGCAGGTGGCCCATGGCCTTCTCTGGGCCCATGAATCAGTGACGTACAGCATGGTGATGTTCGGCGCAAAGCCGTGCGAACGCCGAGCCCCCACCCCCGCTTTGCAAGAAAGAAGCTTATAAAAGAACACAAAATCCCAATCGTCTCTCCCATTCTCGCCTTGCTCCGTCCGCACCGCTGCTCCAATTAACGCCGCCACCGCCAACCACCCGAGCGAGACCTACCGTCGCCGCGCCGTCGCCGTCGTCGCCGTCGACGCGTGCGGGTGGGACCGCTACCATGGCGAGCCAAGGGGAGCCCTCGTCGTCCGCCGATCCGTAAGATCCCGCTCCCGATCTGGCCGAGTGTGCCGCCGCTAGGGTTTTCGTTCCCGATCTGGATGGCTTGGTCGGGGATTTCCCCCCTTTTTCTGGGTTGATTGATCTTATGGTTTGCTTTTTGGTGGGGGTATTGCAGGAAGGGGAAGAAGGACTACTCGACGGCGATTCTGGAGAGGAAGAAGTCTCCGAACCGGCTGGTGGTGGACGAGGCCACCAATGACGACAACTCTGTCGTTGCGCTGCACCCCGACACCATGGAGAAGCTGCAGCTCTTCCGCGGAGACACCGTCCTCCTCAAGGTACGACGCGGACTGATCTGAACTGACCTTTCGGGTTTCGGAGCCAATTAGCGTCAATTACATGGTGTCGTTGTGCGGTTTGCGGCAGTGTTAGGGAGGTTTGGGTTATAAGTGAACTAATCTGCCACTGCTGTTCAGGAAACTGGAATTTTGTTGGCCTGTGTTACAAATCTATTGGAAAAAACGTAGCTTCGTTACAATATCTATTGGGAAAAACGTAGCTTTGTTTACATGTTTGAAGTGTAGGATAACACTGTGTTCACTTTTCTGATGGAATTCTGAGTAGAATGATCTGGTAGTTTCTGTTGTACACATGCACTTACTTGGTGTCAATTGTTTTCTTTGGTTAAGGATTGGTGCTTGTGTTTGTTTCATTGTGTAGGGGTGATTGGAGTTTTAATGATTGATCTATACACATGATAATTATTTGGTACATATTGACTTGTTACTCTCTTGTGCAAGATATTGTGTTGCATGTAGTTGGACCAAGGAAAGTACTAATATTGCTTTACTCTTTGGGTGCATGTATTAATTAGTCTCGCCTTCATATAAGATGTGAAATGTAATTCTCTATAATGTGTGCATATAGTGTTCATCTGTGTGCAAGTTTGTTTCTCGATGATCAGGATAATCTATACGGTTTTGCTATTAACTGTGTCAACTGTTGCTTTTTTATCTGACTGTTTTTTTACCATTGCTATAATTTGCACTGTAGGGCAAGAAGAGGAAAGATACTATTTGCATTGTCCTTGCAGATGAAACATGCGAGGAGCCTAAGGTTAGGATGAACAAGGTTGTCAGGAAGAACCTGAGGGTGCGACTTGGCGATGTGGTTTCTGTCCACCAGTGCCAGGATGTGAAATACGGGAAACGTGTGCACATTCTTCCAATTGATGATACAGTTGAAGGCATTACTGGGAACCTGTTTGATGCATTCTTGAAGCGTGAGTTCCTGACTGTTGAACACTTATGAACTCAATTCTGCTTTCTTGCTCATGTTCATGGAAATCATTTTTCCGCGAAACATTTTTAAGTATTTAATATCATATCTTTTGTTTTGGCAAGGGCTCCTTGAGCCCTGTACAAGAAAAAAAAGCCTTATTTTCTTTTGGACTGCCAATTAACTGTGTCTACCTCTGCTGATATGAATGTGACACTGAACCTGATCATATACTGTACTAATGATTAACCCTTATGACAACGTGCAGCCTACTTCCTAGAAGCATACCGCCCTTTGAGGAAAGGAGATCTTTTCCTTGTTAGGGGTGGAATGAGAAGTGTGGAATTCAAAGTCATAGAGACTGACCCTTCTGAGTACTGCATCGTTGCACCAGATACAGAAATATTCTGTGATGGGGAGCCTATCAAGAGGGAAGATGAGGAAAGGCTTGATGATGTTGGTTATGATGATGTTGGTGGAGTAAGAAAGCAGATGGCTCAAATCAGAGAGCTTGTTGAGCTTCCATTGCGTCATCCCCAACTTTTCAAATCTATTGGTGTGAAACCACCAAAGGGCATATTGCTATATGGACCACCTGGTTCTGGAAAGACCCTTATTGCTCGCGCTGTCGCAAATGAGACAGGGGCTTTTTTCTTTTTGATTAATGGACCTGAGATTATGTCGAAGCTAGCTGGAGAGAGTGAGAGCAATCTCAGGAAGGCATTTGAAGAAGCGGAGAAGAATGCACCATCTATTATTTTCATTGATGAGATTGACTCCATTGCTCCCAAGAGAGAGAAAACAAATGGAGAAGTGGAGCGCCGTATTGTCTCACAGCTGTTGACTCTTATGGATGGACTCAAAGCTCGTTCTCATGTTATTGTTATGGGTGCTACAAACCGTCCCAACAGCATTGATCCTGCTCTTCGAAGGTTTGGAAGGTTTGACCGTGAAATTGACATTGGGGTTCCTGATGAAGTTGGGCGGCTTGAGGTTCTCCGTATTCACACTAAGAACATGAAGCTAGCTGAAGATGTAAGTGTGTCAATCATGATTCCTTGCGTTTGGTGTTATTTATTTATAGTTTCTTTCTAATTTTTAGAGGTAATTGAAGCTTACAGATTACTTTTCTTAATTGACAGGTTGATTTGGAACTCATTGCGAAAGACACCCATGGATATGTTGGTGCTGATCTTGCTGCCCTTTGCACTGAGGCTGCTCTTCAGTGCATTCGTGAGAAGATGGATATCATAGATCTTGAGGATGAGACAATAGATGCTGAGATATTGAACTCGATGGCTGTCACGAATGACCATTTCAAGACTGCACTTGGTACAAGCAACCCATCTGCCCTTCGTGAAACTGTGAGTTTCTTCAGAAACACTCTTTATACTGTTTATATGTATTCACATGTTTGGCTTGTTTATGTTTTGGAGATATTAAAGTTTTTTTTTGTGTCTTCAGGTTGTTGAAGTTCCTAATGTCTCTTGGGAGGACATTGGTGGGCTGGAGAATGTCAAGAGGGAGCTGCAGGAGGTAAACTTGCTTATTTATCTTATCTGCTATGCTGCTTCTGGTTTGTGCCATGCAGCTTATTTGATGTACCTGAATTACTGCAGACTGTTCAATATCCAGTGGAACACCCAGATAAGTTTGAGAAGTTTGGCATGTCCCCATCCAAAGGAGTTCTGTTCTATGGCCCTCCTGGTTGTGGTAAGACCTTGTTGGCCAAGGCAATTGCCAACGAGTGCCAGGCTAACTTCATCAGTGTGAAGGGCCCAGAGTTGCTCACCATGTGGTTTGGAGAGAGTGAAGCCAATGTTCGTGAGATTTTTGACAAGGCCCGCCAGTCTGCACCATGTGTGCTCTTTTTTGATGAGCTTGACTCGATTGCTACTCAGGTTTACCTGCCTTCCTCCCAAATCCACCATTGTTTGCTACCAACTTACCATATTTTCCATGACTTACAAATATCCTTGCCCTGTCGCAGAGAGGAAGCAGTGTGGGTGATGCTGGAGGTGCAGCTGATAGAGTGCTGAATCAGCTACTGACAGAGATGGATGGCATGAATGCCAAGAAAACTGTTTTCATTATTGGTGCTACAAACAGGCCTGACATCATTGACCCAGCCTTGCTTAGGCCAGGGCGTCTTGATCAGCTGATCTATATTCCATTGCCTGATGATCAATCTAGGCTCCAAATTTTCAAAGCTTGCCTGAGGAAGTCCCCTGTGGCAAAGGATGTGGACTTGAATGCTCTTGCCAAATACACCCAAGGTTTCAGTGGTGCAGATATTACAGAAATCTGTCAGCGTGCATGCAAATATGCAATTAGAGAGAACATCGAAAAGGTACTTTTCTCTAACTGTGTAAATTGGTGCACAGTTTTTATTTCATGTGTGACTCACCTTATTACAAGCTACATTTTTTGTGCTTTCAGCATTACACTATTTTTTTGAGACTATACATTGTTTTCTATACTACTTCAAAAACAAAGACTTGTTGCCAGTCCTAAGATTGCAATCAAGATCTTCAATAATTACTACTGTTATATTTTCTTTATGCTAGTTTAAACTTGGGCAAGTTTGGACCTAAGGTTGGCCTGGTTTGTTTGTTCTTACTTTTTTTAATCTTTCTAAACAAGCTAATTCAGAATATGCAATGTTATGATAAAATTTTCCATGCAACTTCTAATTCTGACTTCTTGTTTCAGGACATTGAAAGGGAAAGGCGGAGTAAGGAGAACCCTGAAGCAATGGAGGAAGACGAAGTCGATGACATTGCTGAGATCAAGGCAGCTCATTTCGAAGAGTCGATGAAGTACGCACGCAGGAGTGTTAGCGACGCCGACATCCGCAAATACCAGGCGTTTGCGCAGACATTGCAGCAGTCTCGTGGATTTGGCAGCGAGTTCCGTTTCTCAGAGCGGTCAGAAGCTGGCACTGGAGCCGCCGCTGATCCTTTCGTGTCTGCTGCTGCCGTCGCTGACGATGACGATTTATATAGTTAGAGCTTCTCTGCCGCTTGTCATTAGCTCGATCTCCAGTTTGTGTTCAATATTGGTTCCATTAGCTCGACTCCAAATGATACTCTTATTTTCAGTGCATTACGGAACTGCTTGGCTGTAGTCCCTACAGCTGTGGCTGGCTATTGGACGATGACAATTTACGAATTTCTCAACGATATACAGCTATTTTTCATCAAATTCTCAGGCGTGTTGCCGTTTGTTTTGGTACGAACAAGATGACTCGATTTAAATTTCCATTCAAGATTTGTCAGTGTGCGGACGGAATGTTATTGACTAAAAGAAATGAACTCCGCGTTGAATTACATGGCTCATTCAACTAGTTAGATATACAATTCAAAAGAGATCTCTATCAACGTCGCATCCATTCGTAAGTCGGCCTATAATACAAATATGAGAAATTATAAATTGTTTCTTGAGACCAAATATAAGTGAAATTGTTAGGTTGTTTGAAGGTGAGTTTAGATGTTATATGATTTAACTCTTTGACTAAATAGCTTGATGATTTAAACGGACTAATTTAATAGTAATTTTTTGTGGTTTAAATGAAAGGATCGTATGTAGTTTTTATACAATTTTAAAATATTTTTATATAAAATAAACGAATCTAATGATAAAATTTTATTATGGTTCAAACGAAAGAAATTTGATGCTGCAAATTAACAGACAGTTTAAAAATATTTTTATATATGATGTTTTTGAAAAAAAAACTAATATTTATGAGTTTAGAAACATTCAGTGTGATAATTGCACGGATGCAAATTCATATTCGTGATTAGTAGAAGAATTGCTACTTAGCTGGCAAATCCCGCCATTCTGCCTCTGTCCCGCACTCCCGCTCCTCGTCCCGGGATGCTGCCGCCGCACCTCCGCTACCTCGACGGCCGCGCGCTCTCCACTTCTCTCCTCGACCCCCTCATCCGCGCCGCCTCTGCCTCTGCCTCCACGCCGCACCACTCCTTCTCCCTCTTCATCCTCCTGCTCCGCTCCGCGCTGCGCCCTTCCCACCTCACCTTCCCCTTCCTGGCCCGCGCTGCCGCGCGCCTCGCATCCCCGCGCCTCGCGCTCGCGCTCCACGGCCATCCGCTCCGCAGGGGGCTCCTCCCCGTCGACCTTCATGTTGCCAACTCCCTCGTCCACATGTACGCTGCCTGCGCGCTCCCGGCCCTCGCCCGCCGCCTGTTCGACGAAATCCCGCGCCCGAACCTCGTCTCCTGGAACGCGCTCCTCGACGGCTACGCCAAATGCCGCGACCTCCCAGCTGCGCGCCGGGTGTTCGAGCAGATGTCCCAGCGAGACGTAGTATCATGGAGCGCCATGATCGATGGGTGTGTCAAGTGCGGGGAGCACCGTGAGGCTCTAGCGGTGTTTGAGATGATGGAGGCCACAGCGGCTCGCCATGGGGTTAGGGCGAATGATGTCACAGTGGTCAGCGTGCTGGGGGCTTGCGCCCACCTGGGAGACCTTGTGCGAGGGAGGCGGATGCATCGCTACCTGCAGGAGCACGAGTTCCCTCTGAACCTCAGGCTTGCAACCTCTCTCGTCGACATGTACGCTAAGTGCGGGGCGATCAATGAGGCATTCGAGGTGTTCCGGGCCGTGCCTGTGGGGAGCACTGATGTTCTGATATGGAACGCCATGATTGGTGGGCTGGCAGTGCATGGGATGAGCAGGGAGTCATTGCAGATGTTCCAGGAGATGGAGCATGCTGGGGTTGCACCGGATGAGATTACATACCTTTGTTTGTTAAGTGCTTGCGTGCATGGTGGTTTGGTGGATGATGCTTGGAAGTTATTTCGCTCACTTGAAGCTCAAGGGCTGAGGCCACATGTCGAGCACTATGCCTGCCTGGTAGATGTGCTTGGTCGAGCTGGTCGCTTGGAGGAAGCATATGGTGTTGTTAAGAGTATGCCAATGAACCCCAGTGTTTCTGTACTTGGTGCTCTCCTGAATGCTTGTCATCTCCACGAATGGGTGGAGTTGGGGGAGGTAGTCGGTAGGCAGCTTGTCCAGTTGCAGCCAGAACATGATGGTAGGTACATTGGATTGTCCAACATCTATGCTGTTGCTAGGCGTTGGCAAGAGGCAAAGAAAGCAAGAAAGGTGATGGAGGAAAGAGGCGTGAAAAAGGTCCCTGGATTTAGTGAGATTGATGTTGGCGGAGGGATCTGCAGGTTCATCGCCCAAGATAAGACTCGCCCATGTTCAGCAGAGATTTATGCTTTGTTGAGACTTATAGCAATGGAGATGAGAATGAAGGATGATATCACCATTCCAGATCATGCCCGTACATACTGCTAGCGAGATGGTTTCACCTATGGATTTTTCTCTCCCCCAAAAAATACAGACACAGATTGATGGGCAGGGGTATTTGCAAATCTCCATTCTGTCTGCATACACTAAATTTAGGTTATCGAGGAAGTTAAACTGCCAGGTATGCTCTAATCATTATGAAATATAGAGAGGCATAAAATTGAATTTGAGAAGAAATGCATGAGCAACACGAGTACTACCAAAAGATGAGCTATCCCACATGTCAGTCTACAGTACTACACTGCACAGAGACCTTGTCCAAAATGCGAGGTATGAAAAATCTCAGATGCTTCTGAGCTGCATTTTAGTATCAGTCAATCAGGATTCAGGACATTGAGGAAACAGAAATAACCACAATAACAGCATGTCTGTTGTAACAACAGACAGACAATATAAACTATAAAGTATCTGGATCTGCTTTCTTCAAGAACACCAAAACTTATGGCTTCAGCTTGTATGGACTATTTGATCAGATGGGACAAACAAACATTTCAAGTATGTGGACTATTTGCAGCAGATGGGCTTTACCCAAGAGTCATTCAGACTTGAAAACCATACCAGAGAGACAGAGATCTCATCAATATACATGTTCTTGATATGTCACTCATACAAATATAGCTGGGTCCTCTGATTGTTTTCAGGACACAAAGGTGATATTGCACTCTGCTTACTCGTGATGCTATTTTGCAACTTAATTTTTTCCATGCTAATAACAAGTGGCTGAGTCTTTTCATACTTAACATTCACAACATGTATAGTAGAATGACATTTGTGATTTATCTCATACTAATAAAATAACTTCCATAGAAATCAAGTGATACTTGACTAAACAAACAATGTCTGTTTATAAAAAATGGTATACAGAGCAGTTAGGAAACATGGCCAGAGCACCCATGCTTTTCTAGTTTTCTTCACATTCACTTTTTCTTTCTTTTATTTTAGAAAGACCTTTCCTCACGTTATCTAATTAACATAGTCAAAGATATAATATATTCATTCTATTTACATGGAAGTATATAACTGTAAGCAAATTCTGCTTCTCCATTGTTTTTACTATGAAAGAAAAGAAAACTTTGCATATCAGTGCTCAGTGTACGTATAAAGAAAACCAGTAAAATCCCAAAGAGATGCACTCCATGTGCTAAATCTAGCGAAGTGGAACTAATGAGCTTCAGGCATTGCCTGAAAATTCTTATTTGGTGTGTAAATACAAATCAAAGTCATTCAGCAAAGCAAAGTTAAACTGTACAATAATATTTCTACTCCAAAAAGGACTACTTATGCTTTGATTTTTTCAGCTTTGGTAAAAACGTGGAGCCTCCAACCGTGTATGGAGAAGACCACCTGTGTGTGATCCACAGCATGCCGACCTACCTAATATTTAGTGGCATCAGCACTGGGCTGCACCAAACCATTTTTCACTGTTACCATCTTCTCTAATTTATATTATAAATGGCACCATCAAGTGATATTTCATCCTTGCTGTTTTCCCTACTAACTAAGCAAGTTAGAGTCATGCAAGAAACTTGGTCTCTTCTTCATACCCTGTCATTGTGTTCTCACAAGCTTGGGCCTCCACCTCTGCCGAACCATTCTGTGTTCTCAGTTCTAACAGGCTAACAGCCATTCTGTTTGCTGCCTGTCTGGCAGGTAAGAAAGAACTACATAGAAGGTGTTCTACGGCGGATTGGCTACTGAGCAGCACGCAACGTTTAACCTTTGAAATCACAGTTGGACTTTGGAGTTGAAGGGTCAATACTCAATGCCATGCTCAAGGCTCCGAAATGCTTTAGATCCAATAGTTTTTAGCACTCGAATATAGGCCATATTTCTGGAAAAATTTCCGTGCAAAGTGCTTAGAATAACCAATGCAATCACTAGTACGAAACCAGCTAATTTTACTTTGGTCACCTAATCACAGAGTGCAAAGCATTGTGATTTAGAACTAAAACTATCTTTTTTCTCAGTATACAATGTTGCTTCGTCATTAGATATGCACAACTAGAGAAATAACAATAATACCAGCTTTCATAAACTATTAAGCCACGACATGTGACACCATGCATGTGAACTCAGGGCATGAACCTAGCCACTTGCCCATTGATGAAATTTGCAGTCATCGACTTCTCCAATGAATAGTTGCCATGGAGGTACTCTTTTAATAATATGCAATCCTTTTTTTAGATAGCCGCAATTGTACTGGAATTATTTGTCATTAGCTAGGCAAAGAATTTAAGCACTTAAACCGTCGAACTAATCAATATAAACTGGTCATTTAGAACAGCAGTGGTCAAAACTATGAGTGTGTTTAGTTGAGCTAACAAGTCGTGAAAGTTGGGTTTGGAGCAACTTTCTAAACTTTTAATGATATAGTGGGTAATTTTTATGAAGTCTGGACTAAGAAGCTATGAAAGTTAGAGTGAGAGTAACTTTCACAACTTCTCTAATTTATATAAGAAAAATTTATAGCTTTTTAAAAAGCTGATTTTTAACTAGATCTGTTTAGTTCAGCTTTTAGTTTCACAACCAAAAAGCAGATTGAAAAGGCTGAACAAAACATAATATATATATATCAGTCCATATCAGTGGGCACTTGTTTTGGCGTATCTGAAATATTTATACCAGAACACTGAACACCAGTGCAGCGTTGCAGTGTCAGCAGCCCTGCCCTTCCATTGGCAAAACGTGGCATTTAATTTAATTTATTTTTAAAGAATAGCAGGAGAACTGTCAAGTATTCAAATTCATTGCATTAGAATTTAGAGGAAGAACACATGCTATTTAGTAATAGGTGAACTCAATTTGTCATGACCAGAAATAATATCTTTCAAGTCCTTTATGTATTCTCTATCTGTGTATTCTCTATCACAGAAAAAGGCATGATACATAATACTCTCTCCATTCTTTTTAAAATGACGTCGTTGACTTTTTACTCATTCATTTTATTCAAAACTTTTTTGAAATATCATTTATTTTGTTATAATTTGTTTTATTATTGAAGGTACTTCAAGCATAACTTATATTTTTTATATTTGCTTAAGATTTTTAAATAAAACAAATAATCAAATGTTTTGATAAAAGTCAACGACATCATTTAAAAAAGAATGGAGGGAGTAACAGAGTTAATATAATAGAGTTTCACACAAGATAAAACAGTTAACGTAGTCGATTACAAGGCCTCCATGGTCTAAATGTAAAACTTGTTATATAGGTTTTTTTAAAGAACAATGGAAGCGTGTTTTGATTAAGGATCTATTTAAGTGACATATGTTGCATCATAAAAACTGAAGATACAACAAACCCTTTATCAAATGACATCGGTTCTCAAACTTGCTGCTATCTTATCCTTGGATCATTCTAATAACCACATCCAATGATCCAAACCATCATCAATGAATGCATGAGCATACAATGTTCTTGCCCTGGCTTTGCACAATATCTACCCCAGCTTGACGATGAGATGATCACATCTCATGTGCCGCAGATTCGATCCAAGGAATTGTGGACAGATCCTATGGTTGCCCAGGCCCATGCAGCCATGCTGCTCCGGACTGGTCTCCTTTGTCGTCTCACTCTTAGTAGCTTCTCCTGCAGAGGTGGGTCCACCCGTCATAGGCGAGAGCCAAAATCCAAGCTGGCCTGTCATGGCCACGTGGATGTGCCACGTAAGCGGTAGGCTTCAGCCCCCGTGTGCGCCTAGCGGAGTCCAGCACACACGCGTATGACGTGTCACAGACAAGATGGGACCGCGACGTTTGGGACCCAGATGTCAGTTGGGTAATAGCGGTGCGCGGTTTGTTCTCGTCATCTCTATCTCTCACCTCCGCCCTCCCTTCTCGCGTCCACCTCCTCCTAACGGCCGCTTGACCTCCCTGGCTCGTTCTCGCCACCGGCGCCAAATCTTCGCGCGATCGCGACCGCCTCCGTCGCCATGCAGCACCGCTCGCCGGCGGCGGCCACGGCCTCCATGGCGCCCGGAGTGGGCGGCGTCGAGCCGGCCGTGACGCTCGACCAGGTGCCCCGCTGGAGCGACCCCGACCAGCGCCTATACGCGCCGTCGTCCTCCTCCTCCCCCACCGCCGGCGGCGCGGAAACGGGCGAGGACGGCGGATCCGAGCCCACCGCGTCCGCGTTCCTCTCATTCTCCGACCCCCTCACTGGCGACGACGGCGGTGCCTCCGGCGGTGGTCGCGGCGGCGCCTCGCGGTTCCCTGTCGACCACGAGATCAACTCCAGGATCTACCTCTGGAGGGGCCAGCCATGGAACCTCGAGGTCGACGCTGTCGTCAACTCCACGAACGAGGTCGCGATTCTCTGCTTTTATCTTTCTGTGAACAGGAGAGTGTTAGAATTGTGGTGCTAAGCTCGTGAGATTTGGGCATTCTGCAGAGCTTGGACGAGTCGCACAGCAGTCCTGGTCTGCACGCAGCAGCAGGTTTGGGTCTCGCAGAGGAATGCTCCACCTTGGTACGGATTGGAAATTGTGACTCGGAACTGCAAATTTTGAGGTAGATTTTGTCCAATTTGTGGTGATTGTGAAGTGCCATTTGTTGTTTTCTTCAATTGTTTTCAGGGTGGGTGCCGAACTGGGATGGCGAAGATGACCAATGCTTATGATCTGCCTGCAAGGTTGGTAATTCCAACATGCTATCTCATTTTCAACTGTGTTGTGTAGTATGTATTTGCAATTGCCCCATCGTGTGGAAAATGATTACAAGTGGAGAATTGGTAACATATGTCATTAGTATATTATGTTCTTTCACAATAAGAAATATGCTTCTTAGGTAAGTAAATGATTGCCATTCCAGATTTTAAAAAGTACTCAATTTTATTGATTCCAGCTTAGACTTTGGAATTAATCGAAGGTATAAGTAAAATAGATTCTAGGAAAGTGTTCTGCTAATTTATATCTACTTTAGATTTTTTTACTTTAATAAAAGAACTAATAGACATGAAACAAGTTATTGGTTACTGTTTCGCAGTGGTGTGGTTTCTTTTCCATACTAAAATACTTTTCTGAATTTATCATCAGGAAGGTCATTCATACAGTCGGCCCCAAATATGCTGTCAAGTATCACACAGCTGCAGAGAATGCACTTAGTCATTGCTACCGTTCTTGTTTGGAACTCCTCATTGAGAATGGCCTTGAAAGGTATTTGTATGATAGTGTGGATCGAATGGTTTAATCCTTAGTTAATATTAATTTCTATTTTAACATGTATTGTTTGATGCTGCCTTGGTACTTTCCTTGTTTGAACGAACACGTCTTGTCAGTGATTTCTTTTTATCTTTTATTTCATTAGCATTGCAATGGGCTGCATATACACAGAAGCTAAAAATTACCCTCGAGAGCCAGCTGCCCATGTGGCAATAAGTGAGTTCTTTTATTCATTGTTTCGTCAATTTTTCCATTCATACTACTGATTATATGTTACACAATAAGAAATGAAATATTATGTTCATAAATGTTGGTGAAAGTATGAACGAACACCTGTTGCACATACACAAAAAAAAGATCTTCCAAACTCCCTTCACCTTATACATTTTCCACTTATTCCACCCAATTGGAGAGGATGATCCGATGACTAGTAGAATGTAGAAATTAATGCTTGTGAAATGCGCAGAAGAAAAAAGGTGTATCATAGCTACTCTGTAAGTATATTAATAATTATGACTACTTTTAAGTTCATCAACTCACTCTACTCTGCAGGAACTGTTAGACGTTTTCTGGAGAAGCAAAAAAGCAAAATTTCTGGTGTTGTTTTTTGTACTGTATCGTCATCTGATACAGAGATATACAAGCGGTAATTAAGCTTAAACCCAAAATTTATATTGTTTTTCATGCATTTTATAATAATGGACATCGTGCAGATTGCTCCCACTATATTTCCCTCGGGATAGGCAGGAGGAAGAGATCGCGGTATCAAAACTTCCAGCTGATGTTGGGGATGAGAATGGTGAAACTGTAATAGATGAAAGGAAAATAAGAATAAGACCTTTGCCTGCTGGTGCTGTAGACAGAACTGCAACTGCTGTTCCTATAGATCTTCCTTTTGATTCTGCAATGACATTAAAAAGGTCAGATTGAAGAATTCTATTTCTTCTGACCTTTTGATATGATGCTTTTAGCCTTGTACATTGTTTGCAGTACATAGATTCATAGTTGTATCCAGAAACCCAAATGCTATGATATGTGCCTGATGCTGATCATGGCTTAAGCATTATGCAACTTTGTTGATCTTAGTTGACAACTTAGATCTATATGATTTTCTTTGTTTAGCATAGATCTATTTGGTTTTCTTTTGTGCAAATCAGTTTTGGTTTTCTTAGTTGACTAATCAGTTTTCTTTTCATATTTTCAATCAGAAGATCTGCAATGCACTCTTATATGGATTAGAGACCATTGATCTTTGCTAGTACTAATTATAAGCCCTCATCAAATTAGTCAATGGTTCTTTATCTTTCTGTTGTATACCTTACAAGATTACATTTTTATTGCATATTGCAGTTGATCTTCAGATAGTATAGTACGAATTATGCATGGACTTCTTTAACTCATTTATCTATTCAACAGGAGTACTTTTATGTTGGATTCATATCTTGATCCTTCATTTATGTCATTAATTAAAGATCCGGATCTGCGGCGCAAGGAGCAGTGGGAAAAATCTGCCCAAGCTCAAAAGGGATTTAATTATGCTAAGTTGCTTGGATATGGAGATCTAGGTTGCCCTTCATTGTCTGCTGCGGAGGAATATTCACTTCATTCACGATACCTTGCTAAAGCAAACTCTCTTAATCTTTCAGAGATTACTGAAATGAAAATAATGTATGTGAACTTTTATGTTACTTCAAAATTTGTTTTTCTTCTGACTAATGATACTTTTTCCACCAGTGTGGTGTTACCCCATGCCTTAAGTCTACCGCTCTGTATTGATTATTGTAGTTATCGTGGTGGAGTTGATAGTGAAGGACGCCCAGTTATGGTTGTTGTTGGTGCACACTTTCTTCTTCGTTGCCTGGATCTTGAACGGTTTGTTCTACATGTAGTAAAGGTAATTAGTCCTGACTTGAAGTTATGCATCCATATTTTGCCTCGATCTTGAAAATGCCCTGACGTTTTTTAGAGTTAGGTAGTTAGATCAGCTTGACCAAAACATTATGGTTGTCTTGTACTCGATGTGCTTCTGCCATACCCTGTTTTGGTTGTTGGCAAGTTAATCCTGAAAACCTCACTTTTTGCAGGAGTTTGAACCTTTGATTCAAAAGCCATATACCATTGTCTATTTCCATTCTGCTGCATCATTACAGCCGTAAGTGTTCAATAAATGTCACTTGAGAAATTCCTTATTCTTTGCTTATTACTCTGTGCATGTATGTAAAAGGAACTTTTCATTCTATTTCCAGGCAACCAGATTTAGGATTCATGAAGCGCATACAGCAAATATTAGGTCGGAAACATCAGCGGAACCTTCACGTCGGTATCTTGTTTGTGCAGAGTAGGTAACCAATTTATCTGGTAATAAGTTCGCCCTTCTAACAGAATTCACTGTAACAGGCAATATATGTCCTTCACCCAACACTGGGTTTGAGAACAGCTATTTTGGCTATGCAGATGTTTATTGATGGAGAGGTACCTCATAGATCAACTCATACTGATTTTTTCTTTTGTTTTTTTAATATCTTTCTTGAGATTATAGCATCCCTTTAAACTAAAAAACTAGGTTTGGAAGAAAGTTGTCTATGTGGATAGGCTTGTGCATCTGTTCAGATACGTACCACGCGAACAACTAACCATTCCTGATTTTGTCTTTCAGTAAGTACCTTTGCACAATTCCAGATTTTGGCATACCGGCATACTTACTAGGGACACATGCAATATTTATCAACTTAACCTTACAGGCATGATTTGGAGGTGAACGGTGGGCGAGGCCTAATTGTTGACCCGAGAACAAAACACATATATCAGAGATCGTCTGGTTGATATTGATGTTTTTCCTGCCATCAAAACCTGTTAGTTCTTCACTGCGCCTCCTGATCTTCCTTAGTTCCTTGTACCAGTATTCCATGTTAATGTTTCCTTTTGCCTTTGCATCAAGTTATGGAGTTATATTCCATTCTTTTGTTCCTCGACCGTTTGGGAAATTCTACTTGTATATGTTCATTTGTACAACCAAATTAACGTGGCGTCTCACTGTTATTGTTCCACAGTTTAGCAGGGATGTCTCTCGACTCTCGTGCCATAAAATTGTGAACGTCATCCTGTACTATAATCAGAATTGGGCATTGGGAAATTTGTTGTGCTCTACTTTATGCCGAGAAGCACCTAGCACTAGAAAGATTCAGTTCATCAGTCGAAATGCAAACTTGCAATGATTAGAAACAAAGCGTCAAGGAGAAGCATGTTTGTTTGTCTCTTTCAGCCAGAACCATTTCTTTTTGATTAAAAGAATTAAATTGCGAAATGTCACGGTGAAGAAAGATCAAGCGTTGTGCCTTTCCATGATGTTATGTTGATAGACATTTCCACCAAACGGAATGACATTAGTGACGGCCTTACTGTGGTACATAACACTTAGACCACTTTAAGTGATGATAGATATTATCTGACTATTTGATCAAATACAAGGGTTCAAATAAATGCATTTATTGCTAAAAATATGATAAACGGTTTTAAAATATTGCTCTATAATTTATATAAAAATGTTTTTCAACTTTTTTAATAAATTATTTAGAAAAATTGCACTGTTTAGAAATATAAAATGTTTTGTGTCGTAAAAAGATATAATGTGCTGAAAAGCGGACCCGAATAGAGCTTAAGAGCATCTCCAAGAGATTTTGGAGATTACCTATAAGGTCACCTAAATTTGAATTTAGGTATTTTGGTAAAAAAAAAGAAGCTCCAACAATCACCCCAAATAAGTTCATTTCCTAATTCATTCCCTAAATCACCTTTTATCTCTCTTAAATATAGGATTAGCTTAGTCGGTCTCTATTTTCGTTTGCATCTATTTTTTCTCTTGTGTGTGTATTGTTTTCTTCTTCACGTGTTGTTATACGCTGGACGTCACATATTTAAATGTACCATAGCTCCACATAAAATTATTATAAATTATAGGTCGTATTTGTAGGATTTAAAAAGTAAGGATCAGGATTATAGAGAAACTGCTGTAGATTGATTAATTTTAGGAAGAGAGAGAGTTTAGGATGATACCTATATGAAATTTAGGGGATCTATTGGAGATGCTCTGATGAGCACATTTGGTAGGGTTAATGTTTTAAAAATTGATTTAGGTCCGGTTCTCGATGACCACGGAAAATCGGGAAATATCAAATTTATCCGTTGAAAATGGTTACTGAATGGTTGACCGGTAACAGAGTGGTTGTTTTTGGTTACTGCTATCGGTTTGTAGTCGGTTTGGAAACCGATCATTTTGTACCAGTAATCGAACGGTTTACTACGAAAACCAGCTGCTGAGAACAAAATTAGAGAAAATTTATAAAATTGATCGGAAATGTAGAAAATTTTAGTATAATTTGAGGAATTATAGATAAATTAAAGAAAGTGCATGAATATAAGTAAAATTTGTGATAAAATGATTAATAATTTTAGCATAATGCTTGTTGTTTTGTATGAAATAACAAGTACAACATTACACAATGATAGTTGACAATCACAAGTTCATTTCATTGAACTTACATATCAATATCAATGTTGATTCCATATATTATAGACGGTAATGTATTTCTCCATAGACATGAGTTATAAACCACATGCAGCGAGTATATATTCTTTGTATTTCTCCCAATTTTGTCATGTCCAAAATTACCTTCCATCAAATATATGGTGGTATATATAACAAGTAACAACATGAATACAATAATATAGCTTACCCTATGTTTGTGCCTCCCTTTACAATACTAACAAAGTAGGGATCAATGTTTTTAAGACGGTAAGGAAAGGCGTGGCCGCCTACCTCCTTCCAGTCACCTAGGCGAGGCGACGCCATACCGCCAACTATTGTCTCATACAATTAGCTACTCGCCAGATAACAACTTACTCACTAGATAACAACAACTATTGTTAACTAAACTAGCTACTATTCCTGTGAGCAAATTACTTACTCTCTAGATAACAGAATACCTGTGAGTAGACTATGACTAGCTGTGAGCTGGCCAGGCTCAGGAAATAAATAAATGCAGATCAGTTCACTCCAATCAAGCTGACTTTAGCTCCCCATTCGATTAAATGCACCTTGCTGTAGTTTTTTGACAACCACACCTACACTGTGACTAGCTGTGTTGACCGGCTGTGTGCACGTTGGTAGAAAGGAGCACTGTAGAAGCAGTAAGTAGCACGGGACTGCAGGACCCTCTCTTTTCTCTTCCCCCTTGGGCTCTCGGCCTCTCTTCTCTGCCGCTTCTCTGCACGCTGGGTTGCATGTCGCCGCCTCCAAAGAGGCCACTGTCACCATTGCCACCACCGCCAAGCAGATCTACCGTCCGCCGTTGCCGAGCAGATCTACCGTCCGCCGCCACCGTCGAAGAGGCCACCACCGTCGCCACCGAACAGGAAGCTCACCGTCGTGGAAGAGGTTCGTCTCCAGTCCACCCGCCGGCCGCCTCCTCTCTTTAGGCCTTTTCCCTCTCTTCCCTCTCTGCCTTATCTCTTGTGCTAGTTTTCCCTCCCGCACGCTAGGCCACCAGCTTTTTCCCTTCTCATGCTCCTCATTTTCATGCACGCCAGCCGCCAGCAAGCCCAAAGCTTGCCCCAGACGCTGGGCATCCAGCCGACACCCAATCTTGCCTAGGCGGACGCCTAGCGCCTGAGGTAGACGCCATACGCCCCTCGACCAAGGTGAGGCCGACACCCAACCCCAAAGCTCGCCCAGACGCCTAGGCGTCGTCTAGGCGATGCCTAGGCGACGCCTTGAGAACACTGGTAGGGATTGTTGCTCTCATGCTATAAAGACCAAACGAAGGAAACAAATTGGTCCAAGCATTACCAATCATCTCCTTTGCACCTTTTCCCTGATTTGTTCAAGGTCATCTGTCTATTCTTGTCTATGTCAAAACTCTTAAACCAACAAAATTATAGTCATGCATACTAGGTGCCTCCTTGAAAGAGGTTGCTCATTTTACCCTTCATAGAAGGTTAGATGCACCACCTGAAAAGCTGCTTCTAACTAGTTACGCTGAATCAGTACCACCACCATACTCATATGTGACACCATGTTCTTCCACTTGTCTCCTATGATTTGTCTCCATCCTAGATGTAATAATGACACCCTACATTTGCTCCTCATCAGCGTCACCAATGAGATCATGAATGTGCACATCTTTTCTATAATACCGATCATCTCTAGCTACCTCCTCTCTCCTCAACTCATCTTCCTGACATGCTAATGTCATTTTCCTGATTCTATCTAACTCATGACAAAAGAAGTCGCACACATATGAGGGTACGCTGTTGTAATTTGTCATTATGAACTTGTTCCACTAGGTGTTACTGTTGATGTAAAAATCGCAGGTATCCCTATGTCTTCATACTCGAAGGTCTGGGAGAGTCTGCTTAACTCCAATGCAGGTCCTAAATAACCCTGAGGTGTTAGTAGACGTGTTAGTTAATTTAACCCTGTAATTCATAAGGAAACAAACGTGAGATGTTCTAACGCTATCAACGATGGCCTATCGGCATCGGCTTCGATAGCACGCTTGAAAACCATGATGCGTCATAGAAAAACATGTAAAGCGCGATGAATCCTACCAATCGGCTCTAGCATTAACACTCTAGAGTATCAATCTTTATGGTTTGAACTAAACCGATGCAGCGTAAAGACATGTTACTGAGAGAACTACAAATAAGATTAAGCCGATCGACATAATGATAGATAAACCATCGGCTAAAACTCCGATGAACGCCAGACCAGTAGACCGAACCAAACCAGCTCATATGCATCCCCGTCAACGCTATGGATCGGACCTAACCGAGATAGCATCCCATTGACGATCGACATATGATCTAATCTAATACGATAAACTGAACCGCCGTGATTAGCAAATACATAGATTCGAGCGATAAAGCATAGTACGAGAAAGTGAATCAATGCATCAAATCGATAACTAGCAAACCTAGTCCATCTGATCATAGTATCGGACCCAACCGAGAAAGCAATGAACACATGAATCAGTTTATCAAATAGGCTATCCTCGTCGAAGTCAGAGATCGGACTTAATCGATGCAGCCATGACTCTGGCGGGGAATCGCCCTAATGCTACGTACCTAAAGTTGGCAATGCACCGAAGGGTTAATTGGTTGGTTGTGTGAACTCCTTACAATTACCCCAGGTTTATAAATTTATAGCCAGGTAGACACGCTATCTGTGAATAATACAGAATCCTAACTAGCTCATTTATTTGCTAACTAAATGATAACTAACATGAAGCCTCAGCCCACACTGCGCGCAACCCTTCTCCATCCATTAAGCCTCTATCGGTGGCCCATCGGCTCTGCTTCCTGGTTCATCAGGCCGATGGTGCGCTAGTCTAAATTCTAGTGTCAACACATGCCCCCTGAGTTTGGAATGAGAAACGTCACGTTTTGAAATCTTTCCTTGAGAACTGAATCATCAGATCACCGAGCGTATATATAACACTTGCCCGATAAGCCTCTTTCTCCAAGCTCAGTCATCTCCACCATACACCAGTTTCTTCTCTTTCTCTTCTCTCCCGCCATGGTTTCTAACACTCCAAGCTCTCCACCGAGCAAGAAAGTAAAGCTGAGCCATTCTAATCATAACGCGTCCGGCGATCATGATCCGGTATGCCTTTACCGGCTTACTAGTCTTATTTGCTCAATCTTTTGTTTCATCTGCTTGAATTTTTGCGCATTTCATGTTTGTTCCTGAAACCTAGGCTTCTACTAAACCAAACCTTAATTCGCTGGACCCTTCACGTTCCGAGGATTCAAATGTCCCAACTCAGCTAGCCAGCGCCGATGGCGATCACGACCCTAATTGCCTCAATTTTTACTTCGATGAGGATAACAGTTCTATGGATTCTCTGCTGGCTGTAAGTGCCTCATCCGAACGTCGATCCCCTCGAGTAACCTTCCGTCTTCTGCCTACTAATTTTCCATAAAATCCATCGGCTCACCTCATGTCCTTTTCAAGAATCCCAAGCATCGGACGGAGCTCATTCTCCTCAGGACTCCGTCCTAAGTGATCTATTGGTCTTGTTCGACCACCTCCGTTGCCTGATCGACATCTTCTTCCAAGACATCGAGGTAGTGCGAGCTCGTCTTCAGACTATGGTCGATTGGCTTCCTAAGGATTTAGCCGATATCCTCCTATAGGCCTACTCCTGCATCAATCGGCTTACCTTACCGCATATGCCGGCCTCACCGATCATGCAATGCAGAGGATCTATCGGTAGAATTTCGATTCAGCCGATGCTAAGGTGTGCGAAACCGAGCGTCAACTTTAATTCCTGCTTAAGTTGCCCGATCAAGACCAAGCATACCTAAATCGGCTCAGAGTAGAGGAATATTGTATCCTTCAGGAGATAAATCTATGGACCGATAAGCTGAACTAGCTCTGAACTTGCATGGCAACTCGGTAGAAGTTCCTAGATGACCCGCTGATCAAGATCTAATTCAAGAGAGCCGATTTGATCAACCTGACCGAGGAGCGCTCCCTAAAATAGCAGGCCCTTTGACCAGTTGATGGAAACGACGAAGGTGCAACCGATACGATTGTGTGCTTCGAGAAGACCCGGGCTGATGTAGCTCTAAACTTAGAACATTTCTTAAGAAGCTTGTAATAGTTTTAACTCCTGTGTTTGGCCTTTTGTAACACCTTTTCCTGTAAATAAAATATCTTTCGGAAGACTTGTCTTTGATGAAATTACCTAATCGGCAATCACTCTTTTTCTTTCTGCCGATGAGTCCTTACGTAAGAACTTAAATTGCTTGGCTGAACGAGTTCCCTGATCGGTCTACCGACGCTACTGATCAATCGCCTTTCTTCTTAGGCTCTAATATCTGAAAAAACTTCAAAATTTTTGACTTTAATCTTCTGACCGTCTGGCTAGAAAATCTTTGAGTCCATCGGCTCTCGGGTCCATCGGATTTGAACAGGCACGATGCCCCTAAGTCGTTCATTGTTGATGAATTTTGACAGTCTCTCATAAATAAGCGTGTGCTAATTGGAGTACATCTGTAATGGTGCATCGTATGCCCCCTAAGCTCAGGACGTGGGAGAGCACACTTCGAATTCTCCCTGAAACCTCACAACCGTTGTATCTCTTGGATTTTGCATCAGAAACCCAACCGACGCAACTCTATTGTTATAAAGCATGAAACATTTCCCTTCCACTATAAGCTTCCAAACTTTCTCTCTTCTCCAGCAAAACCCTCTCAAGCCCCGGTCATCGCCAGCTCAGCTCTACCACTGTTCGTGTTCCCAGATTCTCCTAGACGTCCAACGTCACTTGCCGCCATCATCAATGGCTTTTTCGTCGCGCACTCTTGCCGTAGTCTCGAGTGACGGTGTCCCCAAGCTACTTATCTCTTGCTTCTTTGTACTCTGCCTGGGCAGTGTAGATCGTTTTCTTTTTCCTACCTTGTAGAGTGCTAGGAATCAATTGTTGATCCCGCTGGACACCAATTCCACCACATACTGGTTAGGGCCTTGTGGTGAAGCTGACCCATCTGAATTAATAAACTACGAAACCGTTCGTATTCCTTTTCATGTGGCTTCACAGAATTTGGTCGATTGGGAGCATAGTTTCGATGCCTGGTCCAGCATGATACCTGGATGGAGGGACTGGTTTTTGTGGGTAACGGCCGTCCACCATTTGTACTGGGACGAAATGAAGATTGGGCATTGTATTGGATTGTCACTGGCCGATCCATAGGTGGATTATCTGTAGGACCGAAAAGGCGACCAGAGGGGGGGTGAATGGGCGCAAATTAAAAACGCAGTGGAAAATACAAATACCCCCAAAAACTTCTTACAACGAGAATATCAGCTTTGCAAGTGACTTAAGAAAGCTCAGCACAAGATTGTGCGATAAAGATCACACCAGGCAAGCTGATATCTTAAAACCTCCTCAAAAGCACTCTTCAAGAATAGCAACAGGTATTCTACTCAGAACCTCTAACAAAGATCTCTACTAACACGAAACAAACACAAGAATACAAAGAACAGCATTCATTGTGCAACTTGAAAAAGTAACGTGTCAGTGAGTAATAAGTAAACCCTAGATCACAGTAATAACCTCAGAATGACATTTGAGTACAATATATAGGGTTCAGAGGATTTTACTGCAAGCTTGGTGTAGAGGATGCTGAGGTCGAATCGCTGTAGTCGTTGA
>KE372078.1:431026-447738 GCA_000418225.1 Zizania latifolia | reverse complement strand
CTGAGTCGCGTGCGAACTCCATCACGGTCGAGGCTTCTTCATCTCTTTTCCTCTTCTCATCTTCTTTCCCCGTTGACAATCACTCATCATCCCCATGGTATACACCATGGCTCCTCATTATCCTCTGCTGGTATCAGCTTGTTTCTTCTGGTCTGACGCGCTAAACGCCTTTGTCTTTGGTCATGGAATAATGGGGCTGACACTTCAGGCTGGTATGCCCGTTGCGAACGTCGGTGGCCCTTGGTGGTTTGTTCAACTATGGCTTAATCTGTACACTGCCCGGGTGACGGAGCGCTATGATCTGCCCAGCTACGAGATTGTCGATGTTTTCAATGAGGAAGATGGTCATACTCACCGATGTACTTCAATTGGTGAGGCCATTGCCACCTTTGATGGGGATGACTTGTAGCTGGATCTTTTTGTCAGGTGGTTCAACACCTTCTACTGCGGTCTATCTAAGGATGACATCGTCTAGTTCCCCTATATGGAGGCTGCAAATTTTTCTTGCCCTGGCCGATTTCGGTTTGTCTCCCTTGGCTCTGATGATGCCACCATTTGTCGGAGCGATTATCTTTAGTCTTGATCGGTAGCACGAGTTTCTAGACTAAATCGTTTTCTTTGAACGTCTTGGTCGATACTTTCTTATTATAATACCTCGCCACCCTCGCTTTATTCTTTACTATCTTTCTGAGCACACGAAGCCGATTCTGCCCAAGTCATCTAACTCATTGGTCATCGGCATATAGTAATCATCGGTCGTTAGCTCGTTCTGAAGAGTAAGGCACCTGGAGTCGATGTTCGTTTCCTATGGGAGCACGACTTCATGCCCGTAGACCAACTGAAAAGGCGGCACTTGGGTTGATCTATGGCAAGCCATCCGATACGTCCATAGTGCATTGGCTAGCGTCGTGTGCCACTTTTTGGGCTGTTCTGCAATCTTGTACTTGATCAACTTTATTAGGCTTTAGGTTTGAGGCCTCAGCTTGGCTGTTTTCTTGGGCGTAGTAAGTTGATGAATTTAGCAGCTTGATCCCCATGCCGATTGCAAATTGTTGAAACTCTTTTGACATGAATACCGATCCTTGATCGGTAGTGATTATTTGCGGGATCCCAAACCTATAAATAATGTGTTCTCTGATGAACTCTATGGCCTCCTGAGAAGTCACCTTTTTCAAAGGAATTGCCTCTACCCATATGGTGAAGTAATCGGTTGCCGCTAGTATAAACTTATGTTCTTTGCTGGATGATGGGTAGATTTGGCCGATCATGTCTATTCTCCAACCTCTGAACAGCCATGGCTTGATAATTGGATTCATGGCCGATGCGGGAGCTCGTTGTATGCTTCCAAATTTCTGGTAGTCTTGACATCCCTTATAGTACTTAAAGCAATCTTCGAGCATCGTCGGCCAAAAATAACCTATTCGTCGTAGTAACCATTTCATCTTGTGGGCCAATTGATGGGTTCTACAAATCCCTTCATGCACCTCGCACATCATGACTTTGGCTTCTTTTAGATTTAGGCACCTTAATAATACTCCATCAATCGTTCGATAATACAATTCCTCATCCAGTAATACACACTTTAATGCTTTATAACGGAGCTTTCTTGAGGCCAATTAGGATAGATCCCGTAGGTAACTTGCTATTTCAGCCCTCCAATCTTTAGCGTCGATATCGACTATTTCTGCTTCAAACAGCTTATCCATTGGCTGATACCCTGATGCGGCTTGTGTCAGGTTGTTGGCTTCTAGGTTCTAATTCCTTGACACGTGTGTTAGCAATACCATCTTGAATCCTTTTAACAACTCCTAGCATTTTTCAAAATATACCCTTAAATTTTTGTCTTTGCAGTCATACTCTCTAGAGAGTTGCCTGATCACCAACAAAGAATCTCCCATGATCTCGATGGCATTGGCTTCTATCTTGGCTAATAGCTTTAAACCTTTGAGTACCGCCTCATACTCTGCTTAATTATTGGTGAGGTACGGCTTGATAGTGTAAGCGAACTCAAAACTTAACTCGAGGCGATATGATTGCCAACCCGATACCGCATCCATGCCTGCAAACTGATCCATCAAAGAAAAGTGTCCATGGTATCGGCTCCACATAGTCTGCTGCTTTGTCTCTGTGCCGCACTACGGGATTGGTGATAGCTTGCCCTTTGACTGCTTTAGCCAATTCATATTGTAAATCAAATTATGTTAACGCAAATACCCATTTACCAGTCTTTCCCTTTAAAATTGAAGCCGATAACATGTACTTGATGACATTGGCTTTACATATGACCGTGCATTGGGCCGATAGTATATAGTGCCTCAATTTAGTGCAAGAGAAGTAAAGACATAGGCATAATTTTTTAACTGTAGGGTACCTTGTTTCAGCATCTAATAACCGTCGGCTCAGGTAAAACATGACGCACTCTTTTCCTTCCAATTCTTAAATCAACACCGACCCGATGCTTACGTTATTGGCCGACAAATATAACTTGTAAGGTTTACCAGGCCTTGGTGGGATTAGCACCGGAGGAGAGCTTAAGTACTTCTTGATTTCATTAAATGCTCTCTGATGTTTGTCGGTCCATATAAATTCCTCTCCGTCTTTTATTCTCAACAGTGATGTAAACGGTTCCAATCGGCTTGACAAATTTATATAAATCAGCGGACAAAATTAATCATGCCGATTAATGATTGCAACTATGTTTTGTTCCCTGACGATATTGTCTTCTTGACTGCTTGAATAATGTTCTGACGTATTTTAATTCCTCTTTCATGAACCATAAACCCTAAAAACTTTCTAGCCGATATGCCGAAGGCGTATTTCTTTGGGTTCATTCGAATGCCATATTTCTTTGCTCTTTCTAAAACCCTTCTTAGATCAGCTAGATATCCTTCATCATCCTGCGATTTCACGACGACATCATCGATATAAATTTCCACCAGAGCACCAATTAAGTCATGAAATATATAATTTATTGCTCTTTGATATGTTGCCCCGACGTTCCTTAGACCAAAAGTCATGACGACCCACTATAATAAGCCGATGACACCGGGGCACCTGAATGTAGTTTTTGGAATGTCCTGTTCTGCCATAAATATTTGATTATATCCGGCATTCCCGTCCACAAAGCTGATGATCTTATGCTCTGACGCCGCATCGACTGACAAGTCCACGATCAGCATTGGGTATTCGTCTTTAGGTACTATGTTTGACAATCATTCCGCGTATCGGCATGGCCTTATAAAATTTGCTTCGTATAGTCTTGTGATTTCGGCCTTTATGTGAGGGTACATCTCTGGCTTGAACCTTCTTTGACTCTGTCTTACTAGCCAAAATTCTATTTTTATTGGGAGCCAATGTTCTATGATCGATCGGCTAAGTCCAGGCATTTCATAATATTTCCAGACAAAATAATCCCGAAATTCCTTTAATAATGCAATCAATTTTCCCTTTACGGGAGAAGGTAACTTAGCACTAATGTACGTCGGCCTTGGCCTGTCTCCTGGTCCGATGTCTACCTCTTCTAATTCATCGGTCGACGTAAACCCTTTTCCGAGCTTTCCCTCTTCATCGTCTATTTCTCTAGACACGAATCATCTCGTTGATCGGCTAGAGGCCAAGATCCGATACCCTTAAAAAATCCCCTTCCCAAACTCGTCCGGAAAGGAAGTCCATCTTCTCAAAGTCGGGCGCATCAGCCGTTGATACGACAACTGATCTATTGGCTTGGATGACTTCGACCTGATCGCCCTGCCATTGCATTAAACTCTGGTGCATTATAGAAGGAACATAGCAATTGGCGTGAATCTAGTCTCTTCCCAGTAAGAGGCTATATGAACCTTTTCCGTCAATCGCAAAAAACGTGATCGACAGCGTTTTACTTCTGACCGTGAGCTCAACGTTCAAGGCACCTTTGGCATCCGATAAGTTGCCATCAAAGTCTTTCAATACCATGTTGGTCTTTACCAAGTCCTCATTTACCTTACCGAGCTTGCGGAAAGTAGAATAGGACACTATATTAATGGTGGCTCCTCCGTCGATCAATATTTTTGACATCGGCTTACCATCAACGTGTCCATTGATATATAGGAGCCTCAAATGCTAATGTTCATCTTTCTTCAGCTTCTCAAAGGTCGCTGGTTGTGGCTATAGTAGTAGTTGTGCAGATGATTCCTCTTCGTCTTCATTATCTGATGGAGGTGCCCTGTATTCTGCAAGTAATATAAAAACCGTGTTTACCTCCATTGGCTTATCTTCTATATTGGATTTCTTCTTTGGGCGTCACTCCTTTCTCACCTAGCGTTTATTCTGCTGATACTCATCATACTCTCCCACCAGCTGTTCCCGATGCCTCTGACGTTAAAGCCTTCTTTTCTAACTCCGTGTTAAACCTTCTGGGCACCATCGGGGCTTTTGCATAGGGTTTCGATCCCCTTGCCATCTGTCTTCATTTCGAATGAGTCGATCATCAACAACCTCTTGCTCCTGCCCGGGCGACCCTAATTAGTCTCTTACAGGAATTCTCTTTCTTGGGGGTTGACCATCGAAACTAATGTCATCTTGGCTAATCTTTTCGACGCATTCTGGCAATCCTTAATAGATGGGAGCCTCATATTATTTTCCCAACAGAAACGAAAGAAAGTGCACTCCCAATGTGGATCAACCTTCTCATTGTGCCCATATGGCATGGCACGTTGCTCCCTTTCTTGATGTCGATGAGCCTTGACATGGTGTCTTAGAATTTGGCTCTCTTAAATATGAAAGCTTAGTGAGTCGATATGCACCGTGTTCATCGGGAAAGGATTTTCATCAATCTTTATCAGCTTTGCCGCTTCATCAAATTTTATCCTTGTTCGATGGCGGATTGAATCTGTTGACGAAAAACATTGCATTCATTGGTGTTATGGAAGCTAGTATTATGCCACTTACAATATTTTCTTTTCTTCATTTTTTTCACCGATGGAATCACATGATTTGGTGGGAGTTGGATCTGCTTCTCCTTCAGTAACAAATCAAAAATCTTATTCGTCTTGTTAATATCAAAATCATAGTTCTGCTCTTTGTCGATGGCTTTAACCCATAGACAAGTTACTGTTTTCTTCAGTTTGGCCCATTCGGCCAAAGCGATATCACCATTGGAGCCCTCCTACTCTGAATCCGATGAATAGAGTTGCACCTGAGCCACTCGCTTTTGTGTCTTCTCTTTACACATCTCTTGAAATCAGCTTTCATGGGCCTATAACCATTGTGCCAGGTGCGACAAGCTATCAAACTCTTGAGAAGAAAATCTCTCCCTAATCGGTGACAGAAGGCCCTGAAATGCCAATTCGGCCAACTGAGCGTCGGTCAGGCTGAGGCTGTAACATCGGCTTCTCACGTCATGGAAGCGCTGAATATATTTCGGCACCGATTCATCCATCCGCTGCTTCACGACTGTCAGGTCTGTCAATTTCATCTCCTGAATCTCAGCAAAGAAGTACTTATATAATTGCTTTTCTAAATCGGCCCATCCCTTGATCGAATTCAGCGGTAACAAAGAAAACTAAGAGAAAGCCGATCCTGACAGAGATAACAGAAAGAATCTAACTCTGAGAGCCTCCTCGGCCGATGCCTCTCCGCATTGTGCAAGAAAACGGCTGATATGTTCAACCATCGAAGTACTGTCCTGGCTAAATTTTTTTGAAAAATCCGAGACTCTATACCTGTTTGGTAGCGGCACTCTGTCGAACCAATCTGGATATGGGTACCGATACATATAGCTCTGCTCTTTCGGCTTAAGCCCGAACTGATCCCTCATAATCTCTGTGATCTTAAAGGTGAAATCATCTTCTTTTGACGCCGGATAATGCTGTACCGGCGTCGCTGCCCTCTCTTGATACTGATAATTATTTTGGAGCATTGTTCCTTTAAAACCCATCTATTGACGTTGAGGCCCATAATAAGCCATGTGATGGTACCCCAACGGAGGTGCACTCGTCGGAGGTTGGTATGCTTGAGGCTATGCACCAATCGGTATCGAGGCTAGCGGTATGAAGCTTGGCATTGTGTCACGCTTCAACCCATATGTCACTAGTGACAGGAGCGTTATCATCGGTGGAGGCATGCTCAAATTGATGGGTGCCGATGACCTCTGTAGAAAATAGACCGGTTCTTTAGGTAATTCTTGGGCAATAGATCCGTCTACCGTCTTTTTGATCAATCCGTGCAGAGTGTTTACTAACACACCGGATTGATTAATAAGTGTATGATTAACCACCTCATTGACCGTGTCTTGGAACGATCTCCGTAGGCTCTGATTGCTGGACTCAGCTTGCAGGGCTCGAATCAGCAGTTGAGTCTTCTAGATCGCCCTGCGTCGAGTCATACTAAAGGACTCCAAGTACACCTTCCAGAAATCTGCAACAGTCTGTTGTACTTCTTCCTTCTGTTCATCAATCAAAAGTTTCATGGTGATCGGGATGACATCATTGTTGGCCTTCTCGACCTCTTTCCAAGTCATGGTGCCAATGAAGAAGAGTAGTCTTGATGTTTACGAAATAGTCCCACCGGGCGTGCCAAAAACGTATGTTGACGCAAAAATCATAGGTATCCCTACGTCTTCACACTCGAAGGCTTGGAAGAGTCTGCTTAACTCTAGTGTAGGTCCTAAATAACCCAGAGATGTCAGTATGCAAGCCAGTCAATTTGACCCTGCAATTGACAAGGAAATAAACGTGAGATGTTCTAACACTATCAGCGATGGCCTATCGGCATCGGCTTTGATAGCACGCTTGAAAACCGTGATGTGTCATAGAAAAACATGTAAAGCGCAATGAATCCTACCAACCGGCTCTAGCTACACTCTAGAGTACCAATCTTTATGGTTCGAACTAAACTGATACAGCGTAAAGACATGTTACCGAGGGAACTACAAATAAGATTAAGCCGATCGACAGAATGATAGATAAACCATCGGCTAAAACTCCGATGAACGGCGGACCAGTAGACCAAACCAAACCAGCTCGTATGCATCCCCGCCAACACCATGGATCAGACCTAACCGAGACAGCATCCCGTTTACGATCAACATATGATCTAATCTAATACAATAAAGTGAACCGTCGTGATTGGCAAATGCACAGATTCGAGCGATAAAGCATAGTATGAGAAAGTGAATCAATGCATCAAACCAATTACTAGCAAACCTAGTCCATCTGATCATAGTATCAAACCCAACCGAGAAAGCCATGAACATATGAATCAGTTTACCAAATAGTCTATCCCCGTCAAAGTCAGAGATCGGATTTAACCGATGCAGCCATGATTTCGGCTGAGAATCATACTAATGCTACGTACCTAAAGTTGACGATGCATCGAATGGTTAATTGGTTGGTTGTATGAACTCCTTACAATGTCAAGCCGATAACGCGTCGGCCCAAATTCTGGTGTCAACAACTACTTTAACCATGTGGCCCCTCTACCCTCTTTTTCCTTGTGACAATACTTACACTTCTACCTGAAATACATATTCGTCTCGTGATTTCAAACAACATTGTTGGGCATCTTCACGTACTGATATTAGCCTATGAAGACAAAACAAATTGAAGGAACACAGATAATATGAGTAATGTGTAATTCACAAATTCGAACTAAACAAATAGAATATTATAAATCAGCTAAAAGGAATACAATATAACAACGTCACAATATCATAATTGAGCTAAACGAACACAACATCAAAATACAACAATATCATACTTGAGCTAAAGAGAGGGTTTACCGAAGCTTATCGAGCAGTTACCACTAGTAACCAAAGCAGTAACCGCCGCTCAACAGTCGGTAGAGATTGATTCTGTAACTAATATTGATGCTTTCGTACTAGTAATCAAAGGTTGCATGTGACTGCAGAAACTCATTTGGAGCTAACTCGCTATCTGGAAAAACCACAATGGTTCGCATGATACATGCGCTCGTTCATGATACTGGGATTTGCTGTGGCATGGAAGTTCTAAATTGACATGTAATTTTTTCTTGTTGTCATTAATTTTGCTGAAATTTGAAGAAAGATTATTCCCGGACTGCCATGGTGTTTTTTTTTGTGATTTAGTGACTGCTTGCTGCAGCTAAAAGCTACCAAAAATAAATTTTAAAGACTAATTTTAGAGTACTATTTAAAGTTATTTTTATCATTTTTAGCAGTTTTGACATTAATCGTTATAAATATAGATATAAAAGTTTTACTGAAAAATGTTTGTCATTATAAAAGATAACAAACGACAGCTTTTTTGACAGCAAAAAAACACATCCAGACAGCCTCTTAGCCAATACGTCGTGAAACATGTGATTGTTCTAAGGTATAAACAATAGAAACTGAACTTTGCTACTGGATTCTGGTGAAACTCGATGAATTTCAGTCATTGGCCATTCAATGGTATGTTAGGAAAATGATCTCGCCTATTGGAATTAGTGACGGACCTAGGATTTATACGATGGGATGCGAAGTTAAACATACTATAAACCACACATATAATATACCGAAAATTGACTTAACAACAATGATAAACTAAATCAATGATAAACACTCAATCTAGATATGCATATATCAAAATAATTTGTATCACATTCTCAACACTAGTGAACCAATATAATTTCTAGTAAATAATAAAAAATAAAAGAAAAATAGAACATCGTCGCCGTGACAACCGTGCCGGCCACCGGGGCAGTGATCTACGCCCTACGGGCAGTGGGTGTGCTCGACAAATTGAACGGCATGAACCAGCAAAAATATCTTCTATAGATGATAGTAGAATTTACTTATACTTGAAGGATGAAACACACTAAATTCAGCTGTCTAAAGCAGGCAACTTTTATGTTTATCGAAAACTAAATCTACATAAGCAAATTTGTAGGACCTCTATGACAAATCATAGAAGAATTATTGGTGAAGTTTTTGGTCACACGCGTGGCCTGAGAGATCTGCTTAACTCTAGTGCAGGTCCTAAATTTGTGGTTCGTGGCATGCCAATCAGTTTGATTCTGCAACTGATAAGATAGACAAGACAAACGTAAGTAGTAACGTCTACCGGCTATTCGAGCCGATGGTTTCAACACGTATCGGATGATTATAAATAAAATACAATAAGAACATGATGAAGGCCAATCAACGCAGCATATTAGATGCACGATGTACAAGAAATGTATTTATTATGAAACCTATCGGAACATTGGCATCGGCCTGAACCAACTAATCTGTGAAAGCAATTGAAAGTAATACTAGAGCTGATATCGGGATATAAGAGCAAGATATATAATAATGTTAGGCCGATGAGTATCGCCCGATTCTGATACCCAATACAACGATGAAATTAAAACGCAGAGATAACCTATCGGCTTATACCCCGATAGAATCTAGCCTCAACATGCTCGATCTGTGTTTGCATTATCACTCGCTATAACCGCAAGATTAGACCGAACCAAGACAGTCGCTAAATCACAGCAAACCATAATGCTAAACATATCGGAACACACTTCATCCAGATGAATGATACGTGACATGAATCAAATACATAGACTAAGATATCGAACTTAACCGATGAAGCCTTAGATTAATATATTTGATCTAAACCATACACCTGATGCAGCATGAATGATACATAGACTAAGATGTTGGACCTAACCGATGAAGCCTTAGATTTACTAATCAATACATGTTTGGCGGAACTTACCTCTCGCCGGAGATCGAAACGATACAGCCCCGCGAGAGAGCAAGAACTCGCCGGTGGCAAGTTTGGCGATGCGCCGAGAGTTATTTGTTGATCTGTTTGATGATGCTAAACTAAGCCTAAACGTTACATATTTATAGTCCAGAGACTTGCTGTCCTACATGGATATGACTGCAACTGATTCCATCCTTTATCTCTGTAATAAAATCTATCTTCCCTTTTTATTGGCTTCTTCGTATCTTTATCCGATCACACGCGCGTATTGCGGTTGGGCTTTATTGACTGTGCTTTGATCGGACTCCTTGACTTCCATTGACTGTGCCGAAACTGTGTTGGGCTTGGGCCTTACTAAATTTTGCCGTTAACAAGAATACATCATAGCTATCATGTAACAAGAGAATTCTTTGCTTCTCCAGAGGGCTTATTTGAAAGGACCTAAAAACAGCTATAACAGAATTATATGAAGCACATAATACTTTTTTAGCGGTATGTAGAGGCGCAGCACAATTCGCTGGCTGCTGGGAAGAGATGAGAGAAGAGGAATAGGGTTAGCCGGTTAGAAAAATAGATTATTGTGCTAACTATTATAGTATTGGGCTAGATTTTAACCCAATTAATACATATACATATATATATACTCAATTTTTTACAAAAATTTTGGGGGTACAACTGTATCCCCTTGCTCCTATATGGGTCCATCCCTTATCGGAATTCCACCATATTTCCTTAATACCAGCAAATACTTTCCTATTATTGAGATCTTAAAATTGATATCTTTTTTCTAATGACTTTCTAATCTGACGAAGACTTTCCTTTTGAATTGATCTGTCTCCCTATAAACTCAAGCACCAAGATTAGAAGGTATTTTCCTTTTATATGGATTGAGTGGTTGATTTTCTCAATGCATAGATTAAATATACTCGACTTTCTCAACGCATAGATTAAATATGGAGCTCTGGCCTGAGAAGATGTGAAGATTTCGCTCGGTAACCTTACTCGGTTATAGATATAGAAAAGAAAAGGTAGAAAATGATGAAAATAGAGGGGTTCCTAATCCAATCAAAAACCTATTTTAGCTTTAGGCTCTGTTTGGATGGGAGAAACTTTCTAATTCTTACAAGAATCAGTAGAATATACCAGTGAAAAGTAAGAAACGTTTCTCACTGGATCAGTTTCTCACTGGATCATTTTGAAATATTTCTCGTTTTAATACTACGAGAGGGAATCACACAAATAGTTGTTTTACACTGGTTCTTCTTCATTTTAGAAGAATCTAGAGTTGAAACAATTGATATCCAAACGATTTCACAAGTAATTCTTGTTAGAGTTTCTGCTAGTTACTGCTACTTACTACTAGTTATTACCTATTAGTCGTGCGCATGTGCGTGTAACAGATAGCGTAGTAATGGTATCAGTTTCATATGTTACTGTTGAAGTTATTGCTGGCCATTCACTTGTGCACTGCTATATAAAATAACCAGGTCCCATCGAGGATTAGTGGTTTGGCTCAACCCTTTCTCCTCAATAAATTCTTTTATGGTATTAGAGCAGCGATCCATCTCTGAGCTTGAGCCATGGACACCACTCCTGGTTCTAGTGTTACAAATACCTCAGCCACTTCCTTTCTTCCTAGCATTCTGCTAACACCATCATTTAGCCACATGGTTAATGTGAAGCTTACGGAGGATAATTATCTACTCTAGGTGACGCAACTTCTCCCCTACCTCAAGAGCCAAGGCGTCATGGGCTATGTTGATGGCTCTATCACGTGCCCAAGCCAAACTATCTCTATGATGCCCACTGAAGAAGGAGGAGGTTGTTCCATCGCCGTCAATCTAGAATATACCAACTGGTATCATCAAGACCAGTTCGTTTTGAGCTCCATCTTGTCTTCTCTTACCCAAGAGGTGCTCGAGAATGTCATCGGCATGACAACTTCACGTGACGTATGGCGTACACTAGAGAAAATGTACACATCGAGCTTGCATGCATATATTATGCAGATGCGCATGCAGCTTGCAACAATGCAGAAAGGAGAACTCTCCATCACTGAGTACTTTCACAAGGTGAAACGCCTTGCTGACACACTCTCCACCATCCGCAAACCGCTCGAAGACGAGGAGTTGATTGCACATATGTTGCATGGTATCGGCCCTGACAACGATCCTCTCATCACCAGCATTGATGGAATTGTGCCCAAGAGAATTTTGGGGGGACCGGAAGTTCTGGCCTGGGACCAGAAGTTCCGAGTTCTGGAACACCCGAAAGTTTTGGTTATAACTGGAAGTTCCGGGTCAGCCCCAGTTTCAGTTTTCTGGAGGAACCAAAAGTTTCGGTTGGACCAGAAGTTCTGGGCTTGCCTGGATGAACCGGAAGTTCCGGTTAGACCGGAAGTTCCGGGTCGAAATAAATTTGATACATAATGTTATTTTCGGAAGTTCCGGTTGGACCAGAAGTTTCGGGCCAGGCGAACAGATTAGATCTGTTGGGCTTTAATACAGATTAAAGGCCCGTGATAAGGCACTATATAAAGAGAGGAGGGGTGAGAACAAAAAAGCTGCTGCTTGATGTTGGTTTGATCAAACCCTAGCCGTCACCTCTCTCCTAGCTACACCAGTTGTAGCGACTCTCCCCTAATCTCCCACGTGGTACTAGCATACCGGTGAGAGGTGATCCCATCCCTATACGTGTGGATACCGTAGATGCACCGCTGCTACATCGTTGCTGATATTCTCCCGTGGAGATTGCCGGGTTACGTTGTCTTCGCCGCCGACGAACGGACAGAAATGTGAGGAGCAACTCGAGGACGCGCTTCATCGACTCTACTTCCGCTGTCCGAGCGCGTCTCGTGGCTTGAGGTAACGATCCATGATCCTATTACACGCATGGTTCCTAGGCTAACGGGGTAAATTTTTGAAATTAAGCGCTAGCGTAGTCTCTCCATAACCCAACAGTGGTATCAGAGCCTACATGTGTAGTGTTCGATCTAGATCGATCACATATGGTGATATATGGTGGAAATAGATTAGATATATTGTTTTTACGTTGGATTTTCCGGAAGTTCTGGGCCAAAATAAACTTCGATATAGAATGTTATTTTCGGAAGTTCCGGTTGGACCGGAAGTTCCGTGTCCGAAAGTTCCGGTTAGACCGAAAGTTTCGGACAGAAATAAATTCTGTACAGAAGGTTATTTTCGGAAGTTCCGGGTATCACTCGAAAGTTCCGGGGCAAAATAAATTCGACACAGAAGGTTGATTTCGGAAGTTCCAGCCCTTAGTCAGAAGTTCCGGGCCCTTCGACCGGAAGTTCTGGGCTTTTGAGCTGGAAGTTCCGGATCCAGTTTCTAGTCACGTGTAGATTCTATGTCTAACTTGTTTTTATTGGGTTATGGGGAGGCTACGCAAGAGCTTAATTTTAAAATTTTACCCCGTTAGCCCAGGAACCATGCGTGTAATGGGATCATGGATCGTTACCTTGAGCCTCGAGACGTGCTCAGGCAGCGGAAGTAGAGTCAATGAAGCGCGTTCTCGAGCTACTCCTCACAACTCCGTTCTTTCGTCAGCGGCGAAGTCAGCGTAATTCAGCGTTCTCTAAGGAAGAACAGCACCGATGTAGCAACGGTGCCTCTACGGTATCTACACATACAGGGATGTGATCACCTCACGCCGGTGTGCTAGCAACACTCGTGAGATCCGAAAGATCAATCACAACACTTGTGATCGTGGAGAGAGGAGATGTGTGGCGGCTAGGGTTAGGATAAAGTAGCAATGACCAGCAGTCTTCACGTGCTAGCCCCACCCCTCTTTATATAGTGCACCATCGTGGGCCTTTAATCTACATTAAAGCCCAACAGATCTAATATGTTCGCGTGGTCTAGAACTTTTAGCTATAGCCAGAACTTCTGGCCACTGGAACTTTCGGATCTCATCCGGAACTTCTGAAATAGACCTTCTGTATCGAATTAATTCTCAACCCGGAACTTTCGATCCAACCGAAACTTCCGGTTAACCTGGAACTTCTGGTTCCGGCTCCAGCCGGAACTTCCGGTTCGTCCAGAAAATCGAACACTGGGATTGACCCAAAACTTCTAGTCCTTCCAAAACTTCCGGATGCTCCAGAACCCAGAACTTCCGGCTACAGCCAAAACTTCCGGTTCCCCCAGAATTTTCTTGGGCACAATTCCATCAGTTTTTACAGAGAATGTTGTGACTGGTATGGCCTTGCAATGTATGAGATACAAGCTTGTAATTTTTATGGCCTGCGAGTCATGGTTAATTGCAGCCCAAGGCTGTTCAAGTGTTGTACGATCTGCGTGTCGACATGTGATGCTTCTGCTCATGTAGTTAGTGTAGTGCTATTAGATGTAATAGACTGATATAAGTTCATGGAGGCCTGAAGCATGATGACCCGAAGGGTAGGAACCATGGAGATAGAGATCGCCATACGAGAGGGCCATGATAGAGATCGCCATACGAGAGGGCCATACTATGTCACAGTTAATATGATTACCTGTGATGTTTACTTATGTTCCTGTCATACTATTCTTTCATGCTCCGTGTGCGGTAGGCATCGTTACCATGTTAGAATATTTTTTCTCAGAAAATTAAGTATTTATGCTGTTTTCAATAGCTGCACCTACAAAGGTTTTAATCATTGTATGGTGGGTCTGCCAAAGCAGGGTGACATCTTTTATCTTAATCAGTTAGGGTGGATGTTGGACAACCACATGCATAGTATTGATTTGCTTAACAAAGCTATCAAAACGGTTTTGGGCTTTGGGGCATGGAGTTGGGCGTCGAGGCATAGGATGCCACCCCAACGAACAAGAGTCACATAGGGATGTGATTAGCAAAGTGTTGCTTACCTATGTCACTAATCTTCTAGCAGTGATGCCAAAGCTCACTAGGAGTTAGTTGAATATGGATCTTGTCCCACTACATGTCGTAAGAGGGAAAACAATTATATATCATGTAGTGCTGAACCTTGCCTTATTTTGTAGATCATGGCACCTACTGCTAAGAACACTTCTATTTTTAATCTGTAATCAATTCTTGATAAGGAAAAGCTTTCTGGAATAAACTTTATTGACTGGTATAAAAACTTAAGAATTGTTCTCGAACAAGAGAAAAGGGAATATGTTCTAGAGATCCCCTATCCTGATGAACCAGCTAATAATGCATCTGCAGCTGATCGGTGGGCTTATGAGAAGCACGCCAATGATTCACTCGATGCTAGCCGTCTCATGCTTGCCAGTATGTCCTCTGAGCTTCGGAAGCAAGATGAGAGCAGGGATGCCCATAATATGATTGTGGGACTCCGAGGCATGTTTGAGAACCAAGCTCGGGCCGAGAGGTACGGTATCTCAAAGTCCTTGTTTGTGTATAGAACTGGTCATTGGCAAAGGAACTGCAAGTTGTACTTAGAAGAACTAAAAAAAAGAAGGGAAGTATGACTTCCGCTTCAGGTATAAATGTTATTGAAATTTATTTTGGTACTCGTCCAAGTGATAAATCAGCATTTGATACCAGATCAATGATTCACACTTGCAAATAATTGCAGGGGCTGAAAAGGACTAGAAAGTGCGCAAGATGCGAATTGGATGTTCGTGTCGGCAATGGTGCAAAAGTTGTTGCGTTGGCCGTCAGCGTTTATTCTTTGTCGCTACCCTCAGGATTAGTTTTGGAATTGAATAATTATTTTTTATTCCCGCCTTAGGCAGAAACATTATCTCTTCGTCATGTTTAGAGGAAGACGGTTTTCAATTCCTAATAAAGAACAAGTGTTGTTCGATATTTTCGAATGGTATGCTCTATGGTGTTTGTCCATTGTTGAATGGTTTATATATTCTGAATCTTAAATATACACATGTTTATAATATTAATACGAAGAAACCTCGACTCAATGATTTTAATCCTACCTACATTTGGCATTATCGTTTGGGTCATATAAATGAGAAGCGCATGCAGAAACTCTATAGAGATGGGCTTTTGGAGTCATTTGATTTTGAATCATTTGACACATGTGAGTCTTGTTTGCTTGGCAAAATGACTAAGTCACCTTTCACTGGTTAAAGTGAGAGGTCAAATGAGCTATTAGCCATTGTACATACTGATGTATGTGGATCAATGAGTTCTATAGCCAGAGGTGATTTTTAGTACTTCATAACTTTTACCGATGACTTTAGTAGATATGGTTACCTCTACTTAATGAACCATAAGTCGGAATCCTTTGAAAAGTTCAAGGAGTTCCAGAATGAGGTATAGAATCAGATAGGCAAGACAATTAAATTTCTGCGATCGGATCGTACAGGTGAATATTTGAGCCATGAGTTTAATGATTATCTGAAGCAGTGTGGAATTGTTCCATAGCTGACTCCACCAGGCACGCACCAATGGAATGGGGTGTTCGAGCAGAGGAATCAAACTTTGTTGGACATGGTCCAGTCGATAATGAGTCAAACTGATCTTCCATTGTCTTTCTAGGGATTCGCTTTAGAAACTACTGCTTTCACACTAAATAGAGTTCCATCCAAATCTGTAGAGAGGACACCATATGACATATGGACTGGGAAGCGTCCTGGGCTGTCTTTTTTAAAGATCTGGGGTTGTGAGGCCTATGTAAAGCATTTGACGTCTGATAAGCTCACTCCCAAATCTGATAAATGCTTCTTTATGGGGTATCCTAGGGAAACCAAAGAATATTACTTTTATAACCGGGAACAAGACAAAGTGTTTGTCGGCTGGAATGGTGTCTTTCTGGAGAAAGAGTTTCTCTCGAAAGGGGTTAGTGGAAGCATGGTGCGACTCGAAGAGGTTCGAGAACCAGTAGAAAGTATTTTAGCTCCTACTGAACCGCAACTCAAAATGCAAGATGTTGCAGAGCCTGTTGTCGAGACACTAGCCCCACGTTGGTCGGAGAGATTGAGTCGTGCGCCTGAGCGGTTTGCGTTTTTAACCGCTGGGCAGCGCGACATATTGTTGTTGGACAATGATGAACCTAAGACCTATTCAGAA